>VXBT01003964.1:535688-566912 GCA_013400235.1 Oriolus oriolus | reverse complement strand
CCCCCCCCCCCCCCCCCTTAAAATTTGGGCCTCCTAGAAGCACATTTAACTATTGAAAAGAAAAACTCCATGATGGTTGAATGAAATCTGAGCATAGCCACTCTGCCAGCATTTAGCATTTGCTTCAGCATTTTAGAACGAAGGAAATCTCCTAAATGAAAGGCAAAGCCTTTTGGGACAGTGATAAGACTACTATCATTGGACCTGGATATCAGTAGAGAGCTCTGCTGAAAATTAGGGAGTAAATCTTATTAGTAATTATGTTTTACATTGAAGATACAGCTTAGGGAACAAACACTGCCCTTGGGAGTAGGCCTATCTGCACATGAAATTTGATGATCTCTTCACCACTGAATCACCAGCTCCCGACACATTTTTAGACATGGCTTCAATAAGAAGAATAAACAAACAGAACATGGTAGTTTAAAAATAAACTCGATTAATTATATGTTGATTAACTGTAAGAACAGGTACATAATATAAAGTGAGCCTGCAAACAAACGTTTAATCATAGTCAACTCAATATAGAACAAAGTGCAATCAAAAAACCCAAAGATCAGACTGTGATATTGCCCTGGAATGTTGAAGACAAAGAAGAAAAACAAAACCAGAGACTGTTCTCTAGATACGAGGTACCTCTATAAGAGAACGGGCAGAGGAAGGACTAGCTGAACAATAGCAGGCATATCTTCTTAGAATTGCTTTCTGAGGGCATAAAAATTGGTAAAATCTGAGAAATTGTGACTACATTAAAATATATTTTTGTTTTAATAGTACTTGACAATACAATACAATTTTACATTGAAATTTCCCTTGAATTATTTTTTTCCCCTTTGGTAGTTGTAAAAGAGCAAACAAATAAGGGATGACTTCACCCAGTGTCTTGAATCAAGATTTGATTCACTAAGGAGAAAGTTGATGTTGGTCATCAGAAAGTGCTGATGAGTCAAAGTGTGGTGTTGCTTGTCTTCTCTTCTTATAAAAATCCAGTACCAAGAGCAGAAAATTCCCGACAAATATTTCAGTTTTTTCTCTGAACAATTTCAACACATGAGATCTTGTCTCAAGGAGTGATAAGTGTTTGAAGTACTAATGATGAACTGGACATGTTCTCAATTCAGTCCTTTTAAAAAAGGAGCAGGGCTAAAGCACAAAGTTTGGAAAGATATTAGACAAAAAGTGTCTTCTAAAACACAAACATTGTCACAAGAACATCAGAGCATAGACATTTGTGATGGGTTGACAGTGGCTGGACATCAGGTGCCCACCAAAGTGGCTCTATCACTCTGCTCCTCGCTGGACAGGGGAGAGAAAATAAAAGCAAAGGTTTGTGGGTCAAAGCAAAGGACAAAAAGAGATCACTCACCAGTTGCCATCATGAACAAAAGAGACATGACTCGAGGAACTTAATCTAATTTGACTGGGAATTAATTCAGTTATGGTAATAAGAAATAAAACCATTCTTAAAGCACCTTCCCTCCAATTCTTCTCTTCTTCCTGGGCTTAACTTTACTCCTGATCTCGACCTCCTCCTCCCCAGTGTTGCAGGGGAATGGGATTCATCACACATTGCTTCTGCCACTGCTTCCTCTGCAGGGTAGGACTCCTCACACTTTTCCCCTGCACAGGGTTGGGCTCCTCCTACAGGAAACAGTCCTTCTGCTCCATCATGGGCTCCTCCATGGGGTGCAGTCCTTCAGGAACAGAGTGCTCCACCATGAGATCTCTATAGGGTCATAAGTCCTGCCAGCAAGTTTGCTCCAGCATGGGACCTTCTCTCTATGGGTCCATAGGTCCTGTCCAGGAGCCAGCTCCAGTGCAGTTCTCCCTGGGGGTCAGAGCCTCCTTTGGGCATCCATCTGCTCCTCTGTGGGTTTCAGGAGTGCAGTTGCCTCACAATGGTCTTCATAGGCTGCAGAGGAATCTCAGCTCCTGGAGCACTTTCTCCCCCTCCCTCTTCACTGACCTTGAGGCTGTTCCTCTCCAGCTACAGTTTATATTGCACAGTTTTGTCCTCCTCTTCTTAAATACGTCATTCCAGAGGCACTAGACTAGACTGCCACTGATGGGTTTGGCCCTGGCCAGAGACGGGTCCATCTTGGAGTCTCCTGACATTGGCTCCATCAGACATAAGGGAAGCTTCTGGCAGCTTCTCACAGAAGCCACCCGTGGAGCCCACCCATCACCAAAACCTCATCACGCAAACTCAATGCAACATTTTCACTCAGCTGCATACAGGGATTCATTTCAGGACATAATGGAGACTCTTCTGCTTTGCATAGTATCCTGTACAGGTATAACACAGCCATAATTTGAAAATGTATAGAAGCATTTCAGTTAATTAAAAGTGTTGGAACAATAAAATCTGTGCAAAGAAAATACACAAAATGTTACTCGCCAGCCATATGGAAGAAGACTCTGCACATTACTTAGGTTAACTCATTGGACATAGTTGAAGTAGCTAACCATTAAATCTTCAAAAAAGAACATTCACCCTGTTAAAGATTATTCCACATTTCAGCTAAAGTTTTGATAATTCACAATTTATGTGCATAATAATTTTGGTAACTCGCAAAAAAACTTCACGGGTAGGACCCAGGCAATATGTTTAGTCAGTGGAACTTGGATGTAACAGTTCTCTCTTTTTAGTTGGTGGCAAGACAGAAAACACTGTCTTGATGCAATTCCATTGGATATATATAATCAGGAACTGCCAGTCCTGCTGCAAAAAAACCCCACTTCATAATTTGCAATTCTATTTGAGATCCCTGGCTGTGAAAGCACTGTTTGTTTGCACTGATAATATTAAATTGATTACTTTGGAAAGCATCTGGGTTAGGGTATCATTCTTCAACTAATGCATATGTCTGTCAGCTCTAAAAGAACATTCTCTCTAAAGAAATGCCAAGAAATAAATAGGTGAACTCATCATGAAATCAAACATATATATCTATTATTCTCGACTTGCAGAATTCTAACAATTCTATAATTTAGTGCATCAGATATACTATGTTGAAGTGTTTCCCTTTTTGAGATTCAGAACACTTTTGTTGTTTCCACAAGTTCTTACTCACAGAGCACTTACAAAGACTGCAATATCTTTTTCAACAATAACTTTTTTTTTTTTAAATAGACTAAGCATAATTTTCAAACAAAATCCAGAAGTCACTTTGCCTCAGGTTCCCCCAGCTGGATTTTAAATTTTTTTCAGCCTATTTAGTTATAATTGAGAAAAAATACGATGTCAAATAAACACATGGAAGCATGACTTTTTAAGGGTTTCATTCCTTCCTGTAGCAAGTCAGAGACAGCTAGTTCAGCAGGTGTGAAATTCCAGTTTAAGCACAAGCTACTCTAATTTCACAGCTGAATCACAGAGTTGCCACAGAGTCCCCATTGAGCAAATTCCACATTTGCATGCATTCAAGGTCATTACTGAAGGTGATTGAAATGAGACTCGACATCTCCATTTATTTATTGTCAGAGAATGGGTCTGAAATTTGCACTGGCTCTAATCACTCTGATTCCATGTCTAAGTCAAGGTTATTGCCGTCTCACCTTGCCATGTCAAAGAAGAATTTCCACTTCTAAAACACTAGCTTTCAATAACTCCCATCTTTGATCAGATTTCAAGCTCAATAATTCAGACACAGGTACTGCACTGATGCCACGATGATTTTTTGCTTTTGCTTTTATACCCCTTTTATACACTCTTTTATATAGCTTTATGTATTCTTAGTGCTTTTAGCCTACATAGTTATAATTCTTTAAGTTTGATAACTCCTCTTAGACCTAGTATTTCATTAAGCCAAGAGACCAAACATTCTGGAAACCCCAGACACCGAGGGCCTCTCCAGAACACATTCTGTCAACAAAGCCAGGCCCAGCCAGGGGGAGGGTCCCTTGGGTTGGGGGGGTCTCACCCAAGTCCCTCATTGGGGAACCTTTGATAGATGTGCTAATTAGCAAGGCCTATAACTGCACACACATCACATTGGGTGTGGCCATTTTCTTCGGTGGGATTTCGGGGTGCATTGCGATGTACATTTCAGCGCACCTGAGGATCCTTAAATAAACACCGAGGTAAAACCCTTTTTTCCCTCTTAACTGTGTTCAGCTCTCTTAATTTTAAGAGCAAGAAAAGGCATCACACAATCTGCTTGTACATCACTTCATCAGTTCATATTATTACCTCTCACTGGATTAAACCAGCATCTTTTTCTTTCATTTACTATATTCCTGAACACTTCATTCAATGAGGCACCTCAGCATCTTAAATAACACAGAATACAGTTTAAAACAGATGTATAGTTGCACCTGTGTTTAACAAGAAAACCCCTTCTTTGCATAAATATATAACATATATTCATAAAAATGCAACCATGCATCGAGAGAGACTCATATAACGAGAGAAATTAGACTTTACACCCAGATAGAAGGGAAACAATGTGTGATGACTAACAGCAATTTGAATCATGGTTACAGTAGAAACTCTCTAAGAATGAAAATCACCCAAATATTGAAGAGTACTGAAAATCTTACTAATTATTTAAAATGAAAAATAATCATCCCGAATAACTGTTTTTGAAAGCAAAGTCCTGAACTTCTGAAAAATGTTATTGAAAAAAACCAACATATTTAGTCTTAGTTTGATTAGTCTTAAAATGAGAAAATTTCAGATGTCTCCGAGCAGTTCACATGAATAGGACTGTTTTACCTCCATTACATAGATAGAAAAATTTGTGCACAGAAAAATTACAATACTTGTTCAAAATGACACATTAATCCAGAAGTGTTAAGAAGCCACCACAGAATGTACAATCCCTTGCTCTAAAAATTATATTATTAAATCCCTGTACTATTCACTTCAGAGCAAGTCCCAGGAATCATTAATTTCCTTTCTTCTCTAGCATCCTGATGCAGCTCCTGAAGTCCACAGGTTTGTTGGTTTGCTTTCATGGCGTATTTTTCAGGCTTTGAACTTGAACTTGGAACATGTTTAATTTAGTCTATGATTGATCATATGTAGTTATTATGAAATGAATTTATTATGTCAGACTAATTCATGAAGTCAAACCACCCTCATTTGAAAGGTCCAGCTATATTTTCTTGGATTAACTTCCCTGGCTAGATAATCTCTAAACAGACTGGAGAGGCAACTGCTATCAATTGATTTCCTTTCACTCGTTAAAAAGCTTTCTGTTGAGCTGAAAAATAAGCAGTGAGTTGATAAGTGTGAAATCAATTCCTTTTTACTCTTTGCAGGCCAAAGATAAATACTTGTAATAGACTAGGAAGTTACAGCATACGGCTAACTTTTGATCCTTGTACTCCCTGTACTGCACTACATGTCAGAGTTATCAATCAGAGTTTCTCTGATTCACAGATCCATCTCTCTTCCCTAAAAAAATTAAGTTAAAATGTCACAATAAGGGAGCATAAGGAAGAACATCAATAAATAGTTAATTTGGTCACTACATTTATATAAACTGGTCTTCCACTGGGAATTTTGCTGAGCTTAATACAGTGTATTCTTCATGTTACACATTTAAGATCTTTTCTAGGTATGCAGAAATAGATAATGACTTTAGTATTGGACTTTTTCAGGTACTACTATGTTTATTCTCACATATACCTATCATTCAGGAGTATTACTATCTAACTTTACAGAATAACAGAAAATAACATAGGAGTATTAAAAGAACTTAATTTAGCTGCACAAGCAGGTTACACAAAGGCCAAGGAAAGAATACTCAGCACTGAGGGCTTTACCCACGAACATTTACTGACAATTCCTCTAAGTCATTTTCTATCCATCGAGAGAGTGTTCAGTACTGGCTCCCAGTAATAGGGAAAACATTCCTCCAATACAACACAGTTTTTTAACCTGTTTCTAAATAAATATTTTTATTGCTGTTTAATTAATTGTTCCAGTCTTGGAAAATTTAAAATAATGACTTAATAAAACAAATTCAGATATGGATCTTTTCTGATTTCAGTCCATTCAAAAGGAAAGATTGGATTTCTTAATCTTGCTTCAACTATTCTAAGAAAACCCGTTTCTCCTGACTGTAGAAACAAATCTTAAGCAGAAAGGGAATTCTGGCTACAAAGGGCAGAGAAACACTCCAACTATCTTCTGCTGCCTTTCCAGCTGCCTTTTAGTAACACCACTGCAACACTTTGAGAGACTCCACAGCTAAAATTAACACTGATCTCTAAAACACGCTATCTGGTTTCTTGATGAACTTTAGGTATTCCTGAAGTTCAGATTTCTTCTTTTAAGAAACAGGTAACTATAAAAGTGTTTATAAAGTCTTTCAAGGACTTGTGATTCTTTTGTGCCTACAACAGTGAATTAAACCCTCCACTGAGGTCCTTCCACATGGTTCAAGCCCTGTCTGTGCTACCAAACTGTTTCAGTCTCCAAGGGATGGAAAACTGCAGGAACTGTTCTCTGGACAATATTAATGTCTAGTCATGACTCTTTTTCAGGATATCTAGTTTGTAAAACCCTAAACTGAGATTTGACTTTCAGAAACTCAGCACATTCTCCCACTGATATATACTGTACTAAATGATTTCTCAAGCTAGAATTCTCTTATCAGCCCTCAATATCATTCTTGAAACCATTATGCAGCTGGCAGTATATGCTAATAATATGCTAAGAGTTGTAGGGAGTGTCTGTAATTTTACTTTAAGTCAATAAGGCCCTTAAATTTCTATTTAAAATGTTGCTAAATATTACAAAAAATCGAAACACTCAACAGGTTGCAATAATTTAAGAAGACTTTGGATAACAACTGCCAGGTGATTATTAGATTATATTAATATCTGATAGAAGTGTACCTGAGTAATATGATATTTTGTCTTTTTCTATACAGAAAAACCTACAAAAAGAGAAAATAAATAAAGTGGAAAAAAATTAAATCAGATACAAGCCACACAAAGTCCAAAAACGTGCTCATGTTTTAAAATTGCCTTTCATGAAAAACGAGTGGAGAACTTGCTTCTGAATGATGTTTGTCATTCTGAATGACATTATATCCCTTTTTAAAAAGACATAACACTGTGGGTCACAAACACTACTCTTCTCTCTGAAATACATCGAGGATAATGATAAACTAATTTTTGAAGTCCTGACAACTTATTTTCTGAGTCTAAAATTGATTCGTGTTCCTTGCCCATTGATTTTATGACAGAAAGGTGAGAAACATATCTGGGGTGCACTGATATTTAATGATTTGAAGGAAAATATATCTTTTGAATACAAACATCAAGTTTTATCTTGTCTGCCTGTTACTCCAAGGGATTTTTGCTACTTTGCTTTTGAAAAAGGAACATTTTTAACTTGAGTGCTAGGTTACATTTTTGAAAAGTAGAAATGCAACATACAAAAGTCTGTGAAGGAAAAACTTCTTCAAATATTCACACAAAAAAATTCAAGCTGTCTCAGCAAGCCAGCAAGAAAATAGTACCTTTAAAACTGGATTAACAGACATCTGCCTTGTTTATAGACTAATTTTCTTGCAGACATATAAAGCCAATGCTTTTTGTCTTTCCTCCTTTGCCCTGAAGAAGAGGCTACCCAGACTTTCCCCAAAAACCACTTCAGGGTAATGTAGAGCAGCCATAGCCCGAGATAAGCACGGTGCCTAAAGTATCTCCCTCCTGCTTTGTGTATTTATCTTCACAACACACCTGCTACAAAGCATTGTACAGTTCTACCTTTATGGTACAAAAGCCAGTCAAAGGTATGGCCCAGTTAAAAAAAACTTAGGGACATATACTAAGTAGAACTGAAGTGACTGAAGTTTGGGGTTTTTTTTTCTTCCAAGAGAGGAAGAAATGAAGCTGTTTATGTATTTGGTTTTGAAGATCCTCTGGAGTCTGCAACCACACTTCTAAAAATGCCCAGAGCAGCCTCTAATCAAGAAGCCCATGAAGATCAGTTTGACTTACCAAGACTACTCAGCCAGGATCAAGGCAACATGGATTTGTTTCATGATAGAATGTTTCCTATTCAGAGACCAGTACTTCTCCAGCCTGTGTGAGAACCTTTCCTGCAAGCCTTTAAGCCTGGCTCAAGAATGTCACCTGGGCAGGAACTACCTTCAGAACCACCATCAACTGTGATTTCAGCCCACACAGACAGGATCCATTGCACAAATGGCTCTCAAGAAAAGAGTAACATGAAAAGATGTACATTATTATCTTCACTGTAAGAAGGAAATAGCTACAAGAAACTATATGCTGCATAACATTGTGAAAAGAACTCTTCAGGTACATCCTGACCAAGTGCAGTGAGTGGGCTCAAGCTGCCTCTGGGCCACGCTATGGATCTGAATAGAAATGGTTTAGTCCTGCATGGCCAGAATGAATACCCTAGATAGGAAAAAGGGCCTTTACTATGTATCTTTCAGGTCTCAGAAACTCTGTACAGGAGTAATGAAGACACCAATCCATGTTATTGCTCACATTTTCCTGCTTGTCTTAGCGTGCGCAATATGAAGAAAACAAAATATATTTCTGTCATCCTGCTATCTCCTGGACAATTTTTTGTTCATCTGCTTCCAGCCTCACTATTGTTTTCCCATAAAGATGACACTACACTCTAACACATACATTTACTTGTCAAATGGTTACATACACTGTAAAACCACTAAGGCACAGACACACTGAAAGCATGTTGCTTGCCAGTTAAAGAGTGAATTATTGAAAAAAGATAGAGTGCTCCTTCCCTAATATGTTTCCTCTATATCCTGTAATTACCAGGTCATAGACTTTCAGTGCTAAGAGTAGCATTTAGTATGGAAGAGGGTTTTTCTTCAATCCATTAATTTTTCCAGTTAATTTCTGACATATCTTGCAGTAAGAAGTCCCTCAGGCTGACTAAATGTTGCATGAAAGAGTAACAAGGTGATTTGCTTATTCATTTTCGTTATGGGAGTTGTTTCTGATCAATGTCTTGCTTAAAACAAATTAACTAAAATTAAAAACAGAAGAGAAGAAACATTTAGTTTAACTAACTAGTGTTCCTTTTTTTGTTGTTTTTAAGTTTTGGGCAGGCAGAAATATATGTGGAAAAAAAAAAGAATGTACTGGCTTTATAATTCTGCTCTTAGCAGTCTGTCCTAGCTCAGAAAATTCCTTCAGCTATAAAGTTGCAAACTACAGAGCTGCAGGTCCCACATTAGCAATCCCAGCCTATGTAGCAGGTGATGGAGATAGCTGATGCCCAAGCTGAAAGGCAGGTATTGTTGTGTTTGCTGCTTGTGGCTTGTTTCTGCTTCAGCTGAAGTCAAAAGTGAAATATCCATTGACTTCAGCTGAACTGAATCAAATGGATGTGCATGTGTTAATACAAATGCAAAATAGAACTAGTACAGAAAGGGGTTGCATGAACAAAAGGAAGGGAAAACTCAAAGAAATCTGTAGAATGAGCCCTGAAAAGGTACAACTTTTGTAACTTCATGAGCAAGTCTGAACAATCTGAAATATTCAAGAATGCTGTGTTTCAAAAGAGCAACAAAACTATTTTGGTGCCTTAGTTATGAGATAATAATAATTGCTTTAATGATTTTTTTTTCCCTAGACATTAAATTTGTCAGAGATAGAAAGAATAAAAATTCAGGTAACCAGTTACAATACACCGCCAGCAAAAGCAGATTCAGCAATCTGCATAACTGCTGTTTTAGATGTCACTTTAGCACATGGTCTCTGACAAATTTTATACATATTAGTTCCTGGCACCAGAAAAGCAAAACTAGTTACTATCATAAAAATGGCTCTTTTTAAAGTCTAAGCTCAGAACTTTATATTTGGTTTAACTGATGAATCACTCTTTATGGTCAGTCACGCTCACTGTTTTTCTCCATTTTCCAGCCCCACTACAAACTTTAGAGACGATAGGGCTAGAACCAACTTCAGACAGTATTCAAAATTTTAGCACACTAGAGATTTTTATATGTGCATATCAGTATTATTTGCCTTATGCTAGATTCCTTTCCTAATAACACCTAACATTTGATTTGCCTTTTTCTTGACTGTTACTGAGCTCTGAACTGACATTTTCATAGAACTATCAATCATAACTCCAAAATCTCATTTGCTCATTTACATGTGATAATAGCCAGCTAGGAATCCATAATTACAGATGTAAAGTTGGAATTGTTTATTTCCCATGTGCATGACTTCATATTTATCTAGGTTGCATTTCATCTGCTGTTTTACTGCAGTTACTTTGCATGGAAATATCTTTCTTCCTTTCATCATAGCTGGCCTTTGCTCCTATTACCTTGAAAAATTTGGTGTCATCAGTAAATTCTGTCTGCTCACACACACCCACTTTTTCAGTACTAATGAAAATGTTGAACAACCCAGACAGGTGTGACTCTGCTGGCGACATCCCTCCTCTCTCAAGAGAAACCTGTTATTCCTATCTTCTCTTTCCTGACTGACTTGACCCTGCCTGGAGAATCCAGTTCCACCCTTTATTTTTCAGCTCTTTCCCTTACCCATTTTCATTCTTTTGCTAAAATCTCTTCAACATCATCATATAATATTCTACACTGATGTCCAGATGCCTTCTACAATAAAATCAACAACAGCTGAAATAGGTAACTTCTTGATAGACAAATTCGAACTGCCCACACAGGGATATGTAACAAACCTAACCCTTACTGTGTGTATTTTTTGATAGCTATTATTTGATAGCTATAGATAGGGGTAACAACAAAAAAACCCACACATAAACCCCCAAAATACTTTACAACCATCAGATACATACAAATGAAATTTTTTTTTCAGATGTAATGAGCCTAAAATGAGTGCTGCAAAGTGCAACACATCACCATGTAAAAGAACTGGGACAATTACTCAGTGAAGAGCCACGTATTGTGCCACTTATTTTTCCTCTTTGTAATGCCTTGCCAATTTCTTTATAAGAGTTACACTCATTGTGAATTTCATCTGTACCCCTTGAGAATGTGGGAAACTCCAGCTTCAATGTCTGGTTATTAAAAACATTTTGAATCATTCTGCAGCAGTTTTCAAGAGTATGTAAATTCTTACATATAACATGACTGACTCTTTCATTATAACACATTGACAATATTAATTTACAACAAGATAGATCTCCCTCTCTTTAGCTTTTATTTTGATATCTATGAGACTTTCAAATGATACCTACTTACAGTCAGTACTGGGATAAAAATAGAGATTCTTTTTCCTATTCCTCTGTTCAGGCTGATTCTAACACCAAAAGGAAGGTACATGGGGCTTCACAGACAATAACTGCTACCTGCAAGCAAAAGCAGGGGTAATAAGGAAGGTTTGCTTCTTTGCAAAGAGGTCCACTTAATTTTCTTAAGTGTACTGCAGGTTTTAAATTGCTCCATGTGAAGATGTAAAGTTCTATACTGCTGCTCCCATCTTCATGCTTTCCTTGTTTTGCCTACCCATCCTTCTCAGCTGTCTTGCAAAAAGAATCAGAAGAAAGAGTACATTTTATCTGCGGAGTTCTCGCCTTTTTCACCTCTGAGATCAGTAAAGGTCTAGACCTGTACAATCTACCCTACTGCCCACATGCAGTACACTAGCACATGACATACCCTACAGTGACAAAAATGAGCATTGGCCAGGATGGTACATACCTTCCCTGTTCGGTGACTTAAAAAAATACCCCACTACACCAAAAAACCTCTGAAAAACCCACTTCCATCTAAAAGCGAGAATACTATTTTTCATGTATTTTTTTAAGAAATGTAATAGATACTTTCAAAATGCACTGATTCCATTGCTTTTTTTCACCCCATTGAGCACTGGAGATTTTTAGTTATCATAGGCTTTTCTGTATGTATACGAGGAGGCTTTGAATGTCATTTGTGAAGTGCTTTCTATAATGTTTTCCTTATCCCACTATTAGAGTCTCCTTTGCTTGCTGTTCAAAAGTCATTAAAACCAGAAAGCACTGAACTAACTTGCATTTGACAGTTCATTGAAAATAATCTAGGATGACATCTTATATCACATCTCACATTTCTAGAGAAAAACACAAATTATGCATCCCAGCAATTTTATGAATTTTCCCGGGTGATTTATCCACACCAGTAATTTTGTACACCTGAATGCATCCCCAAAAGAATATGTAAAACCATTTCAGCTTCTCAGCTCTTTTCTTGCTAATCTTTTAAACAGATTTTGCTAGCACTCCTTCGTTGCTCCCTGAATATTCAGGCATGAAGCTGGAGTCTGAATCACTACACACACTGAGTACAGATAATGCAGATATTAAACACAGACATTCATATGGAGATCAAATCTCTTCTTTGCTCATAAACTCTCACAGGAAATAGAACCAGTAGCAACATAATATGTATTAAACATAGCTACATGGAATCTCAAATAATTATTTAAAGATTAACTTTTTTTAAAGTTACTACAATTAAATTTGCAATGTGGCATACAAGCACCAGACATGGCAGAAAAGAAATTTCCTTTTCTAATCCCAGACACAGCCTCAATCCTAAGAGTGAGTACAATTCATCTTTCACTTGAAATCTCCTTTTAAGTCTAGAATTAAAAGGAGCAGATGAAAGAGTCTATCCCATCAACCTTTTCCCACCCTGTACATTAGATAGGCCACGGAAGGTAAACGGAAAGAGGTAGTATTTCACCCAATTAATTTCATAGCATGAATATTAGAAAGTGGGTCATAGTAGCTGAGTAGTAATTCTGCATTCTCTTAATTTTAATGAAAAAATAACAAGAATTGACACAGTTCAGTACTTCTCAATATGACCGGCATCCAAGCATATTGTACATGTCTTCTTTTATTAAAAATACGGCTTAACTGCTAACAAAATATCACTATCTTTCTGCTCTATGACAGTCCCTCATTGGAAAGACTGTGTGACCACTAAGTATACGTTGATAAGCTGTGTTAACAGGCTCCTGTTAAAATATTATAAAGAATAATCAGTAAAGTTATTCAATTGATTCTTACTGCTATTGTAAAAGCTACAGAACACTCTTTTTGACATTACTGGCCAATCTACATTGGCCATGCTGGTGCACTAAAATAGCCAGGATCCATTAATAAGGAGGGAAGTGCTTTGCCATGATGGGAAAAGGGAAGATAACAAACACAAATTGAAAGGAAAGAGGTTTGGACTGGATGCAAGAAAAAGCTTTCCCCCCATGAAGTCAGTCAAGCATTGGAGAAGGTTTCTCAGACAGCTTGTGCAAACTGAGCCTGGAGATTTCCAAAAAATGACTGGAAGGCTTTGTCTGACCTGGTGGCTGAGCCTGTTTTGAACAGGGACGTCCCAAGGCTGTTCCAACATGAACTATTCCACATTCCTGTGGCTGTCCACTCTGCCTACAAGCTGGTGACGTCATCAGGCTCCCACCAGGAGCATAATCCTGGTTCCTTACCAAAAACAATCCATCTCCTGGGCACCCAGCAATGCTGGCACACCTGTGTGCGTACACAAACACACACATAACACACGCCCTCTGCTTTAACGATACCTGATGCCACCAGAATTTCCTCAAAAACCTGGTGGCACAGGGTACCATGTTCTGATTTATGTTACACGGGTATTAAAGCACACGGGATTTAACTTGAACAGAAGGACTGGCTATAAATGTCTTGTCACTTGACTGTGTTTTGATATCTTCTAGGGCGGGGGGAAAATTTAAATATTAAGATAACAAGAATAATGCATTAATATATTTCAGAAGGAGATTTCCTTTCATACAGTGACTTCACACTGAGCCAGTGGACTGAAATGATACAAGGATAACACTTTTAAGCTGTATGATGGAACACTTTAAACTACGCCAAATCTCCCCCCACCTTTACCCAAAGTAATTAGGTAGCTTAGTCTGCAGACTGGAATCATTTACCCGACTGTGAAAAATATGTTTCAGGGTAGTATTAATTAACAGATATCAAGATTAAACACATTCTGAATTGGCAGATTGGAAATAAAATACATTTTTAAAACTCTATAGAATATGTACTAGTGACAATTTTAGAACAAATATATAAAAGTAATTGGTGGTCTGTTCTCACATTTTCCACAGCTCCCTTTTCATATCCAAGTCTTTCCTGCTTTTGGCATGAGTGATCAAGATTACTTTTTTACTACCTGGCACTTCATTGCTGCCTTCTCTGAATCTTTATTTTTATACCCTTCCACTACATTGTGTTTCCTCTCAGATAAAAGACCTGTCTTTGTTGTTTCCCCACCCTTCTTTAGCCCTCACTGCATTTACAAGGACAGAAAGCACTTTCTCCATTAATACTTCCAGCAAGCTCTGGCAACTCCCCAAACTGATTTAATTTCACTACCGAGTTCTATAAAAACAAAAAGTGTTCATCCCATAGCCCAGTATCTTTTAGAATGAGCTCTTTACTGAGGTTTCCTCTTGTTTTCAGAGCCTAACAGGAAATTTCAGCTTATAAAGCTGTGATTTATATGAAAAGCTCAGGAAACTTCTCAAACACGACTTATTGAAAATGTCCTACTGAGCCATGGTGTAAAATCTGAGCTACCTTGGAAATCAGTCTTGGTATGAGCTGATGGAAACTTGGCCGGGGAAAAAGGAATCTCACATTTAGTGAGGCTCTTCATTGCAGATGGTGGATTTCAGCACTCATTACTGTGTAATCAAAGAGCTGAACTTATGCTGGATTCTTATTTTATTCACTTTCTGATCCAGAAGTCTTCTTCCTGGCTGACTCTATTCCTTTAAAAATATAGCCAGGTGAAGGCTAGGAGAATATTTATTTGTCATGTAGGATAGATTGACGCATGTTAGCTTGTTTATGACTCTTCAACAGTTCCTTGCCACATTACTAAATTTCAGAAGATAAACTCACCATGAAATTATTTTAATTCCAATAAAATTCACTCTCTAGATGTAGAAAATACTACAAGACATCTATCACCCTGTGATTCTTTCAGTGACCTGAGAAGAGTGGCTCAGAGTATCAGAACAGCAAATCTGTGCATCTCTGAACAGTGCACCTGATCAACTCATTTTGTATTAATTCTGAAACCTGTACTAAGAAGTGATGTATACTTTTCTCTGTGCTCTCTGTTGAAAGTGATTTTTATGTGGTTAAAAAGAACAGTTTTTAGTATAGTCAACATGAGGTTTTTCTATTCTTAAATCTTGTGTTAATTTTTTAAATACTATTTACTCCAGGCAAAGAGCTTCTCAAAGAACAGAAAATGTACAAAAAACCAAAGCATCATAAAGGTAGCATCACTGCATGTGAAAGAAAAAAATCACAACAAAAACAAAAGTATTTTGAAATTATATCTGACTTTCTTGCAACCAATCAGTTTATCTATTTGTTCTAAGTAATAACCCCTTGATTATGGGATAAATTTCTCTATGCCAGACCCTGGCACAAAATTCATGGGTCTTCTTTTGCAGTGATAAAATATAGTAATACCCATTCTTCATCGCACTTTGCCTCAAGCTGGCCTTATGTTACAGCTTCAACAGTAAAAATACCAACCCCCAGCTTTTTAAAATGTTTCTTAAAGACATAATTCCTCGTTACTGCAATAATTGAGACAGCACAACATTTATTATTCTGAATTCATATAAATTCAGATAAACTCACTAATAAAACCATTTTCTGAGGAGTCCATTTAGAAGCATATTTTCTTGCACACTTACCTGAAAGCACAGTAGTTGCCTGAGCTACTGATGTGTTTTGATATAAAAGTATTAAAACGATAGAGTGACTACAGTGACTTCTGAGAAAGACTCAGTGGCTGTCTGACATGTTTGAATTCCACTGTGAGCACTAAAAAGTCTCCCTGAGTGGCACATGGGAGGTTAATTCATGTCACCAGACATGTCACCACACAGAGCTGAATCCTTTAGTCAAATGGTCTTTTTACTTCGCTTTTCTCTTAGAAAGTAGATGTGTTATTCCTGGGGCTCCTTTCTCCTTTCCTCTCGCCTTTGGGCTACAGCTCTAATTCTCATGTTAGCTCTCGAGTTCTCAGGCTGCTCACTCTAAATTTTAACAACTAGTGAACATGTGCCTCAAATATTGCTGTAAGGATACAACTTGCAGGCCTTCTACCTTTTATTCTCTCTCCTCTCTGTTACTGCATTTCTTTCATTTCACAAATGTGTTTAGTAAAAGCCTCTCAGCTATTTATCTAGCAATTTCCCTCACCCTTAACAGGTAATCCCCCAAATGTATGTATTTGCTCTTCGTCCTCTGAGTTCAGAGAGTAGGGCTTCACAGTAAAAGGAATCTGCTCTTCCTTTCAATGCATGCTTTGTCAAAGACTTGGACACAGCAAGAGCAGAAACTCTTCTCTCTCAAAATTTACTCAGCCCATAATAAAAATTAGATATTACTTGGATTTCATGCAGATATAAAAATTTTAATCTTACAAAGCTATTAATAATAGCTCAGCAAAAGCAGCATTCAGTACCCCAAAAACAATACTCAAAGCCAAAAACCATCACAGAATAATAGCATTTGAATGATTAAAACATGGCAGGTTGTCTGTAGTGAAAACCATCCATCTCCTTTTCATTATCAGCATGTAAACTGGGATCACTGCTCCATTATTCACACGAGAGTTTAAAATTTAATGGTTCACTTGTGCAATATAATTTTCAGAAATCAGTGAGTAATTTGGCATTTCTTATCCTTAGGTAAGGATTCTCACTGCTACAGCAAACAACTACACTGAATTATAGCCCTAACATGGAAATTACACCTGAACCATGCTGGGGCAATGACTTCTGTATGTACAAATTAAAGAGGCTTTTAATAACAGGGAAATGAAATCTTTCATGCAGAAGTCTGTGTAATAAACAGTATCAAAAGCACAGCAATAATAATATGTATATTTTTACTATGCTTGCAACATTGGATGATAACTACATCTATAATTCACGAAGCGTGTAAAAATGCAGGAGCAATAAAACACTAACATCAGCACACTGAGTCATTAATCAGAAGATAACTTCAATTTATGAGTAGCAATTAATTGTAAAGGACTGTGATCTCTGTTGGTCCAACAATTATTCCAGGGGTAAGTCCCTGAATATTTTTAGACTCCAAAGAACACCAAATATTTATAGAAAAAAGTATGGAAAACATTAAATTTCTACATTCTGTTTCACTTCCATGAGCCAGTCTGGGGTTTATAAATATCACAGGCCTTTGATAATTCATGTGAGAAATCACGAGAAATTTTTAGAAGATCTAAACATTTTCAAGGGTGGTTTGGAGTGCTGGAGAAATTAAAAAAGCACAACATCAAGAAATAAAACATTGTTGTGGGACTGAAATACCGATATGTAAGATTATGCAAATGCTATCTGCATGTGCTATAAATTAGAGAATTGGGATGTGCTTGTAAAGTTGGAACGTGAAGGTTTACTTTCATGTTTGTGAAATGAATAGATTGACATTTGAATTACAAGCAGCATGTAAGATTAAGTACTTCCTATGTATTCTTTCTCAATTTAAATTTAAATTAGTTCAATTAAACAATTTTAAATTAGTTATGTTAGTTCTAATTAATATGAAACCCATTTTTCCATAACTTTTTTGAAGTCCTTCCCTGGAGCAAGTCTTGATATGACCAGACATGCCCAAACTTCTTTTTGTGTACACTCTTTTACAAATCTTAAAACACCAGTGATTAAAAAAACCTGCAGCATAAACCAGAATTTAAAATGACATTTTAAAATGAAATATTCTCATTATCTTTTCTAACTACCATGCAGAAAAAAATCCCACTGGATTATTACTTTGGCAAATGCATAGAGTCTAACAGGAAACCTTGGTTCTTAGTTCTGCAGTGTTCTGTTCCCCTGTCCTGTGCCAAGCACTTCACAATTTTATTGTTATGGTATTTTGCAGCAGAAAACACCAAGCAGCCTTCAAAATACATGATTTCAACCTCAGCATTATTTTACTGGCCTTCTGCAAAACTAGGATATCATACATGGGTTTATGGTGGGTTTTTTTTTTTATTTAAAGAGCAATTAAAAAGTGAAATTCAACATTTAGGAAATGTCAGGAAAATGATTCTATGCAAAACCTTAATTTCTTCTTATTCTTTTCTTCTCTATATGTTAAGTTTATTCACATGGTAGAATATCTCTTCCAGTGCAAAGGCTGAAGATTGGTCACAATACCTGGCTGCAATACTTCATTTTGTTGTCTTCTTTAAAACTGTTAACTCATTTTATTTAAGACAAAGCCTGGTAATAAATTGCTTTCTCTGGTGGTTCCTATGTTAATTTCTTAAACTACATTCTTAAGCAATTTTAAATTTAATTCCTGAAAGAGGGAAAAAGTAGTCCCAAGAAAAAATAGTTTGCAATTCAATCTAACACTCTTTCACTGCATGCACACTCTGGGACAAAAATAAAATAAGGCACTTCAGAATTGTCCTCAGAGCCTGACAGCCAAAGAAGCTTGGGGATCTGAGGAGTGTGAAAAGAATTGCAATATCCCATATTAGAGCAAGTGATGTAATGGCTCCTTCACAATGTTGGTGATATTTCTTATGTAGCACATACATTTCCCGTCTCAACAGAAAATGAGAACACAGTTTTTAGCCTGGAGAGTGTAGCTGGATTTTTGCTGATTCTCACCACCATCTAGATGAGAAAATGACTCAAATTTGATCCAAAATCAGACACTCACCCATATCATTACTGTTTCCTTCTGTAGCCAACAGTGAGACACAGGCAGTCAAGGAATAATTCAGCCCACTTCCACCTTGGCTGCAGGGGTGCCCTAACTTGGTGTTCCCACTTAAGAGAAGCTGGAATGAATTCAGACCCTCATAACAACTCCCTAATTTATTTCCCTGAGCTTTACACCGTTGAGCTCTTGTCTCCTGAGACTGGGTAACTTTCAGACACCGTGCCAGGGTTAAAGCTCCAGGCATAACTCTCTTTCCTCTTCTGAGATCCGAGCTGCTCTCACCCAGCAGCTGAAGCTTGTGACTCGTGACTCAAGCTTTTCAGCAGACTCACTCCAGAGTCCCTTCCAAGAGGATGTGAAGACTTCACAAAGACTTGAAAATTCCCTCATTTCTTAGACCATCATGTTCATCTGATGCCATGGAAATATGTCATGTGTTCCCACAGCCTTGCTCACCTCAGAAAATGCCAGTGAATCCCTGATACTTCCACTCTCTGCACCAGTGCTACAAAAGCCTTCTGCATAATTTGGAGCTGCTGCCAGAATAGGTTAGAAAAAGTACTCATCTTCTAGTATATCATCTTAACTCTCTTATTAGCTTGACAATGAATAAGGTCTCACATTTAAAATCTACAGACTTCTATGTTACAACAAAATTAGTGGGTCTAGTAGTACATCCTCAGACTGACCCCAACTTCAGGCGAGCACCAAGGGCCTTTTTCCTACGTGTTGGTTTTCCTGGAAAGAAAACAGGAACATGCAGACTACAGCAGAGCCACAGCACAATTTGCCTTGCCCCTCCATTTGGATAATTATAGGACAAATAGGTGCAAGATACACAACAGCATATCCACTGTTTAGTCTAGAGGCAGCCCAGTTGTCAGGAGAGAATTAACAGACTCCAAGATGGGATTTATCCGACCAAAGGTAAACCCACACTCTTTAGTTTAGTAGAGGGGAAGAACAGACAACCAGAGAGGGCAGCCCCCAAGAGTACACCTAGAATGTATCAACTCTGCTCTGAATTGCCTCACTTTATTGGGTATAAATTATGTAGAGCCTAAATGATCAGTTCAGATGCAAGTATCTACAGCATTACACATACGTCTCTGTGATAAGGCCTAGATGGATGAGGGTCATCAAATGTCAGCACAGAGATGGAAAATCTGCATATTAGATGGGTCCAAAGAATTTCTTGCAACCTTGCACTGTGCTACAAACCCCAGTGAGATTTCTTGATTAAGACGTTGCTCAAAAATATTAATTTTTTTTTTTTTCCAAATCTTTGGGTATTTGTTAAGTTTGTAGACAAAAGTTACAGTGCTGTTAGGCTGCTGTTTTCGAGCAGTTACATTCAGAGTTCAACTTACATCAGTACTGAAACTTAATTATTGGTAAACCCTTATTGGTTTTTTCTCCCTAAAATCTGTAAAAAAATAAACATCAGTAAATATGCAAAAACATGCAAAAATGTGAGGGAATTTTTTTACTGTATTATTTTAACATTGCCATAATACACCATACACTCAAAGTATGCAAACTTCATAACTTTCCCCACATGAAACATTATTTCTTCCCTTACACAGGGATGGAAAATATAGGGAACTACTACGCATAATACCAAGAGTTTCCACCAACACTGCACAGACAGACTGAGAGATGGTAAGTCTCATTTTTAAAGAACATTTCACACCTTGACAATCTTATTTTGTGGTGAAAAATGTGATTATATGCAATTCTAATGGTGAATGCTCAGACATGCTGGAAAATATGTTCACGGGAGTCATGGGAGTCATGGAATGAGATGTGGACTATTAATTTCTGTGAGCTGGCAGTTTGCTTGAAGTCTCCTGTGCAGCAGCACTTGGGAAACCTGTGGCAGATGCATGGATGGGCTCCAGTTCTCCGTGGCTGCACAGAAAACAAGACAGGCATTGTAAAACTAGCAGTTCTTTTTTATATTACCCTGACTGCAGTTCAGGAGCACTGTCCACTCAAAGATGGGGGGGATATTGTAGAAAAATACACTCCTCCATAAGCCAGAAATCCAACAAAGCACAGCCTTCTCTCCTCTTACATTCTCCCAACATGATATTCCCAGCACTTTATGAAATACCCTCTGAAATCCTTTCAGTGGTGACTCATTTCTGCTCCAGTCTGTCTACACCCTTCTCTACATAGCCCAGTTCTCATATGAATGTCTCATCTCTTCAAATTCTCTTTACCTGTAACATCCAAAAAATGGTGAATAATTCCAAGACTAGTGAAGGAAGGAAGATTAAAGAAAATGAGAGAAGAACTGCAGACCTTATTAGCCTGCACACGTACACTACTATCAGATAAACTAAACCACACACAGAATTTCACAGTGCACAGTAACATGTCTGCAACAGGAGTTTTGATCGTACAGACACAGAGCTGATAACATGAAATGCTAACTCATGTGCTAAACAGGATAAGGACATGAAGTAACAGGCTTTGAGCACAGATGTGCTCAACTGACACAGCATATTCTATTTTCCTAATTCCTTAATACACCCATGCTCTGACTTTTCCATACTGATTTCACCAGACTGGCTCTTCCATTCAGCTCCTCCCTCCTGGAAATTTATTTGGCATCACCTTAAGAAGACAAAAGATGGGGTAATCTTCCTGATAACTTTAGCAAAGTCTAACTCCTATTCTTCAGAAGCAATGATAGGATTGATAAGATTTTCCTCTTCTAATCTTAGAAAACAAAGCCTTTTTTAAAATTCCATCAATATATCAAATACAAGATCAGCTGCTGAACATGAGAATTCATGGGTATATACAACTGGATTATATTTGAAGTAACTTTTCTAAGAACAGAAAAAATGTCAAGCAAGCCCCATGGTCAGTTTTAAATTCTTGCTCCATAACATTAAGAGTTTATTAGTAAGGATAAAAGACTCCTTTTTTTCTCAACTTTTTTTGGAAAACAAATAAACAAAGAAAAAGCCACACTAAAACCAACAACCCTGTGCCACTTCTCTTACATTAAACAAACATATGGATTTGGTTCACTTGGAAACATGGAAAATTGCAATCTAAATGATTAAGCTGGTCAAATGATAGGTCCTAATAACTGGAGCTATCAATATGGTCAAGTTCATTGCTTTATCACTGCTGAAGACCGAAATAAACTTTCCAAGTGATGGAGAATTTTATTGTATGGTTGGAACTAAACGGGGAAAAAAAAATAAAAGATATTTGCACTCGATAAAAATATCATGGTACTCCTTCATATTTTACTTACCTAAACAGGCTAAAAAATAGAAAAATCAATCTTTCTGTAGACAAATATAAGATGAAGCAAGCATAAGGAAACAAGATAGGAATGAAGAATTCTGCAGTGAAAACACATCAAACCAGTCTTTTAGAGCTGGGAAATAAAAAAGGATGTACCTCTATGAGGATGAAAGGAGACACATTAAAGATTAAAACAGGAGGTAAAACAAAGGCTTCAATTGAAGATGACACAGAACACTTAATTCCTGACTTTGAAAGAAGTCAGTTCATTTATAAGTTTTAATGGTGATTGCCAGTGTCCTATGGCTCTTTAGAGGAATTTTTTAAACTTTGTTAGAACAGTATTAAAGTATTGCATATGCTTAGTTACTTACATGAATATTTATGTCATCAATAATCAGAATATGGATTTAACACAACTGGCCAGAATTGAGCAGTTTTACTCTAGATCTTCCTTCAGATTCAAAAAATATGGGTAAAAATATGCTTTCATGAATTTCAAACATATTACTGTAGCCATATACATCATACATGCTTTTGTTTGTTTTTTTTTGAAAAGAGGATAGACAAGTTGGTTTATTTCTAGTTGTGTCAGTCTTTCTGAATTAGCCAAATAGACTGCTCTGCAAGTGCTGATCAAGGGATTTCAGTTATTTCTTACAAGATGACTGCAACACAGATGGATTAGAATTTCCACGGTAATAGAAAGGTTAAATATTTCAAACTAGAGCTCAAAGCCAGACTTGACACTGACTGAATACCTTCATAAGCTAAAACTGACCTCAGACCATTCTTTTTCTAACTGTACTAAGTCTCTTTGAAATAGTAGATGATGCAGACTTTTCTGCTGAAGCACACACAACTTATAATGTTTAAAAAACCCCTCTGCACAGCCTTTCAAAAGCCATGGGAGACAAAAATTTCTTAATAATAGAATATTTGGGGGGGGGGGGGAGGGAATCATGAATTAGAAGCCAATTTCATTTACAAGCCATATTATAACTTCTAAAATGTCCACAATAGGACAAAATATCACAGAGTCTTGCAAGAAAAGCAGCACCATGAAATAAAGACAACAGACAGTGAATGAACAGAGACTGCAATGTAAAGTCAAGGTGCCAGGCTAGCTTTAAATAAGCTCACTCAGGTCCCAGAAGTAATCTAGCCATGACAGCAGGGAGCTCAATTTGGGTAAGCTGTCTGAATGCTGGAAAGAGCTGAACCTAAGTTAACATTTTGACCTCTCCATGTAGCAAGCACTTTCAAGGACAGGGAAATTTCATTAAAAAAAAAAAACACTTTAAAGGGATGGAAAATAAACCAGGTAGGCAGTAATCATCATCCTCTTCCCAGTCCTACGTTTCATTCATTTTAGCTCAAATTCAGAATGGTTTGTATATTTTGGAAATTTTTAATTAAATTCACACAGCAGTTGTGCTCAGTACGTCAGGTTGCCATGATTTACTCGTGAGACCAATCCAAACTACCTGCTTCATCTCAAGTGCTAAAACAAAGTTACTGCCTAAGAACCTTTTACTCCTGCAAACCAGAAACCCTCCATGAGCGTTAAGTCAGAAACAGGCCTTAAGTTTAAAACCAGGTGTTACCTTCTTAGTGCAAGGTGGCTGAAGTAAACCTGATGTCTGCTGTAAAGCAAATCACAGCTATTTCAGACTGTAAATTGTAAACAAATCTAAAAATGGAAGGCTAAAATTCTAACATGTTTAAACAACTGATAAAAGGAAATGAAACTGTAGAATATAGAAAAGAAACCAATAACAATGGAAAATAATAAATTCCTGTAGAAGTTACAGTTACACCAGATTAAAGAAAAACTGAACATAGGCAGCCAGGAGGTATTTAAGTCTTACTTAAACATCTCTAAACTCTTGTCCAATCTTTCTCAGTGGAAGATGCAGTTGTGAACGTTCACAAGGGCTCTAATCACTCTGCTGACTCCAACTCTGAATCAGCACCATGCCCAGTCCTGGTTTCATAGCCAGATAAAGTCCAGCTGATCAGCTCCTGTTCACGAGCAAAGATGTACTTGAGAGGTGGCAAAAAGAGAAGATGGAAACTGATGAACAGAAGTGGTCATGGGCACCATATCCTTCAAAAACAGGATGCTTGTTTATGTGTTACACGTCAAGCAAGCAAAGAGGTCTAAGTGTGCATCAAATTTCAAGTATTAACCCATCCTAGACATTTTGAGTAGCAGACACTCAAAGACAATACACTTATTAAACGTTTTCAAAAAGCTCAAATGATGAGCTCTGTGCTAGGTCAGTGCCATGACCTTTGATGAGTGTTAGTGAATATAACAAAGCATGTCTTCTGAAATGGTATTACGCACGAACAGAACATTTAAATTTTCACCTCTATTTTTAAGTGCCAGATGGGCATAAGGAGAACTGGAAATTGTTTCATCTTACAGTAGTACTGTATGTGAATGCAATCCTGAGGGGCGTAACTGATCCATTTTGCAAAGACAGAAAGGAAGAAAAAAACCCCACAAGCATCCTTTTGTTGCTTACCATAAACTGCCTTTTTATTTTCACATTTTCATATTTTTATATATTAAAAGTGTCACCTTGGTGGTCGCCTGTGTGTCAAAATGAAGTAGGCTTAAAACCTTAGTCATTTATGATCTGATTTAAAAACAAGTCCTAAATAACATTATTAAATTTTACCCTTAGGGTAATGTTGGGGAGAGAATTAAAAAAAAAAAACCCAGAAACCAAAAACCAAACACAAAGAAAAAACACACCCAAAACGTAATTAAAGCAATGTCTAAACAAGGGAACTTAACAGCAAATGGCTAACCAGATGTGCTTTCCAGCACTTTTAAGGGTTCTTTTATCTTTGTGGTAGCCTATAACAATGCCTTGAGCAAAACACATTTGCAAAGGATAGGTGTTTCTTTGTTTTCATGCAGCAGAGAGAAGGGGACTGACTGGTTTAGTAGTAGCAAATACATAGAATACATATAATAAGAATAATATTCTAACACATAGAATATCTAATGTTATTTTAACCATTAGTATACAATAATTAATGCAGGACAAATGTTTAATATCTATTAACCAAAACAGAAACTCACTGAAACTTGCAGTACCTACAGCCTTATGCTGCTAAATTTATCAAATGTAAAGTGTTGACCCCTCCAAATATGGGCCATATAGAAGATTTCTTCTGGGTCAAAAATAATATGTGGTGATTGTTAAACCATTACTTTTAGAGAAAAGTAAAGGATTTTCATAAACATTTATAAAATGCTGTAAAAATAGTTGGAATACAAAAGATGCAGAATAGTTATTTACACAATGCGGTAACGATAACATCGCAGTGTAAATACTTAGAATAAGGTTATTGTCAATCTAACTCAACAGTTAAGGTTGAGAAATAAGTTTAAAATAAGACTTATTTCTTTCACCAGTTTCATTTTGATTTAAAATTCAGATTAGCCAAAAGGGAGTAATTTCCTGTTTCATTTATGCAAAAATAAGGTGGCAGACTGACAAAAGGATATTTTTTTTTTCTGCTTATGCAGATACAGGTGCATATAAATCACCCTTTGTCAGGGCAGGAATTCTGCAAACATGTTCGACACTTATTAAAATATCTAATAAAGCATCTCCAGACACTCCATTTCACAGCACTGAAAATAAATTAGCAAGTGTAGATATGTCTGCTGTAACCCCTTGAGTAGTCATAAGTGAAAACACCCTGGTAAATTGTTACATTCTTTTACTGATATGACTGAAATTAGTTTTATAATTGATGTTAAAGACATTAAATTGCTTTGAAGCATTAACAGATTGATCATCTAAATAAATATTAGATTCAATAGAGACTATGTCATTTTGTGCTCTACTTTTCTAACTGAAAATTATTCCCAGGATAATTGAAAAATTATGTAAAGAAACATCTATTCTTGTTAATTTTAAGATGGGTAGAACAACTTCTTGGGAAAAAACAGAGCATTTGTGCCAGTTTCTCCATTAACCATATGAAACACAATCTTTATTGAAGAATTTAAGGAAATGTATTATTCTTAAATTCTCACATGCAAATGCCTGTACAGTAACCTTGCTATCAAACTGGGACTGTCACAGAGCTATGTATACTAGGAAAGCTTTGCAACCTAAGTTTATAATGCATATAAAAGGTATGCAAAACCTGATCATGTCAGTCTCATAATCAGCATATTTTTATCTCCAAGAACCTAAGAGCTTCAAGCAAACTATTCATGAAACAAGGAATGAGTATTTACCAAAACTTTTACCAATAAAAACTTCAGATTCTGGTCTACACATTTAGAAAATCTTTACCTGTGGCTAACCAAGTCCATATAGATAAACCAATTACATCCTTATTATACATACTTAAACTTTTTTATATCCCCATGATTGTAATTGAAATTGTTTTCTTCTTGTTTTTCTTAAAATTTATGTTAGTGGGCAGCCTTCCCAAATCCTGATTTTTAGATCAGTTTTGATGAATGCTCTGCCAGTGCATCCAAAACAAGTAGAATAGCAGTATATTTTGAGTAAAAACCACAGGCATCAGCTTCTTGAGGAAAAAAAAAAAAAAAAAAAAAAAAAAGGATGAAACGCCTCTGAGATTACATCCTTGAAAAGTAAAAGAAAAGCAAGACAAACAAAGCAACGTGTTCCTTCTTACACACACAGAAACAGCTCATAAAGGCACCTACCTACAGGCACAATGACAGCAGCTGTAGCATCTCACCTCTATCAGTCATAATCTAGAACAGTGCCACTTTCTATTAACCAAGCAATAGAGGAACTAAAATTACTTATACTGCTCTACGCAAGTCACTCCGGTTGCTCCAGTGCATTTTGATGACTTAATTAGGAAGACGGTGCAGCACATGTGGTTTTCCAGCCAGGTTCATCACAAAGGCCACATCATCAAAGCACAAGAGTTGTGTCTTCCACAGCTAGATTAAAAATAGGGATTTCTTCATTAAGTGTCCTGCAGCTGACTGTGCCTCTTGGTTTGTCTCCATCTATTCAGACAATTAAATAAAGCGTCATGCTTTATTTATTTCTTTTTAAAGGCTAATAAAGAAGCAGTGAATTGAAGTACAGCTGGCAATCTTTTTATTTATTAAGACCTCAGTGTACGCAGTGACAATCTCTGGAAGGCAGGGCACGTGCTGGGATTTTCTTTTTCCCTTTTAATATATGTCCTCTTTGCAGGCACAACATTCCTACTAATAGGTATTAGAAACCTTTGTCATCCTGTCCAGCAGGGAGAGGAGCCGGAAAAAAAATAATCCCAAAAAGCCCCAAACAATCAAAAAACAAGACAAAACGAAACCTACCACCCAACAGGGAAAACCTAAGATTAACACACAAAAAAAGACCACAAACATGAACATTCTGAACACTTCGAAAAAGATGAGTAAATGACAAAACTGTAAAAAACAGCCGGCATATAATCTGATTGAGTCAGAAAGTATTTAAAATTTGGTCACAACATTCCAAATTAATAAAAAATATAGCTATTTGCTTTTACTTCTATCAGCAGGGATAGATGACTAGAAAAATGACATGATTGTTATGTAGGCATATTAACTGAAAATATGATTCGAGATTTACTACACTCTTTTAATTTCCTGATAACAATAAATTTTTATCTCTTGTGTTATTAAGTAATGTCATTTGAACAGCCATAATGGAAATTATGCATGGTAATATCATACCATGGAAACATCATAATATTTCCTTGATAACAAATACACTGGATCACAACATAATGAGATCTAGCATTAGTTCATGAATATTAGGACATTTAAAAAATATTCCACAAGGAAGACATATTGCTCTGCACTTCAAAACAAGCTGAATGCTTCCATGAAGCAAGATGACTTTCTAGTTTTAAGAGTTACTAACTGATAATTGTATGTCATTATGCATATTTACAAAGGCATATGCACATGCATACAAAAAGAAAGCTGTGGTCAGATGAGATGATCTCAGTTGGCGGTTCTTTCTTCCTGCAAGAGGTTTCAGGATGGCCTACGAATGCTGCAGGGATAAAAGAGAAGGAAGAGGCAGACACAAACAAAAACATGGTCTTTATAAGCGCAGAGATTCCAGTTTTTCTTAATTTTCTTTTTATTCACTCAGTCTAAATAGAACCCCCTTTTTGCAGGGCCTAGCAAAAATGTGAGTGATGTTTGGTTTGGGTTTTGGTTTATTTTTTTATTTTTTCAGTTCTGAATTGACAACTATCTTCTGTCTGTTTCAAGTTAATTGGATGTGCATGATAGAAGCACATCTTTCCACATGTTCCTTGACCCCAGCAAGGCCTGAACTGTCTGTCTACTCTCCCTGAATTTGACCTTGACTTCCACAATCTACAAACTTGGTGGCACTTACAAGTGGAAGCAATACATTAAATCATCACCCCTTGCTACACATCACTTACAGATGCATTTGTCACTGTTATATTAAATTAGGATCACAAAAATGTAATTTATGGCCAAGATTGACATTTCATAAAGGCTGTGAAAACAAATTACCAGAGAACGTGCGCCAAAACATGGTATTCCTTGCCACTCCAGCCTGTCAACAGAACAGATCCTACACGATTATGCTCTCCACAGTAGAAGTTATGTGATGGAACGTTAAGAGCATGATAAGATGAATCTGGGAGCTTGGTTGGTTAGCTGGATTTGAGCTGGCACCGGGCCCTTGACCTAGGGAAGGCTACCAGCATGCTGGGATGCTTTAGTGAGAGCACAGCCAGCAGGGCAAGGGTGATGAATTCCCTCCAGTGCACATGGAAGGAAAAGAAAAGAAAGAGTGCATCCAGTGCAGACTAAATTACTTCAATGTGCCTTCCAGCCTCATGACTTCCCTGATTCCATGAGTGTTCCTACATCCAAGCTACATGCTTACATTTATGCGTATGTATTTAATAGAAAATAGATAAAGGTTATCTTCGTTTAGGCTCAGATTCAAGGAAAGAAGTGGAATTCACATGGAATTTAAGGACCTATTTCTAAAAATCTGACTCTTAAATCATATCCTTCCTTCTTCAGAGTTAACATTACTCTGGGGTTTATAGCTCTGTACCTGAGAAGGTGCAACTTCATCTAAGTTTTTGGTTGGTTTTTTCATCCTTCTGTCCTTTGCCTTATTTTCTTTGTGACCTAAAAATCAAGCTTTGGAAGGCTTAGTGGTTCATCTCAAAACAGTTACAGACATCACTTTACTTTCAAACAATACAAATTTATAATAAAAAAAACCCCAAAAACAATACCCCTGCCATCTTTTTTTTTAATATGAGCTTAGCTTCTGGATCACTTCCTCAGAAAAGGTGAAAACTATCCTCAAGTACCTCCCCATTGAAGGAATTTAAACCCATATCCACCACTCTTCAAGAAGTTTCAAGAGAGCACCAGATCACTTAATTTCCTTAGCTCAATGAGTTTTCACTCTTCCTTTATATCTTTATGATCAGGGGCTTTCATGAAATTTAAGCTTCGATTCTCTTTGCCTCTCAGTCTGTGCCAAAAGACAGCCAAGAGATAAACTATGGGTTGGTTGAATTTGGCTGAACATTCCCTTTTTTAAACATTATTCTCAGAAAAAGACCTGCATAACCACAAAACTAGCTAAATTCTTCACCTGAACTATTCAATGCCTTGTTCAGTCATTGACAGATTTATTTTGAATATTTGACTGAAAAATCCATTCAGGCACTTAAAAAAGTACAGATGAATGCCTGAATGCACATTACAAGACCCTGATTTTCTTTATGAAGCAGCAAATTAAGATCTTCCAGTGCTAGGAACCGTTTATTCAAGGTACCTTCACAGGCTGCAGGGAAACTAGAAGAATGTGGAATTTCTTGTCAAAATGTATCAATCAGACATATAAATCCTAAGTATCATATTCAGAGAACAAGTTCAGTAATGTTACAAGTAGGTTAAAAATACAAATCTTGTTTTCTCTAGCCAGATGACAAAGTTTTGAGTACTAAAAAGTTAACAGTGATTTTAAAAAAAACCCAGAAGGACAATACCAAACAATTCAGTTCCTTATGTTACTGAATTATTATTGACTTGACAAAAGCTCTAATGAAAGAGTATTCAGATTCCAAAAAGATTGCCTCTTTTTCACTACCTCTAAGATGCTACAGTGTGAACAATCTGAATTTATGGGAGTTTCATTATGAACAACTGTCTTCTGCTGAAAACAGGCAAACAAGGTAGGATGGTGAATTTATTTCCTGTAGTGTTTCATTAATAACCCAGGAAGTATTAGGGAAAAGGAAGTTTAAAATATTACTTTCTGCCCCAGGAAAAGTCAAATCCTGAACTGATTCTCTTCCATAAGCTTCTATGACTGCCAAAGAGGGTTGGTTTTTAATGTTTTTTTGCACTTATTCTCACGAATAATTTCTCAAATTTATATTTCGTGATGCATGTTTTTTATATATATGCTTTGTTGTACATCTGCATCTCTTAAAGGAAACCTCTTTTCTGGAAAAACAATGCACAGTACTTGTAAATCACAGAAGTCTAGAAGCTCCTATCAAAAATTTCACAAAAAATCTGTGTTCAAAACAACTATTTTCCTCATCCTCCTTCACACAAGATCTACAAAGAACTCTGTTGCAAAAATCTATTATAATCTATCAGGAGCATTCAAAAATTTTGCTTGTTTGTTTTCGGCATTGTTGACAAATTTGTCATGTTTTTACAAGGCTTTGTTCGTGCAGGGATCTCTGTGAAGCTCGAGGATTGACAAGACAGCACAGAAGTGGCATCTGTTCCAGTTCAGATGGAGAGCCCTTCCACAACACTCACTGCTAAAGAACCGGCTCCCAAACCCAGCCAAATCCTGCAGGAATGCTCATGTTGTCTTCATTAGCAGTCCAAAATTTTGTAAATTTGCAGTTACTGATGTCAAAATGAAAACAAAAAAAATCAGTTTAAATTATTAACATCTTTTGTTGTATGTCAGATGTACAGTTTTGTTTGGTTTTTTGGGGTTTTTTTTTTTGGCAATCTAGTAACTGGTAACTTTAAAACACTTTAAAGACTTAACTGAAAACACAGGGCTCAACATATGCATCTAAACATAATATGGCATTATGCCATGTTTTCTTAGATCAGTGCACTTTAAAATCAGCTAAGAAGTTTTTCAGCTTTTAAATATGCAGAGCAACTGGCAAGGTAAAAAAAAAAAAAAAAAAAA
>VXBT01003964.1:516466-535670 GCA_013400235.1 Oriolus oriolus | reverse complement strand
AAAAAAAAAAAAAATCACATCTTTCCCAGATAATGTTCAATCCCTGATTAAATAAAGATGTGCCAAGGCAGAGATACTTTATGCCTCAGGAGACAGCCATAGTGGAATTGTGAGTGTATTTTATATGTGAATTAGAGGCGAGATGTAATGACATGAGATGAAAGGCTCAGCCGTGATTTTAATAAAGGGGGGAGACAGTGCTTCCCTGTGGACCCCACATGCAAAAGAGTGAGACCCAACAAGAATATTTGAAGAGATTCAGCAAAAACTACAACAAATGTTTCAAAGTTATAAGACCACCATTAAAATTCATTACATTTTACTGAAGCTGAGTATTCCAGATCTGAGGGTAAGCTCCAACACATTTCTGATAGCTTTAATTTCATATGGCAAACTATGTCATCAGTAAGGCTGGAACAATTTCAATTTTTAGGTAAGATGGAATTGGAGAGTTTGAAACCATAACATTTTGGTTTTTAGAGGTTTCTAATAACATGATCTAAAAATAATTCAGTTTAATTTGTTATTTTAAAAGGCATTTTTTTTATCAAAATAAAATACCACAATTTAGTAGTACTATGATGACACATTTCAGCTGCTTTTAGCAATCCTCAGGAAAAGCTGTTACCTATTGCTGTATTGATTTATTTTTTTATGGCTACAGGAGAATTCTAAAGAACCATTATTTCTTTTTCCCCCATTAAATTAAGGAAAAAGTTTGAGATTTTTCACAGTTCTCTCTCTTTCTGTGCATTGAAAAAAAAATTAAAAGAGACATGCCTTTGTAAGGAATAGACATGAAAAGAGCAAAATGAATGGGATGAACTGCTTAAAGGAAAAAAAAATAATCCTGCTTTGCTTGATCTTTTGTGATAATCACACTCCTGGCACCCTGCCAGCAAGGCTCAGCATGCTGATGTCTGGCCAAGTACAGTAATCTCTTGGTTCAAGTCTGAGGTCTGTGATGAAAATTACAAAGCAGGGACAAAAATCAAAATGCCACCTGTGATTTTATTCTGAAACTAATTTGATGGAAAAAGTAATACAATGAAAACAGTCTTTTTAGTAGAGACTACAAAACTATGACTAAATTGAAACCAATGCAAGTGGATGGAGGTAGCTATCATGCAAATACATTTGGATCTGCAGGCATTCCTTTCAAAATGAGCAGTAGATGTCTTTGTGACAGGTAAATTGCTTTGAGATTATGTTTGAAGTCCGAGGTCAAACTTTTAAAATGATAATTTTAACTTACATCTTCCTTTATTCTGGAGTCTTTCTGCATTTGAAACCAACAAAACCAGGGGAAAAAAATAACAATTCATTTCCTTATTTTATTTTCTCTGAACCACCATTCAATACAGGAGAACAAATCCTTGAGAAAATCTTTTTCCTTTCTCTTTTCATTCGGCAGTCTATATTTGAGCTAGGTACCCAGAGATATAGGGAAGAGAATTGTATAGCCACAAAATTCTGCATGCACAATGTATTCAACCTAGAAATTCAGCCAGTGAAGTCTTCTAAATTATCATTCAGATTCAAGGCAGAAAAAGCAACCAGTGAAAACCAGCATGTCACTTTATTTTCCCCCTATATAGTTATTGTGCTTTCCTGAAAGGCTGTACATCATTAGCAGAACTGATCAAAGTTTGTTTCGATTTTTCTTTACAAATATTGAAAATTATTCACAATTACTTGGAAACTGCTTTTACAGATTTATTCTTTAAAAACCCCCAATGCAACAAAACACATTTTGTGTCCTTTATGTTACTAGAGCAAAAATCCACTGTTTGCTGAAGTGATACAGGTTCCCTATTTTACCACCACCTGCTTTAAAAAGTTGAAGAGTATCTTTCCATTTTTACACACACTTACTACTCCTCTCTGCACTAGTAAGAATTGCAATACACAAGCACCAGGACGATCCCTGATCTCTAGGGCCTCACTGAAACACTGCATCTCAGCATTTCCCAGTTGCTGCTGTTTTGCCCCTTCTTCAGGAGGGTTCTCTATAGATTTCCAACTCTCTTTGATATTCAAGTCTGTTTCTGCACTCTATATCTTCCCCCCACCAACAGTGCTAATCGAAGGAATGCTTTAATAGCCACCTTAACCTTCTCATACTAATATTTTCACGCCACTCCTTTTCCATACTCTCCTTTGCAGTCAAAAAAACCCCAATCATTGCAGCACAGACAACACAATTAAATTATCAAATTCTGTGTTACACATGCAGATACACTCACAACTTTCTTAACTCCACACATACGCACGTTTTAACACCCAGAAAGAACTTCAGGTATACTCACGCACACGCTCACATGGACGGCGAAAAACCACGAACAAATATGTTTAAATGGAAGGTACCTACCTGGAATGAGCTGGCCTAGTAACTGCTGGCATCTGGACAGGCTGAATACAGCTACTACAGCCAGAAAAGGATAATGTTTCCATTTCATGATGCGTCCCTCCTTGCATTACACCAGCTCGGCAGCGCTAAGGTAAATGTCACCTGCAACGCACAACGGAAATAAGAACAGAAGAATTAATGATAAATTGAGGTACTTCCAAATGTTTTCATCCAGAGTAATTCTATGAAGAATGCTGGTTTCAATACAGCTTTAGCTATTAAAATAATGTTAAATTATCTAACAGTTAGGCAGCTGAAAACCACAACCAGAATATTAACTATGCTTGCAGAGCAGACAACCCCAAACCAGATGTTTTAAAGGGAGACATGAGGATCCCCATGGTGCACATATGTATTTTAAAGTGCTGCATGTTGTTTGGTTAAGTTATTAAAGAAATTGCTCACTTCAGCAAGATAATTAAGTGCACGTTTAATCCATCTCAGTGCAAGGAAATACTTAAACTCTTGCATAAGCTGAAAAAACTGTTAAGGCTATCCAGTTTACTATGAAAGAAAGGTTAAAACTTTACTTTAGTCCTCTTATGAAGCAATGTTTCGCTGAATGAAGATTAGGGATAATTTTACCCAGTAATAGCTTAAACAGTTAAGACAACTTTCCAGTGAGCTTCTATGTTCTTAAGAGCAGAAAATTTTCATCTGACTGACAGGAAAATGGAATCTTATGAAGGAAGACAATATTTTACATTAAAAAAAAAAAATCAAAAATCAAAGTATTTTTAACCAAAATATGACTTTTGACTCATCTTTCTGACCAGCACATCTGTAGATTAAAAAGCATTCACAGCTCTACCAGTGCTTAAAAGTCATCTCTGCACATCCTACTCATTTGTTTATTCCTCACCTATGTTAGTGCTTAGTCTAGACTTGTCCAGAAATCACAGAATTGTTAGGGTTGGAAGGGACTCCTGAAGATCATCCAGTCCAACTCTTTTGCCAAGGAAGCATCACCTGGAGCAGGTTACGCAGGAAAGCATCCAGGTGGGCTTGGAATGTCCCCAGAGAGGGAGACCCCCACAGCCTTCAGCCTTGTTTTCAGCCTGTTCAAAATGCCTTTCCTCTAAAGCTTTCTAAAATACGTTTTTCAGATTATTTCAGTAGGTTTCTAAGAGCAGTAAGATGTTTTCTAGCTAATTAGATACACACAATCTGAAATCGGGTTTATTGTTTTGTTTTGGGGGAGGTTTTTTGCGTGTTTTGTTTTTTTAAAGGTCCTTTCTCTCAATAAGAACCCAAATGCAAGTGAATGTAATATTCCATGTATTCCATAGTATCTGGGGTTCACATCAAGACCTTGATCATGAAAAGAGACAATATTTTAAGTATCTGTCAAGTTATGAGATGTGCCAAATTGCCTGACCCTAACCAACAACTAGAGACCACCAAACAACTCTAAATCTGATATACACTGACACATCAAAATCTACTCCAGCAACAAATAACTGTTAGACCTTGATAATTTTACAACTACACTTCTTATTTCCCTCTCCTTGTAGCTAATGCACACTCAGAGATGACCAGTTTGGATTCTGACTCCTATATTACCTAAATGCCAGCAGACATAATTGTAATAGTGAAGAAAACTGTAGTGACACCAGTCACTTGTTCAATCTGTTGGGACAAGGGAGTTTCATCTGTGAACCTAATACATATTTAATGACTACAGACTGAAGAGTTGCATGATTACTGGGGGCATTCAGTGCCTTCTGACATTTTTGGATGTTCAAAAATGCATAAATAAGTGTAACGTGAACAGATTCAGTCTCTTACACATGTTGCATTTTAAATTTTCTTTTTATGTTGTGCCCATGCTTCTAATATCTTAACAACTACAAATAATAACAATCCATTCCCTATTACAATTACCTATATCCTACAAAATATTCTACCACTTTTTTCCCCTCATTTCAGCCACAGTGCACACAAAAACTCCAGGTTCCTTCCATTCCCATTCTTTTAATTTCCCCTATCACTTGTATGGCTGCTCTTCTGTTGCAAACAGCTTGACAGCTCCTAATGGCAGAGTTAACGGCAATTAATGGCCAAGGTGTTACATGGTGCTCTGAACGCTATTCGTGGTATGACTCTGAGACTGAAATGAGGATTTGCAAGCTCAGGCCCTTAGAAAATCCATCTCTTTCTCTGCACAGTAATACAGGTTTGCTCTGTAAAACTGTTTACTGCTTTGGTTTCAGACTCCCATGGTTTCTTCACCTTTACTTTCTGCTGCGAACACAAGACTGAATGTTGCTTCCAACACAAAGCTGAGGAGGCAGCCCTTTGATGCTGCTTCATCAAACAAAACCCAAAAAAATAACACTTTCACTTCAAGATTTACTTTTTTCATTATTATGTGAGGTAAAGGAACACTGAGGTGAAGGCAGAAGGAGAGAGAAGAGGTGCTCCAGGTGCCTGAACAGATTCCCATGCATGCCATGGAAAGGACTACGCTGGAGAGCAGGTATCCATACTGCAGCCCATGGAGGGGCCCAGGTGAATGCTCCCTGGAGAAAGCTGCAGTCCATGCAGGGACAGGTTTATCCTGAAGGATTGCAGCCCACGAGAAATAACTACTCTGGAGCAGAGGTCAAGTGTGAGGAGGAAGAAGGAGAGGCATAGAGGAGCTCTTATGGACCAGCCACAATCTCCCATTCCCCATCCCCCTGCACCACTCCAGAGAAAGGTGATGTAGCAGAGGTAGAGGAGTTGAGGATGAAGGGATGGAGTTGCACCTAGGAAAAACAAGAAGGGAGGGAGGGGGAGAGTTTGAACTTTTGTCTTTTTTCTCACCATCCAACTCTATTTTAATCAGAAATAATTTTGCTCTTTAGCCAAGGTCAGTTCACCCCAACTATAAAGCTGCAGGGGAGAGATGAATCCCAGGAACATACCTGATGGCACTCACCTTCTCTGTGAAGGCATGTCATGCATTAAGCCAACATTTCCTCTTTCTATACCTCTCTCTTGCGTTTACTTAACTGGTGGATTATGACTTCTTTTTAATCTCTGTATGTGACAGAGCTCCACAGGGAGCTCTGCCCATGAGTGCTTGGCTGTTAAAGGTTTTTCCACCCTCTTATTCTGCTTGCAAGCTTATGTTTGAAATATATTTCATTCTAAAACTTGAAATTATCTGAATGTTATTAAAAATATTGTTCTTACAGAAAATTGCAGTGGTGATATCTTTCACGAAGCCAAATCATTTTAATATGAAAACAAAGGTTTTTAACCTACAGTTTAAAAACAATTCCTGTAGAAATTCCTTGAAAATGATCCTGAATAGGAGGCTAATTCTCTTTATTTGGGCTACAGAGCTTCTGAAATAGTATCCCTGATCACAGGAAAGGTAAAGTAGAAAGAGTTGTCATCAGAATGGTTTTCAGATAGAATCTGAGTCCAGCAAAAGAGAAACAAGACCTTTCTTTTCATCATCTACTGCCACAGTGCCACAATGCTTGCACTACACTACAATGGAAGAAACACCCAGAAATGTACTGCAGCCAAAGGGACTCAGATGCAATTCTCTGCAATTAGTCTTTCAGTGTCTGACCCACAAAACTAGTGCTGCAGAACAAGGACTGGCACTAATTAGATGTTGCCAGTGACAGGAGAAGGATGCACTCAGCACAGACACTTCAGCTGGCCGGAGACCTCACCTCACTCTGTATGAAACGGCCACAGACCCACACCAGAACGTGCAAGAAAAGATTCAGATCCGATGCCTTGTCCAGAGTGCACAATGAAGATAAACACTGGCTTCTCCATGACATTATAATCATTAAAGAATCAATGGCAAATTAAACTGCACAAGCCCAGAGGGGAAAGAAGTACTATGGTAAATGCAGAGAAAAGGTCTAATCAATTATTTTCTTCCACTTCCAAAGTCTAGTGCTATTTATCACTATGGCCTGTGCAGAAGCAAAGACACAGACAAGATCAAAACCAATGCTGGTTTTATTTTCATGTCTTTGGGGTTTTTTAAAGAATTTGATAACTAGTGATGCTTCTCATGTAACCAGCTTCCTGAGACTAGATTTTCACAATCTTTTGAGTAGAAAGAATAGACACAATGATCAGGTGATTAAGATTCTAACTTGTAAAAATAACTTCCCTTTATAAAATCTGTGCACTTTGGTAAATAATGCTAAATAAGATTGCTTACCTGCAGAGGGAGACAGAATTTTTATTTGCCATGTACCCAACCATTTAGGAGTGGACTGGAAAAATTTCACTGAATGGAGAAAAAAAAAAAATAGAAAATCTTCCTTTTGAAGCAAGATTAACTATTTTTGGAAGTGTAATTTTTAAAAGGCTGTAATGCATTGTTAGGCCTGCTGGTAGTGCATGGTCCTTCCCATACTTTCAATCCTCATGCCTATTAGTCAGACACCCAGTTATCATCTCTGATAATCTGGTCATCTCTGTTTAGACTGATATTACTCCTGAACTTACTCCTCCTGTGCATTACCATCAGTACAGTTATAGATCACTGAAATCAAGGACTTCCCTCGACTATTTTAAACATCTTGTCTACGTTACACCAAATTTATTTAAAGTTCTAGGAAGATGAGAAGGAACCACTGCCATACATTGTCTCCACTATGTCCATTTAGGAGCAAAAATGACAGGGATTTGATGAACTAAGGGAAAAAGTCTGGCTAGCTCCTCTTCACTTATAAAGTAGATCTACTCTACTAAGATCAAAGCAGCTCAAGAACATAAATCTGTTTAAACCAGAGCAGTTATCAGTATAACACACCTATGGATCTGACTGTGATCCTTTCAGTGACAGTTTCAGCAGACACTCATGAAGCTCACCTTATTTAATCTTTTAGTATTCCCAGACATTTGCTTTTTTAGAACCAATTGTTAATTGGTTCTAACAATTATGATGCAAAATTTTCACTTTACATCCTTTAAGCTGTGGGGTTTTTTTTTAATGCAGTGAGAAACCCAAGAGTAAACTATTTATTGTTACTAATGATGGTAATGTATCGAATGTGCTCAATTTACATTTCTAAGCTGGCAAATGACAAACTTATATGTAAAATAGTCTTAGCCATACTGTAACTGACTTGATTTCTGCATTGTATATTTACTGCCTGAGCAGTGCCACAGGAAAAGTTCACCTACTATAACTCAAATTAAAGAGAAGCTGAGTCCATGCTCATCTCCTTGTACTTAAGCTGTACAGTGTGAGGAGACAAACATATGACAAAAGAAACAGTTTTTCTGCCACCAGTCTTGGTCTCATAAACAATTTCTCCACCAGAAGTTCTGCTAATCTCTAATGTTTCCTTCATGCCTGACCATTCAAACTGAGGTTAATGTTGTTTAAAGGACAAGTTGAACAACGCAGCTGTCCTCAGGGAGGAGTACATCAGTGAGGCAGTGAGCACCAGAACAGGATTTCTGTGTAAGGAAGCAACACATTTATAATGTAATATAAATGTGCAATGAAAGGGATGAAACATGAAGTGGAGTGTTAAGGAGTGTAAATGCAATGAAAAAAAGTTATCCCATAAATTGCATTATGTGTGTCTAGGGTTTGTTTAAATGATCCTTTAGGAACATTAAAAGCAATTTCATCTGGTTTTTTTTCAGAAACACGCATATGTACCTGACACAAAAGAAAAAAACAGGTCAGGTAGGGCTCTTCCCTTGAAAGGGTTGATGCTTATCACTCAACAGAATCAGAATAGAAACAAACTTCCCAAGCAATCAGTTCTAAGAGATTCCCCAAGACTCCAGATTCTCCAGTGTGTGTGTGTCATGTTCTCCCCACCACCACTGCCATTCACACCGTGGCTGCCCTGCAGCAGCAAAGAGGAGTTCCTTATTGGGTGGCAATAAGTAAAAACCAGCTCAAGGTAAAGAATAAACAAAAAGGAAAAAATTGCTGCATGGGGGTTTTGCCTTGGTCTTCAGGCAAAAGAACAGTTGAGAAAAGTGACAGTGCTCTGCAGGCTCCTGGCCCTGCCTGACCCCCAGAGTGCTGGTCTCTCTCAAGTGCTTCCTGCTCTGTCTTTGCTGCCTGCTCTGTCAGGAGCAATAGAGTCAGTGTCTGAGCAGGCAGGGAAAACAAAGCCCACCTGGAAAGCAGTCTGACAAGGTATATGAAGGGCAGCAAGAGGGACTCCTACAAATAAACAGCAAAATGAAAACAGCAAAAGAAAGACCAGGAAGATGAGGTGGGGGACCTGGAGACAAAGGACATGAAAAAGGCTGAGGTATTTGGTGCCTTCTTTTACCACAGCTTTTGTTGTAAAGACCAGCCTTCAGGAATCCCAGGGCCCCAGAACCAGAACTGAAGTCTGAACTAAGTAACATTTGCTCTCAGTGGAGGTTGGTCAGGTTAGGAAGCACTCAAACCAGCTGGACACACACACACCAGTTCCTGGGACCTGACAGATGCACAGGAGAGGCTCCTGAGAACTGAAAGAACGCCAGTGTTGCCCCTATCTTCAGAATGAAGGATTCAGGGAAGAGCAGGCCTGTTAGCCTCATCGCAAACCCTGAGAAGGTGAGGGATGAACCCATTCTGGAGACCATGTCCATATGCATGGAAGGACGAGAGGGTGATCAGTAATCAGTGTGGTTTTATAAAGAGAAAACCATGTTTAACCAACCTGAAAGCCTCCTGTGATATGACTGGCTTGGGAAATAAGGGAAGACCAGTGGGTATTGTTTATCTTGACTGTAAGAAGCTCTTTGACACTTCCTTCCATAAGATTCTCGTAAAGAAGCTGAAGAGGTACAAACTAGATCAGCAGAGAGTGAGGTGGACTGAAAACTGCCTGAACTGTCAGGTTTAAAGGGCTGTTATCAGCATCACAAAGCCCAGCTGCACATCCAGTCCCTTGCAGTACATCCCAGGGGTTGCTGCTGGGTCCAACACTGTTCAACATCTTTACCAGTTACCCAGACAGTAAGATTGAGTACACCCTCAGCAAGCTTGCAGGTGACATAAAACTGGGAGGAGTGGAGGATAGTTGTACTGCTATCCAGAGGGACCTCTGCAAGTTGGAACTTCTCATGAAATTCAGAGGGTAATCCCAAATCCTGGGATCACCCTCTGACTGAAAACTGGTCACAAAATGCTCAGGAGCTTTAGTGCAGGGTGACTAAAAAAGCTGTCAGCCTCAAATGGTCCTGGAGCAGGCAGAGACATGATGGAGACAGCATGTTGGGGATGTCCTTTAGAGTTTAAAAGAAAAAAAAAATATTTAAAAAAATAATATGAATACTAGAAAATTCACTTATCCTGTGAGAAGTCCTCAATTCACAGTCAATAAATAGAAATTTGAGGAGGTTTGCAATGACATTTTTAGGGGAATAACCTTATGATCCCACAGGGAAAGTGAGCAAGCAGATAGATGAACTCTTAAATATGCTATGCAGCATTGTAAGCTATGGCCTGTCATCACTGTGATAGTTGTGTTCAGGCTGATTATTCCCCTGGAATGCAAAAATCAATTCTAACTTGCAGACTATTATTTTGCACAGACCCTCGGTATTGCAGATTCTGTTCTCTATTTTATATTCAGTCACTCTCAGGGGAGCAATCAGAGGCCAAAAGGTAATTGGTAACAGTCACCAGTGAATTCACTGAGCAAAACTTTCCTCAAATCCAGAAAGTGATTTCATTCTGCTAATTAGACTTTTTTTGTGGAAACTGCTGATATAGCTAAAAGCTGGGGGAAGAGAGAGGAGAAGTGAAGATGCGTGTGTCATCACTCTCAATAAGCTGTTCAAGAGAGGGAGAAGGAAAGACATCAAGGTCTTAGCTAAGAGTTGTACTGTGCAGAGCAGTCTGTGTGTGCACACACAAGTGTCTGTGTGAGAGGAAGAGGTGATGTAGCTTTAGAGATCCCTAATCTGATAAAATTTACTTGTGCTTCAAACCGAGAGGAAGGTGACACTTTGGGTTGTTCTTTCCAATAGTAACCAGGCAGCCTCACATAATTCATGTTCAGAGAACACTGATTTCCTCTCTAATTAAAATAAGTCTGCCAAAGGAGCAGAACTACCATCAACAGGAGCTTCAGCTGACTTGCTCCACGCAACTGTAAAACACAAGACTTTTGAAACAGCTGTTTGGGGTGGTTTTTAATGCAGTTTCATATTTTTCAAAATTTTATCGCCTGTAATCAGCCTGGGTCTCCCTTTCTGCATAATTGGGCACCATCTATTAATTAGGGCAAGCGAGCAAATCCTGTAGTAACTAACAGCACTACAGAAAACCCTATGAGAAAATGAATGGAATTCAGACCTGGATTTGGATGTGGTACCATATACAAAATATAAAGCAGGGAGGGCAAAGAAAAAGCCAACAAATCTTGGTTAGTAGCTGGATCGCCAACTGAGGCAAGGTATCTGCAAGGAAATTGCAGACAGTCACGAGACTGAAAACGATAACAAAATTAATGACTTATCTAAAAGGTCGCTATCTTTTAAATGCTTTGCCTTGGGAGGTTTTTCCTTTTCTGACTGTGATTCAACAACCAGGAAATAAAACTTCAACATGATTCTGAACCCAAATTACAAGACTGCCAAACATCATGTACTAGTTTATACCTACTCAGAAGAAGGCAACATGTATGACATGAAATGATTTTCTCATCATTTCTCAAGCCTGGAAGTTTCTCAATTTAGAAGTCTCCTACTTGTGAATGTCAGGAAGAAAGTGGTGCTCTACTCCTATTATATCAGATAATCCCACCTTTCCATTCTACAAACTCCTTTTGCACATAAAGGGTGCAAGAATTAAGTACCTCCAGTTCAAACTTAAATAGCTTCCTTCAAGGAGGTTTGAACTTCTTGAAAGAAATGCTATCTTTTGAAAATAATCTAACTGCGTGAGAACTTCAGTAACAATGTAATGAGGCCTGTGTTATCCAATAGAAAAAAATTAAAACATGGCAAAACGTTTAAAAATTTTGTGGACAACCAAGGATTGATCTAAATACAGCAAAAACTCTCATACCTTATATTACTGACGCACTATCTCCTTTTGTCCTTTGGCAAATTAAACAAAAGACTCACGTCTCATCTACCAAGACTTTCAAGAGAGTGTTTGGGAGCTGTGTTTTCTAGAACTGTACACTCATCACTTTTTTAACAGGAAAAGAATAAATTAGTAATGCCTTGATGTAATTAGTAGTTTCTTGATTTGTAAGAAATACTGACAGTTTTCAAACACTATTAAGTAGTGGATATTTGAAGAAGTGGTTGTTGTCAAAAGCATTTCCAAGTACAGTCACATTGGAAAAGAAACAACATTTGATAGAAAGAAAATCCAGTGTCTGAAAGGTTAAAAAAACAAACCCAAACCACTCCTTTAACTGCATTTTGACTCCTCTGTTATACCTGATGTAGAAAAGCAAGGGTTTTTCAAAGGCATTAAGCTTTAAACATTCACAGTATCTTTGAATGTCCTCAGCAGCACCAGAAAAGAGGGATTCAATTTTCAAAGATAATTGTGTCAGATAACTGTCTCATCCCTTTTCAGAAACAATCTGATAAATACCTAATTACCAGTCAAGTGATTTCAGAGCCACACAGCTGGGCCTGAGAAAAGGCTACAGGGAATGACAAGGTCCCCTTAAGCCATCGAGAGCAAGAGGCATTTGGTTTGTGAATTACTTCATTTATTCAGCTGATAAAATGCATAGAAAGTCCCCAGAGAAAAAATATTCATAAAATGTTGAAATAATAAATAGAACCAATATTTAACCAGAGAAGTAAAATATTTTCAAATAGCACAGAATTGCATACTACAGAACAATTATATTCCAAAATCCAAAATGTTAATTGTTTGAGTCCTGAAAAACACTAATTTTTTTCCAGTACATTCATATTGCAGTTTTTTTGCAAACTTGAAAAGCATTCTGATCTTAAAAAAATTATAGTCCTAGCTGCCAAACAAGAAAGAATTTATAAATTTTCACCAATGTTTAAGAGCTCTCTCATTCTTCTTGAAAAAGCTGGTAACACAGCAGTCCTTTCTGAACATACCAAGCCGCTTCACTTCTAAGTTACCTCCACCAATTAAAAAAATCCCACAGGTATATCATGTAGTACCTCAGATTTCAGTGAATCTTTTCAAAATCTACATTGTAAAAGCCAGTCCTGTAATCTTGCTGAATTCTTTGTGCTTGTACAAGTGTTGGCCCCTACCGCACATCCTAAATGTTAATGGATTGGAGAACATGAAATATCAAAGTAATGATGTAGAGTTCAGAATCACAGATGGGAAGAAGATTACTGATAAAGCTTCTGCAATATTAAGCTGACCAAGTTCTATATTCCTCAGGCTTTATGTGGAAATGAAACAGATCTGGGGAGGTGATCTCAGAAGTACCTGTTTCTGACCTAACTCTGCTCCCAGACAGGAGCAAATTGATTGGAATTCTGCAAATGCAATGAAATGAGAACGGATCTATGCAACTCTGTAAAACTCCCTCACATAATTTAAAAAGGAGGACACAAAAAAATCTTGCAGATACATACCAGAGATGTGAGTCAATGGTTATTGAGCAACATGAGGGATCAGACTGCCCAGGAAAGTGCTGGAGTCACCATCCCTGGAAGTATTTAAAAGACATGATGACGTGGCACTTCTAGACATGGTTTAGTGGTGACCTTGGCAGTGCTGACTTAACAGGTTGAGTTAGACTCAATCTTAGGGATCTTTTACAACCTAAACAATTCTACAATTCTTTGACAAAGATTTAAACTAAGCTGGTTTGCCTATACTCTGACATCTCAGTAGTGGTAATCGCTCAATCAACAGCGTGACAGTTTTCAAACCTGCTCCTTTCTGATTCTCAGCTAGTAAGTGGCAGCATTTCTGCACGTGTCATTATTCACCTTGCACATAAACATGAAATAAAGCTGTCTGGGAAGAGCTGACACTCTGTTAGCATTTAAGTTCCAGCAGTCGGGCATGCACATTCAGTGGGGCACGCAGCAAAAGGTCCTGGGGTTTTGCTTGTTTGAAAATTAAGACTTGACCTCTGGTCACAGCTTTGGCATAACCACTGTTCTGAAACTGTTTAAATTATGGAAGCAAAATTCCTGGATAAATTCTCCCCCACAATTACAACTGAGAAAAGAGACATGAGTACAAATCACACAGTGAAAAGAAACATCCAGACTCCACTTCAGTACACGGTGAAATATTTGTGTTCATCTAGTTTTCAAACTTCTTGGTCTTCCATCTAGCATGACATGCAGGGACATTAAACACCCTCTCAAAAAATAAACTCTGGGAAATTAAAAAAAAAAGAAAAAAGAGACTTCTAGACAAAACAGGGACTGCTTTCTACTGCAAAGCTATGAAAAAATAAGCATGTTGGGACTGCGAGCTGCAGCTTCTGCAGCAAAAGGCTTGCTGGAATTATTTTCCACTTGAGATTCAACTTTGATGGAAAGAAAAATAGCTTGGCTTTTGCCCTTAGTAAGAACAAGCAAAATTAAAAAGGATTCCCACAACCTGCCTCCCCAACAAGCCTTCTCAGAGACAGAAATATACACCAGGACTCAAAGAATATTCAGCTCTCCCCTAGAGCACACTCATCCTTCTGGAGTCGCCAGTAAAGGCGAAACTTAAACAATGCAAGGGCTTTCAACCTTGTCCGCTTCTTGGTTAAAGAGTAATTTCTGTGAAATGCTAACTCCTTGGGGGAAAGGAAGAAGATGCCAGCTTTCATGAAGCTACTGGAAGAGTGGCAGAATCCTTTTGAAACTGAGTCTGATCTGATAAAGTCGTTATGGTTGTTAATAGCAACTCCTTCCTCTGCTTCCTTGGAGGAGACTGTGGCATTTAGTGGCAGCTCAGGGCAGCCAGCAGCCAAGCTGTCATTGCAGGGCTGTGACTCTGAAAGCCTCATCCTGTCCATATCCCAGCAGACAAAAGAGCTTCCCCTTCCCCCTGTAAATGAGGAGTACTAATGCCTCTTATTGTTTCTGGAACCGAAACTGGTAGCTTTGTATTATGCCTCATACTTAAAGCAGATTTGGCCATCTCACTGATTTTCTTCCCGCTGGCTTTTAAACCAGGAGTCCAGAGAAACAAAAAGATTTAAAGTAATTGCATATCTACAGCTCCTGAGACTGTAAATCTTTGGATGAAAGGTAAAAATCCTAAATGTCACCACTCCCAGCGCCAAGAGGAATGCAGGGAGGATGTAAATGTAACCCTTACCTCTGCTGTCTGGCTAATGGGCTCATGCAAAATTCCACACTATCTCCAGGGCAGAGGGATGCAGAGCAGAGCGGTGGTGGGCCTAAAGTACATGGGAGGGAATGAAAACAGAGATCTGGGATTATTTCAAAGAGAAAGTTTAGTGGATGCAGGAATCCTTCACATTCTTGCGATCTTGCTATTTTTGTTTCAAGCTCCTGTGAGGAGAAGAGCCAATGAGGCGGCGGGACCACAGACCTCATGCAAGAAAATGCTGTTCTGTAAACCCTAATAATCCCTCGAGGATGTTTATGAAAGGGGTTTGTTTAATGTATATGCTGTCAGCAACCTATGAAAGGTTAAGGTGTCACCAGCAAGCTCCTCCCAAGAATGGGCTTCTTGTTCGTAGAAGTAGGAGGAAAGAAAATCAGAGGCAAGATCTGAAAACTCATTTTTACTGTTTCTGTGGAACTGGAGTCTCAGACAAAATATATTTAAAAGCTGCACTAAATTTGATCAAGAGTAGGATATGCAAAAGAAGCTTCCTTCATAATCTAAACAGTAATTTGAAAGTGAAGATTCTAAAAGGAACATTATCCTCCTTTTAACCCCACCCCCTCTTCCTCTTTAGATTTTTTTTCTTTTTACAAAATCCTTTACAGCATATTTTTAGTCATCTCAGGGTCTATTGACTCATAAGCTCTGGGACATAATTTAAGGGCTGAAGTTATCTGTTCCAGAGCTAACAATAGAAGAAAATTCAAATGGATAGACTGAGCATTCTGACCCTGGACAATTTCCCTTGTGACAATGGTCCCAGATCATTAATTCTGTCTGTTAGAAAGACAAAAGCTGTTGGCGTCCATTAGTACACGAAATACACTAAACAACAGGGTGCTTTCTAAGTTTTGTTTATAAGTAAAACTGTAAAAAAGTAAATTAAAAGGATAAAGCTAAAAATGTCCTGACCAGGAAAGCAAAACAGATATGGAAGAGAGAATGACAGACTTATGTCTTAAAAAGGCTATCCAATCTTATAAATTCTGTGCAAAACTTGAGATAACCCTTACATACAAGAACAATCAACCATGTGTGTCTCATATTCTAGAGCTTCAGCAATTCAAATAGTACAGTAACCCAAAGTTTCATGCATATTTTCTCCTATCAATACAATGCACTGTTCTGAAAGAAAACATTCAGTCAGACAACAGGGATTTTATCAGAATATATTTAATATACTAAAAGTTCAGATTAAGTGGCTATTATTTTGACAGGTTTGCAGTTCCTAGCATGGATCTTCAGGCATTTTGCATCTGTCAGATGCGTAATCAGATGCTCACACATGTATCACTCCCTGTAAGTACAAGGGACACAAGCTATAAACATATTTTAAAAGTTATGGATGTGCCTGACATAACTGGTGTGACCTTTCCTGATAGAGGAACTGCTGTATAATCACCCTCATGTGGGCAAGAAAATACAACATCTTGAATCACTGAATTCAGTTACGTCAGCAGGAATTTGAAAACATAGACCAAGTAACTAAACTATGTCAGCTCCTAAACCTTTGGAGGCTGCAGGAGTTGAAAGTCAAGTATTCTCAAGCTGGACAGCAACAATTGGAAACTCAGAGGTGGACAACTGATTTCCTAGCAGTAAACCATAATGATGACACTAACCTTTAATGGAAAAATAACAAGTTAAGGGTATAAAAAACAACTGAATCCTCAGGAACTGCATATTCATGACTTAATAATCGTCTGTATTTCTCTATATTTTATTTAAATGGTTTTTGTGATCTCAGACTGCTAGAGGAGTGACTACACACACACAGGCATTGTGAAAGTGTAATTTTAACAAGGCTAAGAGTGATTCAATAGATGTATCACGGTCTTCGACTTTAAAAAATTCTTTATTTTCTTTCATTGAAGCAGCTTTGAATACACCTGAAACAGCAGCATTCATTTTCTAACAAGCCCTGTGCTGTCAGAAATAAGATGCCAGTGGAGCAAGAGAAGAATATCATATACTTTATCTCTGAACTGGAAACTAAAATGAAGAATGTTAATTTGATAATAAAGAAAATTTCATATGTGCTCATTTGTGCTACCGGCACTTTTGGAAGGCAATACTGTTTTTCTAGGACTCAAAGAAAGGCGACATTAACTTAGCAAATGAAAGTCACTATAAAAAAATGACTCAAGGTATTTTTACCTCATTCACCCCCAGTTAAAAATAAGGATTTTGTTCTAATATTTCCACTGGCTTGGCTTCCCAGCACCCACCCATTCCCTCCTTTCCTTTCAGGTAAGTCCATGCGGATGGGTGCTTTGCAGCACACTAATGCTGCCTCCAGTGAAAAGGCAGTGGATTAGATGCTCACATGGCTGCAATGTAAATTTGTTCACATTTTGAGCATATGATTTATCATAGAGTCAGATGAACTAATCAGTATTGATGAAGAGGTTCATAGCATGCCTCAAAGTCACATTCCTAGCACGCATTAAACTGATTCAGAGCCACCCTTCTCCAGTTATTTCCCTGTTAGTGAAAGGGAAATAAATTTATTTTAAATGCTTGCTCTCATCTATACCAACCTGTATCAAAACCATTCCTTTCCACTCATTTCCTGATAAATGGATACTTAATTTGTTTTCAGCCTACCTTGGAGATCTCCAGTGTGTATTGACAGACAAAAAGCAAATGTGTTGAATGTCACAAAAGGCACATTCTATAGAAGAAAAAGTATTCCTAAACTTCGTCACTAGGAAAAAGTAACAGTTAATAACATTTTCTCAGAAAAAATAGAATGCAATAACATTTTTGTATGTGTGTATAATATAAGACTTTTGCACAGCAAGCACTAAAATTGAAACCCCTAACAATATATGATCACAATTAATAAATTCACACCTGTAAATCATCTTTTAACCTCAAAGCAGTTCAAGAATTTTCATATCTGAAACAAAATATTTTAATTATTCCCTGGTACTCTTCCCATTTCTTTTATGTCACCCTGTGTGCCTACTTTTTCTTGTGTCTTTTTCACCAGTAGTAGCATCACAACTCTGGGTCAAACTTGGCTGACTGAGCTTTTACTGACATCATTACCACAGGATGATCTGCTGCTAACCATGAAATCTAGAACTATCTTGGTCTTTGTACAATAGTTTATCTCTTTTGTTTATAAACAGTTCCTCCCCCTCAATAACAACTTCAATAACCCCGTTTTTCCCTCCCAGCTGAGGCAAGGGTGCTGTGAAAAACTGTTGCTCAGTTCCTCAAATGTCTCCCAGTTCCACAAAAGCTCAGCTTATTCAGAGTACTCAAACAGCTCAAGAGCTAAGAACTGAAGTGCCAGCAGATGACAAATCAAAATCTCATTTTCGTAAGATGAACACTACCTCTCCTGGCATTTAAAGCTCTTGTCAAAATTGCCTTTAGTGAAATAAGAAAGTTTAATTGAAGCCAAGGAGAAAGAGCATGCTAAAGTATTTTGTTATGTTCTCCAGTGGACCAACAAAGATACACAGTGGGACACATCCTAATGTGTGTTTTGGAAGAAAACACCTTCGTCAGTACACTGGGATAAATTTTGCCTTCATTAATGCCTACAAAAAATAACTTTCTGCTTCTCTCCTCCATAGAAATCACTTTGAAAGATACTCTCACAGATAAAGCAAAACTAAAATTAATTCATGACTGACAAGCTGTTGACATTCTTCGAAGCAATAGATGCTGCGCTACTACTGCAAGCAAGGAAGACTAACACAAATAAAAATATAGGGCATGAATAGAAACGACAGCAGGTTTGATTACAGTGAAAAATAAGAAAATCCAAAGCTCCTGAAAAGTTGTTCGAAAACCAACATTCCTTGGTAAGAAAGAAAAAAAAAAAACCAAACAAAAACACAACCTGTTTCTCAAATGGAATTCAGAAAATCAAATTTCCCTGCAAAAAACTTTTCCTTTTTAAATATTCAAACTCCAGTCTTCAAAAGCTGATATTTATGAGACTCCCTTTTAGCAATTTGCTGCACTAATCTAAAATAGCATTGCTCACATTTACATATAAATTAAGCCAACTACATCATCACATTCTTAGAGCAGTTTATTTACTGTGTACTTGGCAAAGCAGCTGTTTTAGTTTTCCATAAAATAGAAAATATCATGTAGAAAAACATACATCTTCTCTGAATGGGGAAATCAAATAAACTGAATTGTATGCTCAGCAGAAGAAAGGAAGTACAAAAGCAATGCAGGAGTGACAATATATATTTACTTCCATTTAGTGCAACCTGTCAGTCTAACTTTGAACCTAAACCACTAAATTCCACATACGGAGGTCAATCTGATCTGTTAGGCAAACATTCTGGCAATTTGTTTTAATGGATCACTGTCTCCATTCAAACATGAAATCAAACCCTGTGTTGTAAGCAATAGAAGACACAAGAACAATTTCTGGTAGCAGATCCAACTTCAAGTCATGAAACCTGCAGTAAATGCACCCTTTATTAAAAATATCTTGTCATTGTCAAAGGCTTTTGAGGGTTTCTTGGGGTTTTGGGGGGGGGGGGGGGGGGTGAACG
>VXBT01003964.1:437818-516458 GCA_013400235.1 Oriolus oriolus | reverse complement strand
TTGGGGGTTTGGGGGGGGGGGGGGGTGTGAATCTGATACAGGCTTAATAAAAGTATTTACTAAACAGAATACACAAGTATGTCTATTGACAAATCCCAGATTAACCTCTCCACTCCTGACCTTTCCTGTACCTAATCTCCTACCTCAGCTGTCTCACTGATATCTCACCTAGCTGGCATGCCATCATCTTAACATGGCCAGAATTGACCTCTTTGTCTTCCCACCAAAGCACTGCATCACCAGCATCTCCCTGTCACTCAAGCCTGTAATAAAAATGTCATTTTTGTTTCACCTTTCCCTAGCCTTCCTAATCCAGATCATAAATAAATCTTTCTGCTGCTTCTCCTACACATTAAAGATAATTTTCTTCCTTTTTGCCTGCACGGCTAAATGCTCACTTAAGCTCTTGGTTCTCATTTTGATTCATTTATTCTTGAGCTCCATTACATGGTACCGACCATTCCCTTTCAGCCCGTTCTAAATGCAGGTTTTAGTTTTATCTCCATTTAGGTTTCATCACAATAGGTAAAAATTCCAAAAGCATAAAACAGTCTAAAACCCAAAGATCTTTGAATCCATTTAGGGTTCTAAATGAATATGGGTTATTTTTGTAAGCATTCATGCAGCTCAAGATGCAGATTATTATTACACACAGGAACATCTACAAAAGCTTCTCCTCCTGACAATGGCACATAATCCCCTAAGTATCTTGGAAATTGGACAATTTTACACTCTCATCCACTCTTGTAATCCTTCGGCCACCTTCTTACATTTCACACATCCATTTTTTTTGGTATAATTTCTTAATTTTGTCCTTTTTTGCCTCATCTTCTCGCTCAGCATTTTAAATTATGCTTCTTCTGTTACCATCTATTTTGTATGATGTTTTGCTACCTTGTCCCATAAATATCTAAAATTCCATTTCACATCATGCTTCTGGCATAAAACATCATCTGTGTACTTCCTTCTTAATTGCCCACCTAACTCTGAGTAGCAGTTCACTAATGCTGGCTCTTTAAGATGCTTAAAGCTACGATAGTAACCAAGCACGGAACTATTCATATAAAGAATGTGTATATACATAAACAACATATATCTGATGGCATATTGTCACTCTGCTTACTTTACATTCTAATCCATGTCATTTTTGTGTTGTCTTCACTGGGAACAATAAACCATCTGTTTATACATATATTGAACCCATAACTTCTAATAATTCATGCACAGAGACTATATAGAAAATTATCAAACACTCGACACTAAAATTTTAAAGCCAACCGTACAGAAGTATAAATGAACAGTATTTAATTCTTTCCTGATTGTTTCTGCCTGGGACTGCCCTCTCTCACACATTACAGTAAAATGTTGCTGAATTTACTGTTAGAAATGTAAATTTTGGAGAGCAAATGAACAAAAAAAGAAAGTATTAAAGTAGAGAGAAGTATTTTTATGTTGTTAGCCAGAGAAAACGTGCAAGGATCCTGCAGTGTACCCTGAGGTAGCAGCAGATTAACAACAGTGGTTCTCAACTGACTCAAAGAACAAAGTCAACCAGTGTAAATTTGCCTCCTGTTATTTTTTCCTTATTTTTCATCAGTCCTTTTACTCAGAGTTTGAATTAAAAAGCAGGAGAGAGGTGAAGTTTTTCCTTCGGACTTCAGTATTTATTATTTCTTATCTATAACATGGCTGCCCAGGGACAGCTTCTAAGTCAACAAGGTAGAAAAAGGCAGAAAATGGCGAAGAATTCTCACTTCCAAGGTCATTATATCTCACACTATCCAATTAACAAATGCCAACAAATTTATTTTTACTTATAGTCCAGCAACCATTCATCTACATCCCACACTGCTGACTTTTTGGGCCAATGGTAGAACATCCAGAAAAGTGAAGGAGGAAAGAGAGAGAAAAAAACTACACCCAAAACCCTCCATCTTGTTACTCACACACATATATATATACACTACTGAATGTCTACATATTCCACCCAGTGACATAATTTTAATTACACAGCGACAATCTCAGTGTTATCAAACAATTTTGGAAGTTTTTCCCAAGGTCTCCGGTCAAATGGAGTGTGCTTTTGAAGATCATTGCTTGTCAGCACTGAAAGGCTGAACCTCTCAGAACCAGAACCTGTTCGTCATATATGAAATTAGGTAATTGGCTTTTGCATATAAAAATCATTTTACGACCAAGTTAATAGTTATTAAAGTTGTTAAGATAGTTAAATTATTAAATACCTTTTAATTGTGAAATTCCCATTGTTCTCTGCGGACCAATGTCCCTCCCCAGCAAATGATCCATTGGTGAAAGGAACTTGTGATGTACCTTGAAATTCACCAATCACCTTGTGCCATGGGGGCGGGACAGTGGGGAATTCTGGGAAGGGCCAAGAGGGTATAAAAGTAGGATCCCGGCACCCGGGATTTTAATATTATTTTAAATTAAGAATTCGAATGCTGTTATTTTTCCAAATTATTTTTCTTGTAATAAACAATTTTTTTTTTTAATTAAAACAAAAGTTGTTCTTATTCCTGACATGTTGATGTTCCAACAGCCTGTTCTGAGTTCATGTGCTGAATGTCACAGAGGGATGTTTCTGGGCTGTGAAAGACACTGGGCCCTGTGTTGTGCTGAAGTGGCAAGTGGTGACAGTACTTGTGATCAGTGGGCCATGGCCCTCAGCCAGCATCCATCTACTTCCACTCTGGAAGGGCAACAGGATTGAATCCCTAGAACAGTGTGATTTAGAAGTTTTGTTAAAAAGATTTTGTCCTTGAAGTCCAAATAAATACAAACCACCCATGACATCAAAATTCCAACAGCAGTTTCTCCTGTTTGATGGCCTGTCCTGTTCCCTCTGCCCCAAACTAGCATCATTGCCAGGTTTTGTTTTCAATGGGTCAGAGTTTCTATTCCTGTAAAAAAAGAGCACCCCCAAGCTGTTTGCTTAGTTCTGGTGGTGGTACAATTCCTTCAAGCATCCATCCATCCAGCCACATCCTTTTTATTGGATAAGGCTTCCACTCAATCTATTGTTTAGCTTCACAAATGCTGCAGGGAGCCTGAGGGGCATAATCAGAGTAGGCAGCCATGACTGTGGAAGAGGAAGGGAGGAAGTGCTTCTACTGGCATTTGTGCCAAACTAAATGATTGTATGACCATGGCTTTAGACCATGACCAAACCACAACTCTAACTTGTCAGACATACTTAATAACAAATCTCCACCTTAACAATTAATCCAGATGGTATACATATGCAAGTGAGAACAGCACAACTAAACAAAACCCCAGGCAGAAGGTATTTAACAGCCTTCACAGGTAAGCTTTACACATAAATTACTTAAGAAAAAAATGCAGAATTCTTTTCTATCCACAGCACAAAATACATATGATTTTCTATTTGTATATTCATTTCCCAGCTGTAAAATAAAGGAATATTTAATTATTCTAATCAAAATATCAGAGCTTCTTATTTAGTTGATTTTTTGGCTGTTGCTTTTTTATGGCTGTTACTATTAGAATGTTTTTGATAAACACTAAGTGTGACAAAAAACTATCATGTCTATTTTACAAAAATAATTCTACCTTAAAGCCTATATAAATTCATCCCATAAAATACTTGGATTTTTTTCTTCAAAAAGGTACTAAAACTTCCCCCTTTAATTCATTAGTTTTCATTCAACTTTGATTGCTGCTATAAAATGCTATTCCTTTTTTATGATACCATGATCAGGTTTTTTGGCTTACCGCAAAGAAAGAGAACATCAATCATTCGTATTATTCTACCATGATCATCGCTCAGGCAGGAATGCTCAAGTAATTTTATTAAATCATGCATTACCTACAGCCTTCAGTTAAAGAAAAACTAACCACTGAATCCAAAACTCTAGCTAGCAAAGAAATATGAATTGCCCTTTTCTGTATGTATTATTAAGAATCCTGTACAAACAAAAGTCTAATACTGAAGCCAAAAATGATTCACCTTAGATATGTTTAGGGATGAAGCACCAAGAAATTTCTGGCAGAAGTGTAAATTCAGCACATTTCAATGGTGGAATAAAACGGTCAGCACAAGTATTAATCACCTGATATTATCTTTTGTATAACAGCACGTACTCCTCTCCCCTTAATGGTTGCTGGCTGAAATGGCATTTGAGCTAAGTAGAGACAAGAGGATTAAGGTCATAATGATATACAACCAGAACTGCTTTGCCAGGTGTTCTGCTGAGTATATCTTGGCCGTGACTGTCAAGGCCCTGCTTCTGCTAAAAGTTGTAATCAAGACACCCAGACAGTAAAGGACATAAAAATTAACCCCAATCTAAGAGCTATGTCCTAGTTCTCCTGAAAAAAACATTTGTAACCAACAGATCAAGAATGAATATGACCAAGAATGTGTTCTCCTTCTGCCTCATGGCAGAAGGAGTAACCGTGAGCACAAGACACTTTTCCAAGTGAGAGTATCACTACTAACAAGTCTCTCATTAAGATACTCTTCATGCTAGACTTCATACATTCTTACATCTGTCCAGAAGCCTGAAGACTTCCTTCACATTCCTCCCTTTATATTTCAGTGAATGTAGTTCCCACAAATGCTGCTGGGTACTCAGCCCTGGACATGACTTTGTTACCTTGTCCTGTGTCATCTCAAAAAGCACTACAAACACTGCCAGTAACACCGCTGGCTTATTTCCACTGAGTCCCAAACTTTAGCTGCAAGTCTGTGGGAGTAAAACTATGGACTTTTCTGCACATGCCTTGGATGTGCATTTTGGTTAAATTTAATCAACTTCTAGCTCTCAAAATTAAAATGGAGACATGCAAGCTTACCTCTACATTCAAAACATGTTATTGAAGAGAAAGAAGGGGTTAAAGCCAGGGAAAAGGAATGTTTCAGACTATATCTCGAGACAAGTAAAAACAATATAATTAAACACATTTATCCTCTTGCTTGCGAAGACATGCTGTGCTAACAAATTTATGAAAATGCAAGAAACTCATGAGCAGAGAAAACTGGCCAAATAGGTGCCTGCATATTTAAAAGAAGATGAGGGAGAAAACAATTTGACTTCAACCCCGTGGAGACATAAAAAGAATCTCTGCATCTAAAAAAACACAGTTGCCTGGGGATTTGGGCTGGGAAAGATCCAATCTTGTAGAAGTGGAGAAATAAATCTCCAAGTCATACTACAGACCCCTGCCTCTAAGGAGCACCTTCTAACAGGAAAGCCGTGGCGCTGTTCAGTTTTTGTGATACTTGGATTGATAGCACACGATATCTGCCAGAGCAGCACTCTTCCCATATTTTTTGTGGGCTGTGTGTACTGAGCTGCTTTAACCCCTGTTTCCCATGCCATTTGGCTCGGGGTGGCTCACATCCACACTGCTCTGTGCAACCTCTCCCTGGCTGCAGTTACACCACATGGAGTTCCAAGTAATCTCTGGATTGGTCCCTGTAGCACAAATATTCAGGCACTGGCATCTTTAGCATATTTGCATGAAGCATGTCTGTAACTGCTCAACAACGACTGGATTTTGTCTAGGGATGCTTGTGCCATATCACACAGGGGTCAGGGAATGATGTGGCACCACGGACTGAAGGTCATCCCCAGAGCACAGGTGTCCAGAATGAAAGACAGGGATGCCACCTGAACCACAAAAGCAGGAGGGGTAGTTAGGAACACACTGAATCCTTTTATCAGATCTGGACAGATGTGTAACACAAACTACAGTAACAATGCAGTGATTGATGTGTTGGCTCATCTTACAAGTCCTATTTGTTCCCCAAAAGGTACGTCAAATCCTGAATCAACCTCTAGAAGACATTATTCTTGTTCTAGACATTCTAAATTGAAAAGGGATCAAGGTGTTGCATTTTGTTTTAACAAACACAATAAAAATAAAGACCTATAAGCAACATTAATCTTCTCAGAGGCTTTTAAACGCTCTTCACATGACACAGGGAAAATTCAAGTCCTAAGGTAGGGAGAGGCTACAGCAATTGACTCTAGGAAGAAGTTTTTTAAAGTTCACTAGAAAAAGTAGGCCCATTGTTCAATTACATTTGGCATCGCCAATACTAAATTACTTGCAAATTAAATCAGGAATCAATCTTTTTTTTCTCCTCACCATGTTCACATATTCCCCTAGAAAAATGGTTAATCCTTGCTGATTAACTTATCAGCAGTTATCTGGTAATAAGTGTAGCAAATGAAAATCAAGTTACCAAAATACCTCAAGAGATTGTATAAGATTCTACAACTAGTCACAGAGTAAGAAAAGCAGCATTTTGTAGATGCAACTCAAATGCTAGTATGGGTAAAAAACTCCTTTTATTTATTTCCATATTCATATGTTAACTGTCCATAATTCAGCAGAAAAAAAAGAAAAAGAAACAAGTACCATAAGCAGAGTGGAAGTTCTTACTTAATTTTTTTTATACTGTCACCTATTGGACATCTGCAGGGAAAGTTCCAAAGCACACCTTGCATATCACTGGTCCCTATATTTGTTATTTATTTGTGCAGATGTTCCCGCATGCAGGATGAGATTTCCAGGTAGTTAAGAGCTGAGATAGTTAAGGGTCAGAAGTTCAAGCACGCAGCCCCAACCATGCCACACTTTAGGGCTGCCAGGGTTGTCTCTACTTGAGGGGAACCCTGGCCCAGGGGGCTGCATTCCCTCTTCCAGGCAGCACCATCCACTTCCCTCTGCTGGGCTTTGTGCTGGCATTTGCACAGGAGGGAAATAAGACCCAAAAAACCAGTTCTAGACATCTGGACCTCTCTGCCCCCACAGAAAGACTTGGCCCACCTGCTGCTTTTGGACACATCCCTCCCATGTTTTTCTCGAAGGAGTTTGAGACTGGAGGACTGACTCTCTCTCTCGCTTCCCTTCCTCTGAGGCCTCCCTCAGTTTATTACACAGGCATGGCATATTCTGGCAAAACAATTAGAGCCTTGCTAGTACAGTGCTGGGCAGAAGAAGTAGGCAAAACTTTCTTATCTGCCTGCTTAATTCTAAAAACTTGCCTCAGGATTAAGCGAAGATCTTTATTTTAATATCCACGAAATAGAACAAAGTGTTAAGAACTTTGAAGTTAGTCCTGACTCGAGCAGGAGGTTGAAATGGCTGCCAAGTACTGAAGTTTGAACATCATCTTATGTGCATATGTTCCAACTACAAAGACATGGGGAAACAATTTCCCTTTTCCTCATGGTTACAGCTCATTAATCCCTATTCTCTGCTTGTCACCTGACCAAAAAGAAGATCCTTAGCAGCTTTTAGTTTTCAAGTTCTACTGTCTGAGAAACAGAAGACAATATGCATGCACTTTAGCATGTCTGAAGTAAAGAAGATTATCTTCCTCAACAGACATTCTACACTGCAGCATTAATCCATATAATCCTGCTGAAGCCATTTATATAATTTCATAATGTTTTACCTGAGCCTCCCTGAAGTTTTGGTACTGTATGTGCAATTGTTACCTGATCTTGGTAGATTTATAATCTAACCATATAAATTTCAACATTTTAATTAGGAGTAGTTGGAATCTGAAATAACTTACGGTTGAGTTGAAAGTACACAACCTGTTGACCAAAGAAACTTGCTAAAATTATTTTAAGAAATTTAGTAATCTTATTTTGGTCTTCCTGTTTTGACTGAGTTTGAATACACAGTCATAAATTACTATTCTAGAACTAGAATTATATCCTCTACATGTGGAGTAGTTGCTACTTAGCTCGTGGGAAAAGAGCTAGTGAGTATAAAGACTGATTAATATTTGTCCCTGAAAGAATAAGAATACTAATGAGTTGAAAAATGGATGTCTTAAATAGAGGAGACAGCCTCAAGAAAGGGTCTGAGATGCTAGAAAGTAGCATCAGAGTAACTGTGGTCTCATCACTGCCCAGGTTTCTAAAAATAACTACTTTCAGAAATAATTTTTAGTGTAATATCAGTAGATGTTGCTTTATGGTACTGCACTCTTGCTCGATGGGCAATAGGTCACACACACCTAGGAATGCCTTTGCATCCACTCAGAATAACTGCACATAAAGCTCATTTATCATGCCTTGGTAAAAGGCAGGTCTCCCAGCCTGCTCTTATTTCTCTTTTAATCATGTTAACAAGAAAGCAGCCAGACCACCACCACAAAAAAAGCCACAAACCACACCACAGTCCTCAACCTGTATTGACTGGATACAACTGCATACAAAATTTGCTCAGTCTCCCTCTTTATCAGCCTGCATTTATGCAGTTCTCTATGCTTTATTTGCATATCTCTGTTCCCAGTAGTAACTTTGGCACTGGAGAGTTTTCTATTAAGGAAAGTAGTGGTGATTGATTGCTGCCAGCTCCCCCCACTGCTCCCCATGCCAAGCCCCTCACAATGGGCTCACTGCTTCCTCCCATCACCTTAGCCTGAATGCCTGAAGCAATGTATCCGTATCTAAGCCTCAGATCAGGTTTTCAAGGAGCAAAGGACCTAATTAAATCAACTGGAAATGGAGTTTAATCAATAGCAAGCTATAAACTCACATCTTTGTTTTATCTATAAATACATAAATTACAAAAGAAAAGTTGAATGCAGCAAAAGAGATTGAGGGAAACACTATCCAATCTACACTGTCCAATGCTTCCATTAAATTAAGCCTTAAACTATTAAAAAGAACAGCTTGAATTTCAATCAGGAAATGCAAGATTCGTTGTATGCTTTGATTGAGGTAGGTGAAAAAGCTATAATTTATTCCCTGTTCCCATCTTATTTCAGCTTGCAATTTCTGCTCTTTAACAAACCTTTCCTTCAGCTATTCAAGATACAAAATTCTTTTCAGTTTCCAGTAGTGTTAACCATATACTGCAATCTCTGCCCATTTGATTTGGAATGCAACATAATAGATGCATATTCTGGTCAAATACATGTTCGTTATTCACAGTTTTCACAACACATTTTTAAATACTATGTGCAATGTGTTATCTACACAGCACATGGGCTTCTCTGTGCTGTTAAAAGGGACTTTGGCCATCCAGGCAGCCTTGAAAACCAGAAGTACCACTGTGGTTTCCTCTTTGCGTGAAAGTTGTCAGGTTTTCTGCTCTGTTCACATTGCTCTTACCATCTGTTCTTATCATCTTTATAAGCCACAGGTTCTTCTACTGTTTTTGCATTTGTAAGCTCCTGTTTTAGACTCCACCAGGCTGAAGCAATGGTGAGCTCCATCACAACACCACGCCACACATGGCGTCCAACACCACGTGCCGCACACTGGCACACTCTGACATGCTTGGTCTTAAGCAATTTCTTAAAGAGAAAAAAGTGCATTTTAAAAAGTACAGAGTCCACTGTATATAGAGGGCATAAACTCATAACTCAATACTAAATTTCCAGTCCATCTCACTGTGCCTGCTTTGCTCAACTACTTTGCAAAGTACTAAGCAAACATTATTCTCAAACTCGCCTTCTTTTATGATCATGCTGATATCTTCACATACAAAATAAGAAAGGATTTCATATTGCCAAAATATCACAGCATTTACCTCAAGAACCCTCCGTGCTTTCCATAGATGTATACGGAGGCTCACTTCTTGTAGCCAGAATTTCTCTCAAATCCCATGGAAACAGATACATTTGAATGTAGTTTTCACTTCTTTTTAAACCAAATGCCAAACAGGCATGGAAATGACAGTAAAAATACACCTGAATAGGTGAATATAACTATTTTTTTTTCCTGCTAATAGCTGCCTAAACCAAAACAAATAAACCTGACCTGACTGCTTTCCCCCCTCCTGGCATCCTTCAAAACAAGATTTATGCAATCATATGCCGTATACTCTGAATCCAAGATCATGGCAGGTGTTGAATCTGTTCATAAATTGCAACCAGGTTTGAAAGGTGGGGTCTCATAGATAACTTGCCCCGGGTGCCTTTCAGTGAGAGCACTAATGGATATTTGTCTTCAAGTGCCCATCTCCACCACATGGAAATGCAGCAGATTCTCTCCTCACCAAATATCCCCCCTGCCCAGCCCAGCCTAGCCCAGTAATTAACACATCTGATCTCTGGGCAAACCACCACTCCCTCATGCTGTCAGAACTGCAGCTAGGGAAGGCTGGACTAGGCACCTGCCAGGTAACCTCTGCTTTGGAAGGGTGAGGCTACATTCAGGGGTGGAGCTCTCAGGGCTGGCTTGTGACAGAAGAAACAGAAACCTGGAATAACATGCTTGATTTCCCTACAAAAGAACTAAATAACATATTTGCCCAAAAAAAAAAAAAAAAAAAAGAAAGTAAAGTAATATTTCAAAGGAATATTATGCCAGTGACAGACACCAATTCACTTTTCCAATCATCCTTAATTCTTCAACAAAGCCGCAATGAGACAAATATAAAAATCTGTACCCATCCCTATAGTTATCAAGTTTTTTACAATAAAACTTCACAAAAACATTAGATATGCAGTGGAGCCAGATGTTGGGTTTAATAAAATAGATCATTCAAAAAAAGCTGCATTATTATTATTTGCTACATATCATTGACCCAGTATTTTTTTCAAGCTGTTATTCATCCTCAAAAAACCCCATTGCTCTATTTGACCTACGAATCACTGATTTACATTAAGCCTGCAGTACTATTTTCTCCTCTTCCCATATTGCAATGCCCATTTTATTACTGCCTATATAAAAAAAAAAGTGGAGAAATATAACTTCATATTTTAAGCCTTGCTTAATTAATTAAGTGTAAAGGACTCTATATTTTCCCACAAAACCTACATCTTATTTATGGTTACAGCCACACCATTTGGATTTGTAATTTCAGAAAGAGAGTGAAGAAGAGACTTGCCCTTAGTTTCTAGTTATTTTTTAACATCAGCAAAAAATGTCACTCAGAAAACAGTAAAGAAACTAAATATTTCTAGGGAAAGTTACTTAAAATTTATTTTAAAACCAGCTTTACTCAGTAAAATCTCTTACTAATGTTTTCAGGCAAATGGAAGAATGAAACTGTGTCAGGCTTACAACTGATAAAGAGAAGAAATAATTTAAATCTTCAGTACCTGAACAATTAGGCCCACGGCAAAAAATTTTCACTTCTGCAAGACAAATTGGAAAAAGGCACATCTGCAACACACCTTCCACCCCCAACTGGTATCTATGAAAAATAACTGATATACCTGCAAACTGCTTCACTTTGCACATAAAGAGTTGAAATTAATTCTGTTGCTGTTTTCTTTCTTTGACAAGTTTGAACTAAAAAGAAAATTTGCACTTTTGATGAAAATGGTGAAAAAAACAAAAGGGTAAACCAAAAAAAATATTCAGCATGCAGTCAGTTCTGCTGTTTTCAAGTTATGGTAAACAACAAATCAGCAATTCCGTCAGGTGCCTGTATATCAGACTGATCACACTGTAAGGAACTGAGCTTGCATCTTGAAAATTTAATCAACAGTAAAATCGAAAGATACTTTAAACAAGCAGACTTAGTGTTGAGTTTTCTTTGTTTTTGTCTTTCATCTTTAGGTAGAAATGTCCGTGGAAAGGAAACTCTTCTATTTACTGATCATCAGCTATTTTCACTTTGGATCCTGTTTGCAATTAAACCTTGGGTCACCTAAAAATTGTAAGAAAATAATCGTTACATGCCTACACTGAGAATCTAGCTTGTATATTCAGTTTGAAAGCTGCAATCATTTCTAAGGAAGAAATTCTTTAGTCTTTTGATCCAAAGACATTAACAAGGAGATCCTTCGAAGCATATGTCCCTAAAAAAATAAAATTAACTAAATGGGAAGTGTTAAAGCCACATTACAAGGTGTTTGAGGAGCAGAAAAAAAGCCTAAAATTCTCATTATATGCAGAAAAATATGCTACTTCAAAATAAGCACTTCATGCTGGTAGTTCAAGAAAATGCCAAGAGACTACAACTGTTGACATTTGCATAAAAAATTAAATGTGATTAATGAAAGGAAGCATAGCTAAATCAAATCTAGTTTGCAATCACTAATTTCCAAGTTCTGATAATGTATTGGATGCATTTTTTATTTTAATGAAGTAAGTTTTTAACGTCTGTTGTTAACTCCTGGTAAACGACCAGGTTTCTACCACATCTGGCTTCTAATTACACATAAAGAGCAGCTGCTAAGATGTGTTCTAGCATTTGAGACAGGAGATGTCACTTTTGCTTACAAACATATCAGTTCCATGCATCATTTATGTTTTGTAACAGCCAAAACCTCTTCAAAATTACTTTTCCCTATTCCTAACAGCTGGGTTGGGCTTGTATTAATCTAAAGAGCCTTTACAAGTTGCACCAAAGAGCAAAATGAACCTACATGGACTGACTCCTCCTGGAGTACCAGTCTGAACCTCACAAAACACTGAACACTTACAAGGCCTGTTGAAATAAACAGGATGTACAGATGCTTGGCAGTGCAAGAAACTGAAAAAGTAAACCAATTTAAAACACATGTGAAGGCTTAAAGCAAATTTTAACCCATTTGATATTGCTATGGTTTGAGGAATGGAAGAGAGACACTCAAGTTCCCAAATGACATGGAAAAACAACAGTATTTTTCACTTTTTATTTTAAAAAAGAATCCTGCACAAAGAAATTTAAATCTTCTATTTCCAAATCAAAAAGTAGAAAATAGACCAAACTGTGACATTGATGATGTGTAAGTATTTCCTTGGTTTGCTTTGCCCCAGTGAGGTAATATTAGACTTGGGTATTTTTGCAGAATTTTTTTGGATGGAAAAATGGAACGAAAAAAGATCATGCCTCAATTCTAATGTTTTCTCACTTACAGCCCAGACTTATCTTCCAGGGTTTTTCTTTCATTGTTTTTTTTTAATCTTCCATAATCATGTCCATGAATTTTACTGCCTTCAAACAGCCTTCTGAAATTTTCTGATTAAAAAAATTACTGCCTATATATCTCAATGTAATTGTTCTTCTAAATCCCAATGTAATTGTTCTTCAGTGGTCAACCGATGCTACATATAATATAGACACACATTTAACTTACTATTTGAAACACTGCAAAGCAAAAATACAGTTATTTGTTGTTATAATCACAGTGTTTATATAAATACTACACCTGTTTAAGCATGTTCTTCTTAACTTTAATTTGTACACGCAGTGGCATAACCTAAGAATTTTGGAAGTTACAGCTTGGAACTGACACCATCACCTCGGGTTATGAACTCAACAGAAATATTTTTGTTTGCCTTTCAAATTTTTAATCTGTTTTTCAAAATTAATACGGATTTTTTACTCCATATTTACTCATTAAAAACATCCAGTAAAGCTTAGTTACACAGAGGTCTATGCTGTCTCTTTGCCACCCTCAATCAATTACCAAGTAACTCAACACTGCAAATGGCAGGGGGAGGTGATACCTCTCCCTTTCTCACAGTGGCTTTCAAATATCCTTCAACTTTGTCCCATACAGCAATATTTAAAGAATGGGAAAGTTCAAGTGCTCTTTACATTTGGTATTGTAATACTCCCCTTCAGTGTCTGCAAGGGTAAAACAAATGATTAATATCCCTGTGCAAATTATGATTGTCTGTAGGATGTCAACATTTGGATAGCTAGAAGCCAGAGAAACTAGAGTGTGACAATTTTCCCATTTCTCATGGATTATGGAACAGCTGTCAGATGGTAACAACTTACACTATTAAGCTAGTCTGCATTTGAACTGGTGACCTAGGAGTGAAATATTCTCTCTCTCATGATCGTTCATTCTCTCATTAACAAGGCCCCTGAGTCTTTTGCTTTCCACTGAATAGTTCTTCCTTTTTTTCTTCTTTTCCTTTTTTTTTTCCAAGTCAAATGTATTTTCCTGATGATCCAGCAGGATCACTCCAACTGGTACAGCTCTTTCAGACACCCAGGGACAGAACAACTGCTGGCTAGAGACTTTAAATGGAAAAGGTAAAAGAAAGTGAGGAATATGTACATTGTACCACATAGGTGAGATACAGATTGTAAATAATTTGAAGATTAAAATTCAAAATTAAGGCAAGGATGTAAAGCATAATGTTGCACTTTTGACACCACGTTTGTCAGCACTGAGACTGAAAAAGAAAAGCAGAGTTCATCCTGATGGAAAAGCACCGAGTTCAAAGAAGCTATATATCAATATATCTGCCAAAATGCCACAGTGGATGAACAACCTGTCCTAGAAATATCACACATTCTTGCTTTCCAAGTCCTGTAACATTATTAACAAGCTGATACCTCTTAAAGACTCAACAAACTCCTGCAGGATTTTACTGAACATACCCTGAGGCAATGGATATTGTAGAACTATAAAAATCACAGAAAGATATACTAGAGAGAAAAAAACCCACAACCCCACTATCAAAAGACACAAAACTGTCAAAGTGACTATATATTTATTCACTAGAGATGCAGAAAACCAGGAGAAGCATAAAAGAGGAATAGGTAGCAACCACTTAATCCTCAAAGCAATGAAGAGTGGATGACAGCCAAACACAGAGGAGCAAGAAGCATAAAAATAAACTATCATTAAGAAAGGATAACAGGCATTTAGTAGACCCAAATCACAGCTATGTTTTCATTCATCCTTCTTGTCATAATGGACTAGCAGGAGAGTGAAATGGCAAAAAGGGAAGGAAGATTCACAGCAGTTAGCTATATTCAATAAACTTGGCATAGCTAATGGCGTGCATGTGCAAGATTATATAGGATTTAGCAGTAGAACAATAACCCAGTAGTCATCTTGAAATTCTAAAACACACTGTTGTCAATACTTTTTTACAAAAACAAATTAAATAAATAAGTGGTTAGTGGCTTCTGTTATTTTGTATAATCAGATTTTGCAAGAAGTATAAAAAGAAGTTCCCAGCCAATATATAACAACTAAATATTTAAATATATACTTTTGTCATTCAGCAAAGGGTCTGACCTGACGTACGTGAACCAGGCATCTTATTCAGTCAACCAGGCAATTAAAATTAAATCTGGACACTCTTACAAGTGAAGGCGCCACTTTATGTTTCAACATTTAATTTAAACAGGAATTCTAAGTGCGCTGGTGTTTCTGCAAGCTAGGGGTTAAATTACCCTCTCCTGTGTTTGAACCATAACCAAAAAGCATTTTACGAGTGCAATAACGCGCTTCAATAAACGGAGCTCACAATGGATACCCACTTTTCTCTGGGGAATGAAGAAAACTTGTGCTCTCTTTCTGCTTCACGACGCATTGGCAGTCTAAGGTATCCTTTGAAGGCGCACAGCCCGTTGTATATTACCGGATATATTTCACTTATATAGATGCAGGAAGTAGCTCAGTACAGCCCCTCACCAAAGGTCTAACTATTCTCATCTCTCCGTTACCTTTCTTACTTGTGCAGAAACTAACACATTATTTCTTAACTCCACCTGAGTTCCCATTTCAATTTTGGGAAAAAAATTTGTGAGGTAATCATAGAAAAGGGCCTTAAAGTTAAACCCCATATATTTAAATTCTCTTATTTATACTACAATAGCCATTCTATTACCATAATAATAGACATATGAATATAAATAAAGGCTTCACTTCATTTTCGTCAGCATTTGCAGAAAATAATATGACAGAGAGCAGGGCTCCAGGGACTAATCTGACATTATTGAACAACCTCTTTGCCTAGGATGTGCCTGTAGCTGCCTTGCTACAGACAGAGTACACAAAGGAAAATCTCCTGTTGGCTTTTGAATAGGAGTCTCAGAGACTGATCCCTTCTACACAAAGAATTCGCTAATGAAAATGCAAATAGTGTCACCTGTATAAAGCAAAACAAAAAACCCAAAGCAAGAAAATCGCAACAATTTAGCGCCCAGATAAATATTTTCTAAAGAACATTTCTCTGAGGTGGGGTCTTGCGAAGACTCTTTCCGCATGCACCTCAAGGAGCAATGGCTGAGATCTCCCATCTAAAATTTAGATTAAAATTTCATCATTCCGTTTCAAAAGCAATGAAATACAAGGGAGGGTTTTTAGCTTCAGAGGCCATAAAACTTAACAATAATGAAATGTACCCTAAAATTTGAGTATAGTATCAAGTGTTACATTAGTGGACACAACTCACCAAACTAATTTCTGAAAATTTAGTAGCAACCTGCATGTGGTAAAACTACCAAACTAATTTTAAACTATTTTTTTAAAATGAAGTGCACCATATATTATAGACCAGTTTAAAGGTTCAAGAAATCTTCCGTAAAAGGATTTCCAGTATTCCAGCTAGGGAATATCCTACACTGTTCATGAGGAGTGATGCTCCAGGAAAGATCTTGTTACCACTTTAAACTGCAGAAGGAAAAGAAGGGATGTTGGGGCAAATCAAGCCTCTCAGTGGGGCTTCTTTAAGGATAGACTCCTGCTGGTCCGGGGCATATTGGTTAGCACCTCATACCCTGAGAAAAGTCAGGAAGGTCAGAGTCATTATTCATAGCAGAAGGTGACTAAAGTAAAGATTTAGAAGGTCATTGGAGATCATTTAAACAATAGCCTTCAGTTTATTCAGCAAAATAAGGGGCACTCTCATTTCCACATGTAATCACTTGGAGACAGATACAGCCCTGCAGTCTACAAGTTGAAAAATAACTTTTAATAATTTTTTTTAAATGAAATGTGGCCAATTACCTGCTTTTTATATTTTGCATTTCAAGCACACTTGAACGTTAAAAAAAAAAAAATCACAAATTTCCAAATCTTATAATGTCCCATGAGGGAAAAAAAAAAGAAATTTAAGTACCTACAGTAGTAACAGCTTGACCCATAAATTTGTTTAAAATTAACACAGGAGGAGCCATCCCCAAAAAACCTATGGGTCTTATGGCACACCTGAGGCCACCTAGATAGAACTACAAGACAGAGCTTCCATACAAAATTTCCCTGAATGAATGAAGATACAATCACAGCTCTGAAGGGAGTACTTTTCTGACTTTTCAAAAATTATTAATAACTTGACATGAAGAATTCATTTAAAGTCATAATGTCAGAGCTGAATTTTTACACTGTTTCATTGCTGATCTTTAACAGCTTTTTAGATGTGCATCAATTGAGGATGAATTTAGAAAGAAATAAAAAGCCAAGTAGAAAGTTACACGTCTGTGTAAAATGGCAATATAAGAAAGCCATTTGTGAATATATTAGGCCTGACCTTAAACAGGTGGAAATCCACAAAGCTTCATTTTACACCAGCTGAGAATCTGACCTATTGAATTTAAGGTGACATTTCCCATCAATCTTTTATTTTTTTCACATCCATTGACAGTTTTCTATGTATTGTATGAACCAATGTGAACAAAATCTATTAGCTGCTGTATTCAAGAGTCAGCACGATGACATTAGAAATAATAAGGACCAACTTCAGCTCTTTCTTTCCTTTTTTTCCCTCCTTTAGCATGATTTACAATCCTCTTTCAGAACTTGAAAATTCTTCTTGGCACCATTCAGGCTACCTTGTCTTGTTTTAATAAATAAAATAATCTGAAATTTAAAATGGAGTGCGCAGTAAGTAAATTAGAGATTAAGGACAAATTGAAGATGCTCTAAAGCAGTAAAAATAAACTGATTTTCATTTCAATGAAACCACCCGTAATAGGCTGCTTCAGCAATCTTATGTGATAGAAGCCTGATCTGCCCATACATCAAAGCACGGGGGAGGGGGGGGGTGAGGTTCACTGCAAAGCCACATCTCAGCTGAGGTCCATCCTTTGCACAGGTGGGAGGCGAATGTTGGGAGGTCTGGCCCCTGCCTGCAGCATTCCTACTCGTACAGTAAGGCTGGTATAGAATTTGTACTCCTTGGAAAAGCAAAAGACAAGCACAAAATTACCTGCATTCACATTTTACTTTCATTTCCCAGGAGCATTGGAGATACTACCTTTTACTTGGGGTGAATAATGGGACAACCATCGTGTGCAGGAATCAGGTGTGGAATACAGGGGTAGAAAAAGAAGAGAGTAAAAAGGAAAAAAAGACAGTGTAAGAAATTTAAATGTGAACTGCTGATGAAGAACAGAACCAACATATTAAGAAAAACAACTTTCTTCTGCAATGGGTACAGCCAGTACCCATTTATTCTACAACAAAAAGTTGTCAGCCTAAAATGACGGGCAGCCCATGGCTTTGCAGCAGTACAGTGCCACATCTGGAGAGCTGAAGCTGAGGAGATACTTGAAATGGACATCATCTTACTAACTAACAAACCGCAGTAAAAGATCCTGCAGTTAATCCTTGCATTGTGCCACCGGATATTACTCCACACCATTAATTTGACAGTGCATCTACATTTTGGTGCACTCAAAGCTGCAAAATACTTTGAATATATCACAGAATGCGGTAGAGGGAAGTAGGAGATGGTGGCAGCTGCGAAGGAAGCAGTTTAGATACAGCATTTGGGAGCAAATTAACAAATAATACAAAGTAGCTAATTGATCATTGAGAATGCACTCTCATGTCAGGAATCTTGGCTAGTGAGCAAAGCTGATGAGGATATAAAACCAACCTCATTTGGCTGTAGCTCTTGGGCTTCCAACATCTGCTACAAATAAATTGACCCTGCTTTCTGATGAAGTTTATCCTCTTACCCTCAAGAGCACTCAAAATACGGTCTTTGAATGCAGGAAAAGTACAAGTTCTTGAACCTTCCAGTCCCAATCTGTGAGCTCCAGCCTCAATTCCTCAGATTGCTGAGATATTAGAAATTTCTCATGCAAGTCCAATCTATGCATATCCTCAGTAAACATTTAATTTCAATAACACATCATGTTTATTGCACAAGTACTTTTGTTGAAACAGATTCCACTTCCTAAATACATTAATTCATTTCACAGCTGTATTTAGTCTTGAAAAGAAACAGCAACATAAACACACAACCAAAAAAACCCCAAAAACAAAACAAAACAAAAAAACACACCAAAAACAAAACCAAAAAAACCCCACCCCACAAAACAAGAAAAACAATCCAAATGCTGATCAGTTCCCACATCCTGGAAAAATAAGTCCACGTGCATAAAATTTTCAGGTAAGACAACATATCCTGAAACTCCATCGTCTGCCTTTCTTTGTGCACAGGTAAGAGTGGCTTTTAACTAACATTAATTTAAGTGTCGTTAACCAATAAAAAAAATATAGATACCTTCACGTGTGACTCACCTTAAATACCTATTTTAGGAGGACCCAACTCTCTGGACACAGTCATTGCTCCCTACTCACTTTCTCGTCAAGTTGTTAAGAGTTTGACAGTGCAAGCCTATCCTGAAGGCAGCTGACTTGGGATGGCAGGCTCCTTCCCACTGTGGACACTAGGTTAACATTTCAGTATGATTTAAAACTGGAAGGAAATAAAGCTGTTCCTCTCAACACTTCCAGAAGATATCTGACATGCAGCCTGCAAGGGAGTCCATCAGAAAACTGTTAAAGCAGATGGTTTTCTCCTCCATTCTCTGCATGTTGAAGGCTTTGCTCATTCCCAGTCGGTTCCTCATTGTCACTCATCTGTGACTTCACTCTCCATCTGTATTGCCGTATGCTAAGTGATAAGGTCATATCAAAATCCTAACCACAATTTAAAAAAAAAAACCAACCCTGCTCTGTAGCAGCTTAAGCAAACAAGAGAAAATTTAACAGCAGTATTAAAAAAATTCCCCTTATTCCCCTCTCAAATGAAAACATGACCACTCTACAAGTACATGAGTGTAAAACTGGTGTTATATCCAAATTCTGCCTGTGTTCAAGCTCATGGCTCCCAATCATCAATATTCTGGATTGCTTTAGGGTGTTTCTTTGTCAAATCTGATGAAGATTTTTTTCTCTTCATCATACATTCCTGTACAAAGAAATAACAGGCTATCAGATATTCTTTATAGTAACTAAATCTAGACAAAAAAACCTGCAAAATGGCTGAAGTAAACTATTTCACAGCAAAAGGGTTTTCTTTCTCTCTCTGTCACATGTCACTTCCTCACTCCGGCACTCTAAAATACCCAACAAAATGGTGGTGAAATTTATGTAGATACTCAGACCTCCAATGTCCCTAAAATTGCTGACACAATATCCTTCTCTCAGGATGCTACTTCTCATGGGTGATGAAGCAAAGAACACCTTAATCTGCACGTGTCAAGATAAGTAAAATTCATGTCAGCCCTTGCAAAACAAAACTACTGGTGCAGAAGGTCACTAACCACTTCAGGCCAAACACTGAACTAAGGAACTAATTCCGCAAAGTTTTCCACAACAACTCAGAGCCAACAGAGAACATGAAGAATATCTGAAAGCAAGTGAGGATAAGCCCTTGTTCCAAGCCTTTTTCATGAACAGGAAGTGTTATCCTGCAAATTTACTGTTGGTCCGGAATTTTGAAATTGGGTTATATATTAAAAGTTGTTAGTTATTCCCCTCATAACCTAGAAAGAACTGTGTGTGTAAATAGAGACAATGAAATACCAGTTCAGCAAAGCATTTAACCTTGCGCTCTGCAACTATCCATACTCAGCAAACTCCTTTGCCTCAGATGAAAATTTTAAATCCTCTAGGTAATAAACAGCAGTGGAGATAGCCACTAGATACTGAAATTATGAGCTCATGAGCTTTTGATGCCTATGCAAACGAATGGCAATACTTGAAATTACATTGTCCCACAAAGTCAACCAACAGCTATATAACTGCAAAATAAGAAGGAAGAAACAGCTGAAGTAAAAAAAAAAAAGAGTTATCTATATAAAAACCATAAACCAGTTAGAATGCTTCAAACCAGAAGTTTTTCTAGCTTAGTACTGAGAACACCAACGAGGAAAATGAAGGACAAAAACAGTTTGGGTACACAGAACTGCTTCTCTGGTGTGACTGCCCAACTTGTAGCAGTTCCTGGCTGAGGACGTTCCTAACTTTGAGGTCAAATCTGTATCTTGACTCCTTAAATTTGGTATAGATCTTTTTTCCCTTAATTTATTCAGTTGATGTTTTAATCCGTTTTGGCTATTGCAGCATTTGCTGATGTGGTCTGCGTACTACAGAAGAAACTCCTTTACATTCCACAAATGTGCTGTTTAAAAAGATACATCAGATTGCATGAATCAAACCAATATCTGGTTAGTTTGGTGCTCCTTATAGACAGAAAGCCCTTCAGTTGCAGAGTTCAGTATGGGTGGTGCAGGGTACACCAGCATGGGCTGCTCAGTGGGCCCACAGGTACCACTACGCCATTCCCGGCGTGAAAGCTGTGTGAGAAACATTCTACATTTGAGAAACTTCTACATTTGTGTCTTTTCAAATGCTTTGTTCTTCTGCTTCTAACACAAATCTAAGTGTATTCCCTTAGCAGGTGGGTGTAAAGGACAGTGAGTCAGGACTTGTGGGCAGTTTTTGTCAATCTCCCTCCTGCTGCTTTCAATGCAAAGGGAGGGCTGAAGCACTTCACACTGAGGCCACCTCAAATCTATAAACAGGGACAGTAAAGCAGGTGTCCGTGCACTGTTCTGTCTCCACAGCTGCAGACTAGGAAGCAGGAAAGCATGACTATGTTACTTTTGGGTTTCCCATGGGAAATAACTTCTTAAAAAAAATACAGAAATTTCTTGGGCATGCCAAAAATTCTTTGTATTTGTTATCACAAGATACAGTCTTCCAGACAGATAAATTATTACTGAGATTAAAAACAAAAAAGCCATTTTGCCTTCAGCCTCTGTTTCCTCTCAGTATCCCTCATGAGTTGTAACCTAAGATGAGCATAGAATTAGACAAAAGGAGAAACTCCAAACTTCTCTGCATTAAATAACAAAGTTAGCAAAAAGAAATGGATGTTTCCTTTAAAAAGCACAGAAAATGACAAAAATTAAAACCATAAATGTAAATTTAAAATTATGAAGACACTCTCAAGTCTTCATCTACGGAGTCCAGTAATCACCAACAAGCTAGCCACAGATTGCTTTGGAGTGGATGGTATTTCTATGTCAGGGTTTTCGCTTTCTTGATGTTTGTATGATTTCAGGCATCAGGGCTGGCTAATACAAAACAAAATCTTGATGGGGACAGGCAGAGGACGAAATCACATGGATAGCACAAGCCAACAAATTGTGGAGTTTTGCAATCATAAAAATCCCACATCACGATGCTCATGAAAATTTTGCAGGTAATCAGGGCTAACCCAAATTTAGTAAGAAAAAACCCTCAAAGGCTATTCTCAGTGTTAATACTTAAACTTAGTTACTTTTTTTAAGTCTTAAATTACTATGAAGCATGTCATTACACTTCAAGTATTTTCAGATTTTCCGGAATGATAAGCATGGATTTGTGAATGAGTCTTATTTAGCTTCGCAAAGAGCAAGTAATGAACAACAAGCCTGATTGTATCTTAAGACTTGATTAATATTAGTTAGTTTATTCCATTAGAATCCCAATATATCTTGCAATTTCAGGGTGAATGGACAGAACTCCAATTTGAGATTTTCACTGAATTTGACCTTTTGTTCATTGGAGAAGTAGCATATTTCTATGGGACACTGGGCAGATTTCAAAAGCCATGAAAGGGGGTAGGATTTTCCTCCTTTGAGGGATTTTCAGAAGCAGTTGGTCTAAATTCGCCCCAAAATCCCTTTGTATGCAGATTAACACACTCTCATTTACATAAGAAAATCTTCCCCTCAAATCTTGCAGTTGTCATGCACAGTAGCGACTCTGGGCTGTCCCCTTTGATTACATTATAAATTAATATTTGTCCTTGGTTTCCAATCAATAGGAAAGAGTATTTTGTCAAAAGGCACGCTGTTGGCAACACTCGAGCATATTCATGAGGGCTTAGCAGTGATTACAGCGCTCAGGCGGCAGCAGAGCTGCTCTCACCCGCGCTTTGTGCGCACTGCACCTTGCATCCTTCCTGGAGATTTTCCACAGGCTCTAATAGCTCCCAGAAGGCCTCCCCACGGCAGACCTTTGCACAGCTGGGAAGCCAACGTTGCTATGGAGCACCACCACCATTACTGAACAAAGGTGCAAAACAGTGCATTACAGCTGACATGCAGCTCTGGAAGGCATTAAGTGTCTTTACCGAGCTGTCACTTACAGCCCTGTGGGAGACAGAGGCAAGTCACGGGTCCAGGAAAATAATACAGTGCATTAGCAATAACTGTGACAGAAAGCTGAAGGGGTTACACAGAATTAGTTATACCACATATGGCCACACTTGGCAAAGGCTGACCGAACTAATATTGACTGCTTCAAAGAGTACAACTCTGCTCCAGGCTCTCAGAAACTTACATTTGTTGCTAGAATGATGATCTGACAAAGTTATTACCTCTATTAAATACAGATATGTATTAGACGTTATATGTATCTATAAAATAGGTGTATATCCATTACTTTATCTATATGAGAGTGAATCACACTCTCTTTTGAAACTTATGCATGCCAGCCTTATTCACTGCCTATGAGCTGTGAATGCACATCCCTACACCACAGTTTATGCCTTATAGGCATATATAAGTAAGCCAAGTAGTGCTCTTCACTGTTTCATATTTCTGACACTCTCTTCTTTAACTTGGAAAAGTTTCCATTTAGTCAAATGCAGCAAATTAGACCACATTGTGATCCATCAAGTGTCCCTCACACCGTCAACATACTCGGTTCTTGGAGTCAACCTATAAAATATGCTTATTCCTATACATTTTTAATCACAGGTTTACACAAGAGAGGAAACGCAGACTTGTTCTTTCTCCTCCAAATTTTTTCAGAGGAACACTATCAACAGGCAGGTGGCCAACAAAACCCACCAGTTGCTGCTTGATAAAAAAGCAAAGTCTGCTCTTGTATGAAAATATAGTTTACCTTTTATAACCCTTCCAGTTTAAGCCCTCATTTTCCTTTTACCTAAGTTTGAAAGTCTCTCACTAAATAAAATGCTGTCCTGGGATGCAAGTTTGCATGCATCGTACCTACACACACAGGAAATCTTGATCTTCATATGACTCTGGGAATGTACTCACTATTTACACATTAGGATCAGAGAATAAGCAGTTTTAGAGTTTCCATTACAGCTGTGGTTACAGGTTACCTTTACTTAACATCTTGGATCCAGTGTTAATGACAGTTATGAATTGAGCTGAGCAGTGACAACTTGGTACAGTGGAAAACAGCTTCTGAGCAAACCAAGACATTACCCATGTACCACAATTTCTGCAAGCAACAATGTCCATATCAATCCATGAATAATTACTACTATAGATCATCATAGATTACTGCTTTAGATTACAATAAATGGCAGTGTTATCTTATCCATTCAGGGTTTTGCTGAATTCTGGCAATATTTAGATGCTTCCCCTAGATCAGGACCTTTTCCTATGCAACACATGCAGTGGAACCCAAGAGTTTTTATCTCCCAAAGATTCCAAAACCCTTTTTTTCCCCCAAAGGCTTCTTGTTTACATTCATCATGGCTGAATATTATTCTGTGTTATTATTCCAGAGTCGGTTTTGTTGGTTGGGGGCTTTTTTGTTTATTTTGTTTTTAAATGCAAAGTACGTCTCTGCTACAGCTAATGACAAGAATTGAGGAGTTGAGGGGCTTATTTTAAAACCCAAAAAAGTGGGGAGATTAGCTTTTACAAGAAATCACTTCCATTTTATAGCCCAGATGGATAACGCTGTGCAGATCTATGGAAATGTAAACGTGTTCCACATTTCTCAGCTAGCAAAAAGACACACAGCATGGAGTTAAATTGTATCTCCACTATGAAAACAGCAAATTAAATCAGTCTGTTTTAAATCTAGGATGAGCTTAATTCAATCTTCAATGAAGTTATTGCAAGGACAAGCATAGGCAGACCTTTAAAAAGAACAAAGTACTGCTAAGTAATTAAATTCAAACACATAAGTTATGCTTAATCAGTAAAACCTGGCACAAATGCAAACAGTGGCTGGATTCTGACTTTAAAAAGAATCCCCAACTTTAAATGAAAATACAGCAGGAGGAAATCACATGGTGTTACATATTTAACAGCAAGGGAAGAAAGCAAGCTCTCCTTTCTCCAGGCACAGCTCCTTTCAGTGTCCCTACTGGAGATGAACAGGAGTTATTTCACACCTCTGGCTGCCTGCACATTACAAGATGCTTTGATGCACCCTGGCCAAGCTTTTTCTCTGCTGTTCACATTTTACCCATTGTCTGACATCATCATGCACGGTAAAAAAGACCTGCTAAAGAAAGTGTATACATGAAATTCATGGAGTGCTGTGTTCCAAAGGATGTAGAGAGAGACCTGGTCAAGTGTTACCTAAAACCAGTTAACTTCGATTTTCAAGTATCTAACAGAACAGCACTTCCGTGACACAAAAGCTTATATGTATCAAATATGCATAAATAAAAAGGAGAGTTTGGATTAATATTACCTATGAAGGTGCTGTTGTGCTTGACACCACATTAATTCAGTTGTCTCCAGGGGAACAAGACACTGCAGCGGTGCAGTGATTAGGAATACTACAATAAGGAGTTTTGAAATAATTTCTGATAATCCAATAATTTCAAGATATGCTTTGAAGATGGTAAGGCTATGAAAATAATGAATAATTTATATAAATTTTTAAGGGATTTTTTTTTATTTCATATGAGATTTGCATAAAACAAAAAGAATGCACCTTTTAAGAATTTTAAGCTGAGGCTTCCTAAAACATTGAAAAGAAGCAAGCAAGAGTTATACAGTTGCCAACTTTTCTCTTAAAGCTGTGTTCTCTTTCTGTTAATAAAATAATTCAAGTCCACTACTACTAGTCAAATGTAGGGTTTTTTGGTAAATTTTGGGGTTTAATTGCATCATACCTTTATTTTAGCATTTGCCCAAATAATTCAAATCAACGCTGGTGAAAAAAAAATGACAGATGCCCATTAGCATAACTGACTGATCGAAAAATAACATTAATGCCTTATTACTTATAACATATTCACCCAAATGTTTCATTAACTTCGTAATGTAATATTAATGAGAAAGATAACTAAAATTTTCTGGACCCAGCAAGTGCAAACTGCCAGCTAATCATTAAATCCCAGCTCTCCTTTCACGTTGTTTCATCTGCACAGGTTCCTCGCAAATTCCCATTCACAGATCACAAAAGAACAATTTGGGTTACTTCAAGAATTAATTAGACATTTGTATGAAAGCCACTAGAACAACTGCTCCTCCTGCGAGTTCATAAAGCTGTTTAATTTGCTCTTGTATTTTCATTCAGAGGAGCTGGCAACACCACAATAAAACTCAGCATGCAGAGATAGCAAGCCAAATTTCTTACTTAATTGTTCGCTTTCATTTACTATGCTCATTTAAAAGAAGCAAGCACTAACACCTTTTAACCTCAGCAGTGACACAGCTGGGGCACTCTTCACACATAATACGGAGTGACTTGGAATAACGCGCCCCTTGTCAATCTGTACAGAGCATTCAGGTTGAGATTTAAAGTCTGTACTCGCATTAGCAAAAGGCTGAAAACCCCTCTCTTGTACAGTTTAGCTTTTATTATGTTTATGTCTTAGCAGCTAATTGCCTGAAGAAAGGAAAAGAACCGCCGAACAGGAAGTATTGAAATGTGTATTAAATGCTGAAGAATAATAAGACAGCATAATTACTGATTTCTTTTCTTTTCCTTTTCTTGAACATCTTACCTTCTTCACTGAGGAGTTAAATAGCCATTTGAATGATGCTCTTTTGCAAAGCTGTCTTCATAAAGCTTCTATTGAGCAGAAGTAATAGACAGGCTACTCTATGGGACACAGGACAGATCGGATTTCTGTATTCAGCAGAGGTATTCTGCAAGAAACTTGGCTTAGCCATGGAAATAATGTCACTGAAAAGTCAGAGTGTGCCCTGTGGAGAGCTAATCGAGAGTGGAGATGAAGATAATCCTCCCTCTGAACAGCAGCCCTGGCTAAACATAGCTAAATATCTGCTTCACACTGCTGCAATATATTTTCCTAGTCTCCCACCACGGAGCTGGAAAGCACTGGTGCATCCTTTCTCCTTCAACATGAAAGTCCTTCTAAGATTTTCAGATTCCCTATCTGCAAAGGAAAATGTGGCCACTCAGACTCATGTGCAACGTGGAAACTGGCTGGAGCATACCAGCACTGATGTCCATCTGTCAGCGTGGCACTTAGCCCATAGACAAGGTGGGACGCCAGTTTCAGCAGGGCGTAGGCGCCAATTAAATACAAATTTAGAGTGATAGCCTGCAGAAGGCGGAAAATAGCACAGATCCTGCAAAGAGGCATTTCTGATGGTAAATACTGCCAAATGTTTTACTGTAAGGGATCACTTGTGTTTATGATAGCAGGCATTACGAGTCAGATCCAAATCCCATGAAAGTCAAAGTAGCCTTCCAAACACTGCAGAAAGTATACATATGTAATACGTGTCACAGTCTGCTCTTGAATAGCAAGACTATTTAATTCATCAGAACAACTGAGGCCTTAGAGAACGTGCCTTTTCCCAATCGATCTCCATGACAGTGAAAACTCTCTGTGCACAGAAAGTACTAATTATGTGTGATTGACAAGGTAAAAAGAAAGACTGCAATGCTTACCCTGAAAAAAAAACCCCACAACACAAAATACACTAAAAGAAAAGCTTGGCTGGTTGTAACTCTGTCTTCATCCTTCCCCATGGCAAACAGGTTGCAATTAAGTAATATTCATTCCAGCTACCTCCTAAATAATTTGTGAAACAAATGTGTTACCAAGATAAATAAAATTTGGAAATTTGCATTTATTCTTCAGTGAATAGTGTTCAAGGAGTAAATAAAAAGCTTTAAGGCATCACTGTTCATCAACAAAAATACTCTCAAATTTCTTTCGCCATTCCCTCCTCCTTTGTTTCACTACCTACCTTCCAACCTCGGCTACTCCAGCCTTCCTCTTCTCCAGAAGACAAAGGAAGATGGAAAACAGCACAACAAAAACCTCAGTGGTTTCTGTGAACTGCAAGAGGTGAGAAGGGAAGAGCTGCAAAGGCAGGATAAAGAGAGGCAGCAGTGGAGGAACAGCTGATATCAAACAAGTCAGGCCTTACAGGTGTGAATCCAAATTAAAAGCCATTGGAAGCAGCTGGGCGTGGGAGGAACTGAGAGGGCAGTGGCTCAGAGGGGTCAAACCACAAGCAGTTGTGTGCTGTCAGAGTTATGGACTGTGGTGCTGGACAATGCCTTCCTTCAACCGAGCTCCTGGAGCTCCGTGGTGCCAGACTTGGAAGAGAGGGACATGGAGTGTAGAAGAGGGTTTCTCCTTCCCAGGGACACGGACTGCATCACACCAGGCTTTCAGACACAACCACCCTTCCAAATGCAGTCAGCTCTTCCTCACTTACTTTTTCCCCACTTACAACCTCTTACCTAACCCTGCTCCCCGCCATCCATGTCTGTCATCCTCAGGTGTTTGCAAATGTTGCCAATAAGCCCAGATAAGCTATTTTGCAAGTCTGCAAAAGAGATGTTCCTGTGTTTTATGCAGCACATAAACTTATCCTGCCACTTTAAATTGAAATATGTTGCACAGGCTCGGTGTTACGGTAGGAGAGTTGAGTATCTTGGTGTCAATAGAGTTCTCATGGCTTGTTTCTGTGAGGTATACCACTCAAACAACCTTCCCCTTCCCAAGCTTTAACGTGAAACTCTCTGAACAGGGAAATAACACCTCATTTCCAATGCCTGTCTTTGTTCTTCTGTCGAAATTACAGCATTTCAAAGTGTCAAAATCAGCTATCAGGCACATTTCTGTCACTACAACAGAATAATTTTTCTCTTCTGTCTTGTTATTTTTGTTGTTGTTGTATTATTCAGAGAGAGAAAATTTAAAAAACCCAACATTCTAAGTAAAAATAATAAATGCAATCTCTTCAGAGTACATTTGATAAAACATTCAACATTAACTTTCATTAATTCATGTAGGAGAATTGCTTGTGTCTGTTTTACAAGGAACTGAACTTTCTAGGGGTGTGTAAACATCTGTCCTGCATTAGAAAAAGACATAAGAAGGATTTTTCAGAATCCTTAACATCAAGTGTTTGATATACCTAGCATCTTTATGTGCAAACTTGGACAGGGGTGCTTTTTCTATTCAAATCTTCTCTTAGAGAAGCCTTGAAGAATGAATTTCGTATTTGGGAAAGAAAAAAAAGGACAATTTAATAACTCTGCATTTGTTTTCCATTTTCTTTCTCTCCTAGAACAACCTCATCACTTTCCTTCTCTCTCTGAAAAATATTAACTGCAGCACACTTTCTCTATACTGTGTGATACAGTCTCATTTACTGAAAATAGTTTGGGGGAGAGGAGCTTCTGGAAGGCTTGGGGGTGGAGGAATTGCAATCTGATTGCCAGTTCCTGCAAAAGACCCTGGTAAAAGACGCTTTTGCTAAATTCATCACTGAAAAACATGGAACAAGTTATCTCCAACAAATATACATGACCTTAGGTAATATTCCAGCACAAAACAAAATTAATCACGCTCTAAACCACGTGAGGACTTAACAAAAGAGAAATAATAAAAGAATCTGTCAAACACTGGAAATACAAACTGATGATGGGTACCAGGAACAGCAACCAGTTAGCAACAAAGAGCTATAAAGGCACAATGCAGTCCTTCAGTGTGGCCTAAGCAGTGCATGTCTTCAAATTTGTCAGTGAATTGTAAAACCAAAGGTCTGTTACTGAAATCGTCTTGCAGGTGAGCTTCCCTTGCGTTCCTTCTAATATATGACAGACATGGCTTAACAGATTTAAACTTCTCAGACATGAGACAGGAGAGAAACTGTGTTATAATTTAACAGGATCCCAAATAATTAAAGCGCATTAAACTATACTGACAGAAAATTTTAGTTGAATCCACAGCGTTACTACACAGTATAAAGCACACAATTTTCATAGAGGATAATTTTCTGCCTTTACTATGCCTAAATCTGAGTAACAAGTTTGAAGAATACAAGTAAATTTTAGCATTCCGTTGTACATACCCACACCTCCCCCAAAATCAAGACCTGAAATTTTGTGAAAGTCTTAATTCCTTATATTCCTTATTTCCCTATACTTCCTCATATCAAGAACTCTTAGCATTGTGTGTGCTGTCTTTAGGACAGCAAAAAGGCCCCTTTCCTTCCAAGTGACAGGGTGTGAGCACAAATTTCCTGGTAGAGGCTCACAGAGCCTTCCCTAGAGTTTAAACAACATCTGCCATGCTTTTCCATAAGTAGATGAGTTAAGAGGGGAATATTAAATGGTATCAAATCAGAGTGCCCTAATTTGGCTGCCTTGAAAGCAGACAAAGAGCGATCTCTCAAAGAACATATAAAGTATGGAGATGGATTATTATTAATATGAATTGTGATATTCATTATTAATAATAATTAAGGATAATAAAAACAACAATAATATGATTCCTATTATGCATAAAGGAAACACATCCTCTTTTTGTCACAAATGAATAAACCAGAACCTCTAAAAACTAATTTGGCCAGAAAAAGGCATGTACTGAGATGATCACCAGCCAGCATTTCCTGTGTCAGCATCTGAACTAAAACAGAACCTTGTTACTTGAAGGCTGCAAGTGGAGACAGATGTTATTGAAACAATAGACAAATCCACAGACTGAGGGACACATTTAATGATCTCTCTGGATGCAAGACTCCTAGATGAAAGGTGCTTCACAAATGGACTTCAGGTAGTCTAAGCCCCCACTTTAGAGATCTGGATCATTCTCTTGCCATCCTCAGTTCTGACTGCACAGCAGCCTGACAATCCTTCTGCCATTGGTATGATCTGCAGAAGTGTCAGAGAGCTGCAAAATGAATGCATTAACAGTGGCATAATGACTTGCTTCTGCCTGTGTGTCACAAGTAGAAGAAAATCATGCTAGGAATTTGGAAAAATCTGCTCAGCACTACCGGGGCATTTGTGGATGCCAGCTGTGACCTAAGCCTTTAGAACCAAATCCTGCACAGACAAAAATAAACTCAGTTTTTGACTGCTTAAACCTCCACCTACTAAAATACTGCTTTTGCAGTATTTGCTCTTTGGGAGCAACCTAAAAGGAGTACAATATTTCCAAAATCTCAGCCTTATCACCACTTCTTGTGGCCTCTGCTACACAGCCACAGTAGTATGAAACACAGAGTTTCATTTACATATAGTCTCCCTAGTACTGGACTACCACATAAAGAGTCTCTTTTTCTGCCTATTTAACAATTCCTTAGGGAAAACTGCCTAAGCAGAGGCCCTTCCTAAGATGGGGCTGTTGCAATGGGTTCATGGTTCTGCTTATCCTCTCCTCTCCTCTGGGCAGAAGGTGTTGTATTGACAGTGCACCAAGCAGGGGCTGTTTCCCATCCTGCCTGCTCTTCAACTACGAGCCACGAGACACTCTGAAACCCAAGTAACTCTAGGCATGCCCGTGGTTGTTGCCCTCATCCCACATTGCCAAAGAAAAGAGTTAACTGAGGACCAAGCACTTCACTGTTTGAAGGAAAACTGATGTCCATCAAGCTGTAACTCCAGAACGCTGCTCTTAGTACCAGAGGTCAGGCAGGAGTAAATTAATCAGCCTCCCTGCTTTGGGAGGTGTTGCATCATTTTAGAAGCATACAGTGAGTATGAGTGACTGTCAAAAAGGAAGTGCTAGCCTGGATGAACCGGAGACAAACTCTGCCAGGGAGAGTCCTATTGCTCCTTATGCTACAAAGATGAAAACCTTCAGTCAGGTCATGCAAGGTACTGAAAAGAAAAAGAAGGAAAAAGGAAATCTATATTTTGCAGTTAGAAGGGAAGAAGTTTTACCAACAGGCCACATAATGGATCATTAACCAATACATCCATATTCAGGACCCAACAGATTTAGTGAGGCACTGTACAGCTCATTAGCACTGGAGATAATAGCTGTTGATTAAAAACTGACTGATCATTTGTTCAGGTTTTTGATTCGCCCAAAGCTTACACACAATTTCTTACAGTCTCTTGCAGCATTTTATCCCCTAGGTCATGAAAAATGTGGTTTCAGCTTCATGAACACACATCCTTAGTCCATCTATTTATGGTATTTATGCAGCATGTCCGTTGATAGGTTCCTGCCCATATAATTTAGTCATAAAATCTTGCCAGGCCCATGACATGATTTGCTTCAAATTATTAAACCACTTTGTTCATTATTTATTATTGCAATATTGTTTGCCCTGTAACGGCTAAGGTTATGTTAGCATTTCCATTACAAACACAGATACATCAAGGGATTTAAAACTTGACTGTAAAAATCTTGCTTTAGGCTGGGAATCTGCAGACAAGGTTTCAGCTGACAAGAGATTTTTTTTTTAAACACTTTGTGCTAAGAATGAAAACAAAATCCATCTCCTAACAATTTGGCTATAGCAATAAGGAAGAAAATAATTGCCATTTGCTATCAAATCACTTTCATATAGACATTTTCCTAAATTAAGAATTTTACAGCATGCCCTGGGTCATTTTGTTGTATTTCAAAATTATAAGGCAATTCAACTCTGTAAAGCTGGCCACTATATCTTCGTAATAGTTTCATATTTTATGTATGGAACTCAGAAATTGTACAAAAGCATCATTCCCTGCACATGTAAATGTAACAAATTGCTATTTAAGGACGTATAATGGGCATTTCTTCACCTCAATGTCCATACAGAGGGGTTTCAATATAACTTTGCCACCAAATTGAAAATCCCAAATTAATAATAACATTTTTCAATACTGAATAATTTATTGCTTCTCCATAAAGTGCTGATCCTATTGCCTATACCCACCTCATCAGTGTTTATTGGACTAGTGCATATTTTTGAAAGTGTGGCTATTATTTGTGTATAGATGCAAATGCCCAACACAGTATGAAATTATAGTTCTTACCAGCATTAAGATTAAAAGAAAGAGAAACTTCAATTCTGGCAGTGCATTTGCTCGTAATTCAGATGCACAGCACATCCTGTTCTGATGGATTAGAGAGACAGACAGTTCACCTTCAAAGAAGGTGGAAGTAATCTTTGCTTGAGGCACAGCAAATTCCAATACAGTTCACTTTTTCTATTAATGCATAAGCAGATATATGATAAGGATTAGTAATAAGACCATGTGGATTCCTGCAGTAGGTTGTCTCAGAAATCTTAGGCAGAATTTCTCCATTTGCTTTTTTTTACAGGTACCTATCCATAGGTAGGTCATGGGTTACCTAAATGTAATATTTGAATATATCAAATATTTTCAGTTGCAATGATTTAGTGGACCTACCCCTGAGATGGGAGGCTGGAATTTTAAGTAATCATTTGTTTTAGACTTCCAACCATTGCTAATTTGTAATCAAAAGGATTCTGTTTTGCAAATGGTTGCAAATTTGTGAATTGAAATGGAGAAAGAGGAAGAAGTTCAAGCTCACACTTGAACTTGAACATGCTTCAGTACTGAATTCCATTTCTACTACAGCTACCTGAAGTAACCAGAGGACTACTATTTTTGACTATGGAAAAGTTGCAGCAAAATTGTGAGTAAAATTTTGAACTCCGTTTTTAAAAAATGTTATGCTTGGTAGATACACTGTTCCAGAGATATCTAGAATAATACAACATTTTCATCTTGCAGCAGCAAAAAGGAACATGAAGACTCTACATATTTAAGAAAAAAATCATTTGAGTCACATCTCAGAACTCTTGGTTCGATGATTTAACATATTTCTATGATTCTTTGTCATCTAGAGTCAATCATGCTTGCATGTGAAAAAATTTAGCTACACTTTGAAGAGACTTGTTTTAGGGTTAGGTACAGATATTTTACAGTCACTACAGATATATTTGTGAACTTATCCTTTCTTTGTTCTCTGTGGTACTTGTATCAAATTTGGCATTTTCAAATATAATGCTATCATTTGTCTCTGATGCACTTCTTCCCAAATCTTTTTCACACTCACTCCACTCTGACCTTCCTTTAGCCTTCACAGTCACACACAAAAAAAGCAGAGGATAAAACAAGAAATGATTCAGTGTAGCCCTCTGATCGAAGGCTGCAGCAAATACTGAATCACAGAGTCACAGAATGGTTTGTGTTGGAAGATACCTTAAAGATCATCTTGTTCCAACTCCCCTGCCCTGGGCAGGGACACCTTCCACTAGACCAGGCTCCTCAGAGCCCCATCCAACGTGGCCTTGAACATATCCAGGGATGGGGCATCCAAAAATTCTCTCAGCAACCTCTTCCAGTGCCTCACCACCCTCACAGTAAATAATTTTTTCCTAAAGAAATTTCTTCCTATGTAATTCCCCCCTAACATACCTCATGGCATTCCCAAGAGATGTGTTCCCAAGCTATTCTTGAGGCTTTTGTACCGTGGATAACCCACAGTTTTCACAACTAATCTGTTTCAGAGTTTTACCATCTCTGTCACTGCAAAGAGTTGCCAGACATGTAGAGAAGTCTTCCATGTTGTCATGGAGAAGAATTAATTTGCATCTGTCTGTATATGCAAAGGCTGATGGGATGACTCTCAGTTTTCTCACCTCCAGAGTTAACAGTTTATTACCTTCCCCTTTACTTCAAAATCCTGTTCCTGAGTTCATCTGACTGCTTTCCTCTGCACAATTCCACTTCCTTGGAAATGCATTTTCATATGTACCTGTCCCAGCAGATTCTCAAGCTCATTCTGAATAGTCTAATTTGATCCTGAAAAGGCTGAAAAGCCTTACCCTCCTCCCACAGAGCTCTGTCCCCTTTCCTTTCTAAGGCAACCCAACACCACAAAAGTCCCAAAGAAGGGAACTTCCTGACTGTCACTTCTGTGACAAAATTAAGGTTCCTACTAATCTCCTTGTCAAGCAGGCCAGAAAAATGAGAGGGCACGTATTTATTTATTTATAATGTCCCATTCATCAAGATGGGACAAAAAAAAGAAGAAAAAAATCTGATTGTATTTCCTTTTTATTTCCTATGAAGTACAGTTCTGTCCGAAAAGCTTCTTAGAAATATTTAACGTGTTTAAAAGTGAACGCTTCACCAAACTTTGCAGTTCAGTGGAAGACACCCATTAGCTTGCTTCATGGTCCAGCAGAGCTGATGTGATGTCAGCCCATGAACAGAGAGGGCAGCGATCCAGGTGAGCCTGGATAATAATGTGCTGAAAGCTTGGCTATTACTGGGGGCACTAAGTGTGTATCTTCAAATTGATTTGCAGGTCACCTTTCTGTAACCAGGATACTCTAACTCTGTTCTCCTACCTTCCCCAGTTAACTAACCTCCTCTCCAAACACTCCCAGTGAGTGGGGAGAGGCAGCAAACATCAAAGAGACATCAGTTCCTGTTAGCCATGTAGCTCCACGGAAGACAGTGAATTTTATCTGCTTACTTTAGATGAGGAAAAGTTCTTACTTCCCAGAAAAGACCTCCAGTTAGTTTTCCACACCTTCCGATTTTACTTTTTTCCCCTCCACCCCACCCTGGCTTTTAAGTAGTTTAAATATTTTACCACCCAAAAGCTGTTAAGAGGGGTGTGCAGTGACGTGCAAGAGCAGCACAGATCACAGATATGGCTCAAAAAGAATCCAGCCCAGGTAGCTAAACCAGAGGAACTACAACAACAAAAGATTCTTTCACTCTCACTGCTGGTCTCTACCCCTGCTCTGCCGTGTTTCAGAGTCAGCACAACACTGCCTGCACTCAGCTGCTTCATAGCGACAGGGCTCTTCCCTCTGAAGAGAGGAAGGGTTAGCTCATGCTCATGGCACTTGTTTGCAGCTCTAGAAACCACTGCACCCATGGTTTTCCTGCCCCACCTCATGCAAGTCACTTCAGTTCCCTTGGAAAAATCAGTCTGTGGATATACACATCTAGTCTGTGGATAAATACACCACTATATAGTGGTGGCAAAAAAATAATTCCAAGATCGATTTTGACTTCCAAAGAAGATCATTAAAGCCAGGATCAGTAATCAGGTGCTTCAAAAACTCTCATTAAGTATCTTCAAGTAACGGAACATTTGAAATTTGAAAATGCATCAATAACTACTTTCAGTTTCAACCACACTTCCTGCCACACAGTGGAGGTGACAGATACACAACAGTAGCTATCGATCCGAAGAATTTAGTTTCTACTCCTTCTCTGGGCTTATCCCCTTTGACTGATTTACAGAAAGACACTTCCACTATTTTTCTTGTCAACAGGATCCTATGTTATTAAAGGAGAGCTTATTGATTGAAAGCCACAAGAGGGTGGGCATCCCAGTAAATTTTCACTGAGGTTTTAAATTACTTTGTGAATGTGTTCCAATCTGGAAATCCAAAATAGTGTCTGAAATCATTAGGCAGATTTAAAATTAAGATTCTGAAGAGTTTGTTGCCAGCAACAAAATCCAGTGCCTACTAAGCTCTTTTCATATTTTCTGTTTGCTTGTTTTAAGTTGTTTTTTCTCCAAGTGTTGTCCGTGCCTGTTAGCTAAGCTGTGAAAGAACTGCCTGGAGACTTTGGGAGTAAAATTCAAACTTGTTTTGTGAGGCAGCATCTATTTCCCTGTCAGAAGGAACTACCACGGGACCTCCTTCATGCCTCTCAGCACAGACATGAGATTAAAGTTTTCTCTACAACACCCAGGGGGAACACTCCAGAAAGCAGTTTAAAATTTAAACAGATAATTCAAAAGGAAGCCACAATACAATGGCAGGGTCCACTTGGATGCTGAAGGGGAAGTGGGTTAACCAGGGGCTAGAAAACTCCCCCTTTGGAGTACAGTGCTTTCCCACAGGACCTCCCTGTGCTGTGCTGGAGGTACATGGATGTGTTTCAGGGAAGACCCTAATTGATCCCAGAGCTGGGTGGCCTCTTGGCCCAGAAGAGATAAGAACTGGACTACAGGAGAAAGGCATAGATAGGTACAGCATTAAAACACGTTAGATTTTAAGAACGACCAAAGTTGGGATTACTTACTGATATTGATTACCTCTAGATATCTAAAAAGAATTTCCCATTTGAAAAAAAAAAAACAGTTAGGAAAGGCACTTCTTGTAGAGGTTTAATTATCCTCAAAGTCTGTAACAGAGCAGCCTGAGAAATGGCTGTGTTTGAGACAGGGCAGGTAGGTAAGTGGGAACCCTCTCGCTTGTATTGCCACTGACATTTGTCTCTCATCCAGCCACAGCTTGGATGGTCGCTCCTGATATCACAGGAACACTAAACCAATCAAGTGGCTTTTGGATGGTTTAAAAGTAAACTCCAAATTAACAATTAGCATTTTTTTTTCCTTATAATATGCTGCCAGTCCTGCACAGATCCAAACCAGAAATGGTCAGGTCTACATAAATTTAATCTGCTTATCTGCAATCACAGTGTCAAATGATACAAGCCTCTAGTTGATATTCTTAATTTCATTCAGATGAAGATCATATTGATTTACCTTGCACTGGTAAATTGACAGTCACAAGCTATCACTGTTCAAAACCTGACACCTCATTCAACTAAACTGGTGTTTAAATCTAGTTTAGGTCAATTGGTGAAAAATATCTTTTTAGACTTTTTAGATTGCTGATCTGAAACAGAAGGAATAGCTATATATTCATGCCAGAATCAGATCTTTTCTTGAAACCCATTTGTCTGCTCTTCATTCCCTTTCCATCTTTTCATTTCTTATACAATATTGTTTTATGTATTCCTCCCTAAGGCATAAAAACAAATCATATGTCATGTGTGAACTTATAAACTCTTTTGAGATACAGGGATAGTAAATTCTGAACAGTATCATTTCTAATGTCTGAATAACTCTGCTGAACAAACCATCTGTCAAACACCCAAGAAAATGTCCTCCAAGAGGTAAGAATTAGAGGAAGAAATAAAACTTGTCTTGCTTACCTAACAGTCAGATCTTATAAAAAATACACCTATTTATTCATAGTAAAGTGTAAATAGGTTTTACATTCATACTTAATACAGTGTCACAGTCACCATGGTATACAGATAATCTGTGTACCATATGGAGGCATACACTACTGTTTATTGCACCAGCAGCTACACCACAAAAATCAAACCCTGCAGGCCTACAGAAAGTAAGTCTAAATCGTTCTCCTCTCATTGTTATCCTTAAATCCTGGAACAGCACTCTTATAAAAAAATTCCAATTATTTCTCTTAAAGATAAACATTGCTTCTCAATTACCCTATGATGAGAAAATTTCATAGAATGGTAGAATGGTTTGGATTGGAAGGGACCTTGAGGATCATCTAGTTCCAACCCCCAGTTAAGGAAACTTTCCAGTGTGACCACTCACGAGACTGTCTGGCAGCCACACTCCCAATGTCGCAGATTGTCACTGCTGGGACCAAGGCCCCCTCACAGGGGTGGCCCCAGTGACCCCACAGATCCCTGCCTGACTCCCTGCACACCCACTCACAGTCAGACCAGGTTTTCTCACCGGCTCAGTCCCAGGTTTCCCAAAGCAGAGTCTCAGACGTCTCATTCCATGAAGCCATTTATCCACAGGGCAGTGACACAGAAACAGCCCGAGCTGGTGCCTCCACGGAGGGACCCTGAGCAAAGGACCCCCTGGGCTTTTATCCCCTCACAGGCCAAGCACGCCAAAGTCCCGCTCTTCCCCCTGAGGCATCGAGCCCTGGGCTCCTGCTGTGCCTCTCAGTGTCCCTCACCCGGCTGGGCCACAGCTCCCTGGGCCCTTGGTTGTGCAAAGGGTGGGAAGTTCACGGCCTCTTGCCTCAGGCTCCCACCCAGAGGTGAACCTGCAGCTCCATCTGCAGCTGCACCCCGAGCTCCCTGCACTGAATGTGCTCCTCCACCAAATGTGTTCCTCAACATCCCCTGCCATGAACATGGGCACCTTCAACTAGCCAAGGTTACTCAATGCCCCATCAACCTAGCACAGAGCACTTCCAGGGATGGGCCATCCACAACTTCTCTGCGCAACCTGTTCCAGTGCCTCACCAAGCTCACGATAAGGAATTTTTTTCTAATATTTAATCTAAACTTACTCTCTTTCAGTTTGAAGCCATTGCCTTTTGTCCTATCTCTACATGCCCGTGTAAAAACTCCTTCTCCATCTCCCTTTTAGGCTCCCTTCAGATACTAAATGGCTTCTACAAGTTCTCCCCCAAACCTTCTCCTCTCCAGGCCGAAGAGCCCCAGCTCCCCCATCCTGTCTTCATAGGGAAGGTGCTCCAGCCCTCTGAGCGTCTTTGTGATCCTCCTCTGGACTCACTCCAACAGGTCTGTGTCCTTCTTATGTTGGGGGCCTCAGAGCAGGACACAGTTCTCCAGGTGGGGTCTCGCAAGAGCAGGTTCTATTACTTTGATGCAGTCAGAGAAACATATTCCAGCTACTCATACTGAACCACAGACAACACTTAAAAAGTGTTTAAAGAGCTTAAAAATAACTACTTTTTAATTCATGATTGGTTGGGCTAATTTGTCACGAACTTACAAAGAAGCATCTGCAAATCATAAGAGGTTTGTTGCATTTTGTATCAGTAAGGATGTCATGTACAACCATCATTTCGGTTGGTAAATCAGCACACCAATGATTTCTATTACATTCATTACTGCTTGTGAAAGTGGGATAGTAGTATCTTTACAGATCATTACTTTCTGGATGTTTATTCAACTAATTATAATCATCCTTTAAGGAGATGCAATCCATCATTTTAATAGGTAAAAATCTCCTGGTTTTTTTCCTGCACTGCAAACAAGTTAGATGAAACATTAGGTTTCAATTTCACACAGAGATCCTTATTTTAAAATATGTAATGATGACAGAAGCACTTGCCCATGAATATTTATCAGCTGTCAGCCACAGAGATTTCTGTGATTAACTGTGCACGGTGACTGCTTTGCCCTATATGCCGTGGTAGGCTTGACCACCTTGTGGATTTGGCTGGGGGACTTGAGTCTCTGACAGCAAAGTTTCCAGAAGGCTCCAAAGCTGTTCTTTCTCCTTGCTTGCTTGGGTGAGGTGTCGTGGGCTGCCGTGGCAGGGAAGGAATGTGGGCTTGAGCCCTAACAGGATGGGAAGAGCTGGGAAGGGAAGGGGTCCGGTTCCAGCTTTGGCTGGGCCAGGGAGGGGAGGGGCTTGGTTGCTTGGCTTTGCTTCAGGGCTTGGTTGTTTGTCTTCATTTTTCCTCCCCAATACCCAAATTGGTCATTAGAAGCTTGTGTTAATTGGCAACAAATTAAGTAAACTATCCCAGGGCTAAGACCATTTTGCCTCGCCAATGTGTTAGACATTTTTATAGCTAGTTGGGTGTTTAGTGCTGGAGGAGGAAGTGTTGTTGCAAAAGACTCCTCTTTTCCAGACTTCAGCTCGTTATCGTTGGTCCTATTCATACCCCATATCCTAAAAAGATGAGTGAAGTGCAGTCTGAGGACTGATACCTCTCTGCAGACTTTGCAGCAGATTAACTAGGCACATGGCTCTGAGCACACCAGTCAGACCTCCTCCCTCAGCTCATCTCCCAGGAAGGGATGCTGGAATTTGCCCTCCCAGGAGAATTAAAAGTGATAACAGTGGTAAGACAGAAACATTTAAAAGGCAGAAGGCTGAAAAAGAAAGATAAAACTAACTTTAGAAGTATATTTGTTTTTCTTCTGTTTAGCTATTTTTTAGTGCCTAGCTAATAGCTGGGGTCTGTTGAGCATGGCAATTTTACGAGTAGGGATTCAAAAGTATTTCCATTCTGTTTATTCACATAAATTAACAAGAAGTGCCCATTCAGTTCTAAGTGGTTCTGTCAAGTTGGTCAAATTCAGATCTAATGCAATTGATGTTAAAAGCAAAGACCAAAGTATCCCCAACATCTTCAAAAAATAGACTAAGTGCTCAATGGATCACATGGTTCCAGAGCATCAAACCCAAAAAGCTCCCTGTAGTGAATGTATGATACCTCTTCAAATGCCTTTAGGGGAGATTAAATAGTTAGAACATAATTTCTTGTCAATATGTCCTTCACTAAGGCAATTTGAATATTCCAGAATCTAAATATAGCATAAAAATTAGTCAGAGAATCATAATTCTTATGAAATAAGAAAGGACAAAGAATTAACCTGTTAACCTCACCATGGAAATGCATCCTCAATGTTTCAATAATTCGCAGAGAATCACAAAATACAACATTGGTAATTTCCAAATTACAGTGTAAATTGACTACTCTGAAAATACATCATAATTATACTTTATATAATTCTCAGATCTCATCAGCCCTACTGAGTTTAACTCTCCCAACACCTCAAAAAATCAGTGCAGGCACATGGTTCACCAACAGTGCTGCTGAAAAGTTTCACACATGAATTATTAGAATGAAGAAATCCTGGAAGGTTGTTTGTTTTGTTTTATTCTGGCTATTATCCGTGCTCATAGCAGCTGAAATCAATAGAAATGTCTCCAAAGTTCCAAATCTTACAGAGATTTCAATCAAATTCTTGAAAAAAAAGGATGATTTGATGGGTTCATGATTCTCTTTCTTGAGGAAAATAACAAAAAAAGGAACAACATGAAGTTTGCTGTGCATGCAAGATTAATATGAATGAAAAAATAAGACAAGCTCCCCCACCAGCTTTTAATATTAAAACTAGAAGTGCAAGCACAGTATGTTTAAAGCATTTGTTTAAATGTCAATATCCTGTCTGCTTCAGCAGCGATGCGGGCTTTTGTGTCACTTCTCCCGACTGCTATCGATTAAACAATCACGATTGCTAATGAGGAAGCAAGAGGCACTATTTTTAATTCCACACTCATTTTTAACTCTACTGTTTCAAATGTGAAATTACCTTTGTTGTTTTAATAATCAGTATGTTCTATATTATAGACTCTGAAAACCATAAGCATGTACATTACACTATCTCTCAATAATTCACACTCACATCCAAAGGTTATTTTTCCCTCCCCTCAGAATTCAATTAGTCTTAATGAATTGCCCTACCACAAGCTGTCAGTGAAGCAGAACATATAATCACTATGAATGAAGTTTTCAGGAAAGGAGAGGTCTAAATATTCAAGTGCAGTCTGTTCACCCTCACATAAGCAGAGGTAAGGAAAGATTGTGTAGCTAAAACCCATACAGTCTGTTTGCTGGAGACACTGGAAAATACGCAGTGCACAGTGTTCTTCCTCCATATTTCTATGGAAGACTTCCACTCATCCTTTAATAGAGGTAATAAAGTCATTTAACCATTTTGCCTCGTGGCAGAAATACGGTACATGAACAGATGACGCCAAACTGATGTCCTGCGTTATGGAAGGAGAGCAACTTCTCTTTGTATTCAAGCACTATCTGTACACCCCAATGGTGTCTCATTTCTAATGAATATTTACAAAAACATGTAAGCTATGAATCCTGGAGGTAATTAATGTAGCAAGGCAGTGTTTTCTAGATATAAATAATCAAAGTAGGCTTGGGAGTTGTAAAACATGTCCCTTTATTTTGTTGGAGTTGGGAGTTGGGTTTTTTTGGGTTATCATGTTGGTAAATAAAGTGATAAATTTCCAAGTAAATGTGACTGTTACAAAGAATTTTATGGGGAGGGCAGTATTTTCAGTATTTTAGCAGGATCATACTACTTGATTCTCTCCTCCCTTCTGGGAACTCACTTCCAATGATTCAAGAGACTTTCAGACAGAACGTATCAAGCGGTTTATTTCCTCGTGTCAGGAGGATCTCTTAAGGGTTTATTTCAAGTACTGCTGTTGTACTGAGACCATACTCAGGTCTCAGATGCCTTAAAAAGACTTTGTAGTACACGAAAAGCATATTTTGCAGTATGAATTGACATGGATGCTCAATAAAGTCAGCCAGACAGTGATTATTTGCTGCAGAGACAACATGCTTTTGCCTATAGAGGATAAATAAATACAGTTCAGCTTTGACAGTAGCTTCACAAAATGAGTTGGAGGAAGAACAGTTCCAAATTGGAATTATCTGGCTGATTACCGGAAAATTCAGTCTAATATAATCCATAAAATATTAGAGACACAAAAGAGTAAAATACACATATCTCAAGCAGTACTAACATTCAGTGAGGAAAAAATTAGGACTAACTGGGGAGTAAATTATTCCTTCCAACCATAAACAACTGCCTCAAGAGCTCGGAAGGCAGCATTGGTAATTCAATGGTGGCACCATCTATGGAGTAAAATCCACACAGGTGGATTAACTGGTAATTCCAAAACATTTCTTTTGGTCAAAACGTGCTTCAAGACTGGCGTAAAATGCATGCCGGGCTGTAGCACAAGACAGGTTGTGATGGGGTTTGCAGCACCACACTTAGCCATATCTGCTCTCACTTTTTTCTAGTGTCTTGAATTCTCTAAAGTTACTAAAGGTGAGCTTCAGATGTGTACAGGAGCACCACACCTGCAGGGTGCTGTTTCTTCCAGATGGGGTCAGACAGCACGGCGTGCAAGAGCTGCTGGAAGGAGAGTAAGAGATTCCTGCTGGTGCAGGGATACCAGTACCCTCCCTGGGGCTACATCAAAAACCTTTCTGGTGCAGCAAGTGGGGCAAGAAGAAGCTGTGCCAGAGCTTCTCAGCTGCCAGAATGCCTGTCAGTGTGTCTTGACACGGGGATTGGCTCCTGGTATCCACGGCAGCCCTCTGCTAGATATACTTCCCATCTGGAGCCATATCTTTCATTGATCTGTTCTCCAGGACTCTTTGTGCCTCACATGAGGATTCATGTTGTATTCAACCATTCACTGCATTTCCCTGGCCCCCACAGGGTATTTTCTGGCGGACACAGCTCCCAAAATAATTTAACATGGTGTGTGGTGTTCCACTTGAGGCTGGGACTAAAAGCATTTCATATTATGAAAATGTGCCTCTTTAAGCCAAAATCTTAACACGCTACAGTAAAAGAAAGTGCAGTGTCATGACCACCAAAGAAAAAGCTGGAAGACTGTTCATGGACAGGCACACAATCGCTTTCTCCAGTTTTGCTGCTCTTCCCTGAAAAATACCTTAAATCATTGGCAAAGACTCTTCTCCATTACCACCTCCAGAGCTTTGACAGAGGACAGGTAAATCAAAGATCCATAAACACAGTCAGTCAGACTGATTTCACTGAGGGCCAGATCTTTTAAAAAAAACCTGTATTTATGCCATGCACATAAAAAATGAATTAACACCAGAACATTTTAAAGCGCTTAACATAACTACCATAAATTGTTACCAGGAATGCAGAAGCTTTTAGTTTTTCACCTAGCGGAGTGTGGTCAATTTTCTCATGTGTCATAGCACGTGATTAACTGGTTAAATCCCTACAGTTACAGTTTTAGCTTTAAAAAGGAAATAATTTATGAAAACCATTTACTCAGAATTGCTTGAGAGAAAACAGCACAAAAAGTCTTCACTAGAGCTTCATGTCTTATTCTAACAATTTTAATGCTTCAGAGCAAACCCACTCCTCTAAAGCTGCTTGAGAGAGTTAGTTTGGCTTATCTGTAAAACTCTGCACCATATTCCATGCAGAGATATACCATATCATACTGTATTTGTGATGAACTGCCTGTGCTCTGTGCTTGATTGAGTTACCTGCTACTCACACTGATAAGGCACTTTATGTCATCATTCTGTTTGGTAATGATTTAATGTCTCCCATTAAATCACTTGCCATTACTTTTGCTGTGGCATTTGTGATATAACTCAGCTTAAAAATATACTTTTCACATTTCTAGATTCTTTTCTAGACAATTCTATTCTATTATCAAGAATGTCGGCTGTTCTTTAAACTCCTGAAAGCTGATATGGCTGACACTGCATTCAGATATATAAGCAGTAGATATGAAAGTTGTATTCACAGGATGAAAGCATTACTTTTCATGTCTTAATGATTCCACATTGATAACCCTTTGTATAATGTAGGGTCCACTACAGGGAGTGTGTTCAAGCAGATCATGTCCAGTGAGAGACTGTTGTTTGTGTGGAAACTTTGAACACAATGCTTGTGCATCATCTTATCTATAAATGAAAAAGAAAAAGGCAAGGGAAGGATGGGGAACTGCAAGCCCAGCACAACATTTAAAATACAGCTGTCCAAATATAGGGTAAACATGTGCTGCTTATCCATCCAGCTTGATGTTTCTTGAAGTACTAACAACGGAAGTGCCCATAGGAAGGTGTGGCTGTTTGGCACACTAGAAATCAAAGATAAACTCATGAGGGCTCTGGGTAAGTAGCTCAAGATGAAGCCCAGTCAATCACATTGTTGCCATGAACCACGTTATCCGTGAAAACTGGCACACAGAACAGATGCTATAATCACAGGGATTTTGGCTATATATCAGTTCTTCTGCTCAACACTGTTTTTAAGGTCATTAAAGACAGTGGTGAAAACAGCAGTTACGTCCTAAATTTTTTTTAGAAAGTCAAATCAAGCAAAAAACCATGCTGCTTGATGCCCTCCTATTACATGTAAACATTTTTCACCTTGTTATTTTTCTCTTTAAATTATCTGTCCCAGTCAGGCAGACCTACCTCATTGTTAAGACAGGAAAATAAATTTTAGATTTACGGATTGTTTAAGGTTCAGAATTTAAGCTTAGATATTTCAGTGGCTCTAAACTGAAAACTCCAAATATACGAAGATGTTGGGGGATTTCCAGAAAGTCCAAATCTGCACACAAAAGCCCAGCTTTGCATTCACAATGGGCTGCCGTGGAGGTATGAAATGCTGATACAGATCCTACACTTAGATTTTTTTTTTTCCCTCAAGTGACTTTTCAAAGGTGGATGATTCTGGCTCTTCCATCTTTTGCTATGCTGACTAAACCTGCCGTGGGAGAGGTGCCATGTAGACAAGAGCACCAGTGAGAATCTGGTACAGGTCCCTGTACAATACTGAATAATGATTAGAATCTCCTGTTAACAGGAATTTAATCAGAGGAGGAGATACAGACAAACAACCCTGCCAGTTGTTAATTTGTGAAGAGAAGGGGTAGAATAGAGAAGTCCTAACAAACTCCCCAATTTTCCAAATATTATTAAATAAATATGTAAAGCTGGTCTATCTACAATGCATGCAAGCCAGAGCTGGTCTTTAGGAGTGCTGCATTGTGCCTTAAGTGCATTAAAATGTCATTATCCATACTCACCAAAGTACCTTTCTCACTTTCTTTCTTTAAACCTTTTTGTAAGCTATAATTACAATTAAGCAAAGACATGTTTATTGTCACAAAATGTATGCCAACAGCTCACACTAATGCAATCCAAACATTAGTATGAAACATTTTTCCAATTACTGCACAGACTCCCTATAGTGTTTCAAGCTGCTTTATGACATTTTAAACTCCACATATAATACAGTACTTTAGAAAGCTGCAAAATCTTTCTATTTCTTTCTTATGACCCGAGAAAACCTAAATCTATTAAAAGCACATTTTCATAGCAGCAGGATAAAAATGCTTTTACTACATTTATCTTCAAAATTGGTAGTGTTAAATAGTGCCAAGGGATAAATAACCATAAAATATCACATTAGTGTACAGGGTACTGCTCTAACTAGGCATGAGGGGATGTCTCTCTACCGTTTCATTTCTTTTTTCTATTTGTCCCATTAGAGCTGGGCAATCATTCATCAGTCACTGTGGCAAGCAGTGCTGCTCCATCTGACTCCTACCTAAAACAAGACCCAAGAAATAAAGCCACTGAGAGAAAATAGAGTTCACAGCATTCCAGAGATGTCCACACCTACATTCATGACTGATTTTCTGCCATAGCACTCCTGCTATTTATGGAAATAATATTTTAATAGTGTTATATGTTGAGTCTTGAAGTTATATTACAGAAACAGTCGTTTTGCACATTAGATAGAACTAGCAAAAAAGTCTGACTAGTTAAAAACCATGCCAAAACCCCCCAACTTCCAGCTCTAATTCAAAACCCAGATGTTGCAATCAACTTCTGCTAATGTAATTCTTCTTCAGACTCCTGGCACTTCCAGCAAACTTACGATAACTTAGATGAGCTGTCAAAGTGTTTGAGCTCCAGGCAGATGCTATTATTCCAATCAAAATACCAAAAATGGTAGCATCAAATCCTAAAATAAATTTCATAAAAGATTGAACAAAGCATAATATTTATCCATGGTAGAGTCACATTTTTTTGACTAAGAACATTGAGAAAAACAATACAGCTTGTGGAAAAGTACTGACATAGTTTTTGATAAAAATGCATCTAGCAGTTCTTTATCTATTATGCATCTCCCAACTAAATAGAGAGGAGTTACTCACAAGAACATCTGACACATTTTTTCTATATAGTAGCTTGCAGGAATCAACTAGAACATCCACTTTCTCACTAAAGAGTATTTTTCAGCAAAAAATATGAAAGATAAGTGTCTGAATTTGGGAGGCAAACTAGAGTATTTGCGATGTGTCTTACAAAAATCAATACATAATAATACCACCTTATGGTTCATGCATGTTCTTTGTTTTTTGAAGGATAACATATACCCTTAAAATACTTTGAAATACTGAAATTGATGTTCAGAAGATTAGGTTTCTTCAGGAAATCTTGCAAAGGAAGATTTCCTTGAAGGACTGAAAGTTGCATATTCATGTTGTGTATTCCATCAGACACTCATTAAGCACATACTCATTACTTCCAAATATGCCTCTAACAGATGTTTTAAAGAAATTAGACTTCTTAAGAAAGAAACTAAACAGTAAAACCCCTGAACTGTTAAGCTCTGAATAAAATGCAGAAAGAACTAAAAAAGTATAGGGTCTTCCTTTCAAAGGTTAAAGAATTTCTTGAACTTGTAGCTACTGGGAGATCTAAACCATCTGGATTTTGTTAATCTAAATTATTTATGAAATCAAGGAAAAGAAGTATCATACTTCAAACCCATGATGTCTGAAGTACAGAGGTCGGTAGACATGCATTTCTAAATAACTCTAGCAAGACTGAGTCTGACTCATAAAATTACCATTTTCTTTCACTGAAATTAAGGAGTGATCTCACAAAAATAAACAGCAGAAGGCCTGTGTTGATGAAACTCCTCATTTTCATGTTAAGGCTAAGAGTCAACATACCTGTAGCCTTGATGACCTCACGGACACAGTACATGCCTTAGATTTTTTACTTGTTAACTACTTCTGAGTCAAAGCCTACATCCACAAATGCAATGAGCCTAACAAAGTCAGGGATTTATTTTAAATTCAAAGTGATTTTTTTTCAGCTAACATGAGCCAGAAACCTTGGAGACAAATGGAATAGTCATAATGGCAACTCTTCAACATTCAGATCACTGGCAGTAAGCGATAAAGGAAATTCAAGAACAAAGCAGAAAGGACACTGTCATTTGAAATATCATTTCATGCACAAATTCATGCATCTTGTATTGACACCGCATCTGTTGCTGCAGTGGATTTTATCAAGTGTCTCAAAGCAACTTGGAGATGGCCCTTTTGTCGCAGGGATTGCCAGATAAAATTAAGATAACTGAAATTATGCACAGTCACTTTGCAGATAGAAAAAAAAAACCTTCCTTGTTTTCTCTCCAAGCCTACCACTCATGCTTCACTGAAATTTGTGGCTGTGCAGATGTAGGAGTTTACTGCATTCCACAGTTCAAATGTTTGGATGGAAAGACAAGCAAAATATTTAACTGAACTTGTTTAAAAGAGCAGCAGATCTCTAGGAAGCTATGAAATATACGGTGTGTCAAACATGCAGAATTTAATACGCTACAATCTTCGAGCACTCCATCCTAAAATAAGTGATAGAACAAAACTAAAGTCCACATCAGCATTACAATAGGAATGTTTCATTAGTATTATCAGGAGACAGACTGTTTCACAAACTTTTGAGAGCAGTTATGCCTGTTTCTATGTTATCCAATAAAGCCAGAGCAAAATAAGAAAATGAAAGTGTTTGATCCCATTATGAACAACCACCATTCCCTCAGTCCAGAATTCAGCCAATGCATTAACTTTGAATATATTTATTGAAAACTTCCAGCAGCAAATCTTAATTAGAATTATAAACAGACCTTCATGTTTTACCTTCATCATTCAATTGCTAATTAAGCAACATCTGAAGGCAGGGCCATTCCACAGAATGGGAAACCAAGAGCCCAACCTGCTGGCAACGTCTGAGAAGCACATGAGCTGTGTGCATTTGGGAGAGCCTGCTCCAAAATTACAGTAACACTTTATACTTAACATAAATCAACTCTTAGGGAAATAAATTTCAGCACTAGCTGGCTCCAACGACTACAGTTGAATATGTGCTAAATTGCCATTCAAACTGGTTTCACTATATCTTTATTTATACTCTACAGATCCAAATGCTATATGGCTCACAAAAAATACTTCTATAGGCTGTTCAAATCCTTGGCTTGTCTCCAAGAGTTCTGCTGGTTTAGATTCTACAAACTCAGGAGGAACTCTTCGCGCCTCAGACATTTATATTAGCACTGTAAATATTCTGTACTGGAGAGAAAATATTGGGGCACTTCACAGAAAACTATTCCAGAGTTTCATAGCCAAAAAGGACATCTCTGCTGCTCTCTTTTCCACATTACTTAATTTTTTATGAACGACAATAAGGATGTAAAATAATGCCTCCACATAAATATTCAGTAATGGATTTTTGACCAGTTGAACTAAGACACAGCAGGTTTATTCCTTAATCGGAGCCCCATGATGATGGCAACCTTTAATCTTGGGAGAAGGGTCACTAAAACACAAATGCTGCTCTAAGACAACAAAGCCTTTCAACTGACTTCAATAAGGATTTAGAGATGGGGACAACTGATTTAAGGGGTACTATTATCCATGCTAGTATCAGATTTTGGTGGGGGGTAGGGAAGTTGTATGGGCTTTTTGTTTCTTGGTATTGAGAAAGATAAATGAAATATCACACTGAAGCTTTTTGCAGAACCTTTCAAGTTTAAAACACTCCAAGTTTTCTTTAAAAAAAGCATCTGACATGACAGCACCTGACTAAAGGCAGACCAGCCCAGTCTGTACACAGAAGCTGAAATCCAGTATATTTCATGTGTCTTTCCTGACCATGGGCTCTAACAATATTTCACATGTAGAAAACAAAGCTTTGCCCTGTATTTAGCAAAGCCCTGAAAAGTTCATGGGACACAGGATGGGACTCGATTTTGAATATTTTTTCATAAAGTTTGAGGTTATGTAAAGAGGATGATTCCCATGATGCATGAACAACTTATGCTCTGTCACAGGAATCATGTGATTTTACTTCTTGGATAGGAAATATGACCTAATATGAACAGCAAAATATGACATCAACAAGCACATTGTTTATAAACCCTGTGAGGACTTGTAAACTCCATTATACAAGGTGGATGAAACTTCATGTTGCTAATGCAAAGTAGCTTCAATTTCTGAATATTAAAATCTTTTTTTTAATCTTGAAAAGTTTTCTCCCTGAGTTTTTCTCTGAAAAGAACAGGACGCTGATTGTACAGATTTATGATGAAAAAGTCAAAATCTGTGGTTCCAGAACCCTCTTTTGTCTTCATTTAACCAACAACAGTTTTCAGTTACACAAGCATGCTAAAGAAAAATAACTTCTATCTACCAAACATATAGATCAGGATCAGAGGCCATTATCAAATGCTGTCTTGTGTTTTCAAATGTATAGAACACCTCATTTAGCTATAAAATGATGTCTTTTACTTCATTCATAGTTCATTTATGATCAAGAAGAGCAGTGTCGCAGTCTTGCTACTTAATGTCCAGATCAAGTAAAAGAAATTAATTTCATAGACAAATTTTATATCTACTTTGAAAATTTCCTAACATTTGTTGTCTCAACCAACACTAGTTGATATTTATCTAGACTCAAAATTAAGGGTTCTTTTTCTTCTTACATAGATGACTCCTCTGCAAGCACTTACATCATCTTAAGAAAGTTTTAAAATGGCAAAACCAATGTTTCATTATTTTTCTATGCATTATAGCCAGTAAAAATCAAAATCATTCTTCTGGAGAAACAACATTATTTTGCATAACTGTTATACAAATATAGAACTTCTACACATAAAAGGATGTTAATTTAGAAGTGTATTTTCTCCCTTTTCCTATTCCCTTACTGCTGCCTCTCTCCCCTGCTTCCCTTTTGAAGACATTTGTGAAACTGCCAATGTGTTTCTATCAAATTGTCTTTGACAATGTTTGTATTCTTGCAGTCACTTGGAGGCCAAATTAAGAGAGAACTGATTCATTCTTGAATTGCTTCTGGTTTATGCCAGCCAGAAACAGGATCTGCACTGTTTGATTTCATAGAGGTGTGGGTTATCCAGTCCACAACATGGTGCTCTAGGACAAGACTGTGATTCATTTTCCTTCCCAAAACTGAAATTGCAAGACATGCAGGTCCTGTTGATACTTTTTTAGTCACTATTTTTTAAATCTTAACCAGAATTCAGTTTAGAACAATAATTACTTAGTCTCTTCTATCTTCGATATATTAAACTCCCTACCTGGGGAATATTTGTTCCATTAAGAAAGTTTTTCTTTTCTTCTAGAGACTGTGGTTCAGAGAACAACATCTTAAAAAGAAAGAATGCTGTATGAAACTTCTAAGTAAGCATAAGAATCTGAATACTTCATGGTCCCAAATGTTCTCCTCTATTAGGCAAATTATCAATTTAGCTGAATATGAAAAATAAGGAAAAAAGAGGGCCAAAAAAAAAAAGAAAAATATGTTCATGTATTATTATTTTTCAAAACAAAACAAGGAGGGCTAGTTGCTATCGGTAAGGTAAAAATTTTCCATTAAGTTGAAACCCTGCAAAGTCAAAGTTGAAGGAATTTTTAGAGGAATTTTTCCCCAGCTTCATCTTAGTTTCATACTTACTAGCAAGTTTTCCTGTTTAGATGAAAAAATCTCTTTTTCAGGAAAACAAACACAGGTCTTCATGTTCTAGTACAAATAAACCATTTCTAGATACCTTTTGATATAGTTTGTGATTTTGTTTTTTCTTTTCCAAAGTGAGTACTACCCAACATTTAACTGCTTTTCTGATAGAAGTTACTGTCTAAAATGCTTTGTCTAAGATACTTTCTGGTTTGTTTCAAATATTCAGTGAGAAGGTGTACTGGGCTAAGTGCAGTGAATGTTTATTACAGCTACTCAGCAACTTATTTGTTTAGATTACTTTCATAGAAGAAGAGTTTTGTAATCTTTGTGAATGTCACAAAGACAAGCAAACATACTTAAGTTTCCGATGCAAGACAGGAATGCTGAACATTTAGAAAATAAAACATACTACGGAAACATTCCTGTAATATATGTGGCCACAAGTAGACTTAAAAAAAAAAAAAAAACGACATTTCGCCAAATTAACTTTTCTACCTTAACTGGGTTAGGTTGGTTGGTTGGTTTTTTTGTGGTTGGGTTTTCTCAATCTTGTAGTGGCTCTGTAGTTCTAGCAAATTAAGTTTCTGAGGTTGGTGGATGGATGGATGGATGGATGGATGGATGGATGGATGGATGGATGGACGGACGGATGGATGGATGGACGGATGGATGGATGTAAAAGATTTTCACAAATCACTATCAGATTTCATGTACATTTTTTTGGGAAAACTTATTTTTCTCAATAAGCGCTGAACAAGCAACTTGGTGATGCATAATTGAGAGACACAATGACATATGCACTTCCACTTCCAGAAACTTCTCTGACAAAACCTAGTGTGTTTTTATCTTGTGTTACCACAACTGAACATCTTGATTAAATTAAACATGAAATACAACACACGTGTCCTTAATCTACATACTCTAGTTCTGAGTCTTGGTTTTATAAACCACCCTTCCCCTGAGATGTATCCACTTAGGTCATGACTAGATAGAGATTAAGTGGGGATTATTCTGAGGTTAATTCATTCAGTAGAAACCCCTAGATATTCAGCTTTATGATTCTGGCATGCCAAAGTTTCCCTTTCTAAGTGGTCTTAATAGAAGACAGAGTCAGAAGTTTTTGTGGCTCCATTTGAACCATTCAAAGTCACAAACTGAAGTTTGTAAGCAGAATACATCCTAGAGAGCTGTAATGAAGGAAACTAGTTTCATGTGATCCAAAGATCTGTGATTTGGACAAGGGAGAGGGAGATTTTAAAAAAATACAGCAGGAAGAATTTCTTTTCTCCTGTTGTGTAACAGTAGTTTTTTCTCATTAGGCTGCCTCTGGCTGCTGATTCTGCCTGCGAATACATTGCTGGTTTAACCCCTACTCATTTTTAACAATGTTTCATTCTTCTGGTCTGGTTTTCATTTACCCTATTAACAGGAGCAGGAAAAGAAAACCAAGGGAAAACCAAGCCCTAAACAAGTATACCTATGCATTGGCTCAGAAAATAAACCATAACAAACTCCACACAGAAAGTCATAACATTTTATTATTCTATTACCCCAAAATACCAATTACAAAATAAGACAGCATGGCAAATATGAGTTACTAAAGTGAAATATATTTATGAAACTTGAGAAAGTAAAGTTGGGTAATAGTAGTGTCTTTTAGAAAATCTTATTTTTGGAAAATATAGTGTAATTTCCATTTTAAATGGTTACCTTATCCTGAGCTGGACATCTAAGACGGGAGGAATATGTATTCCTACAACTTTAATTAGAGAATCAGACAAAGTAATGAGAAATAATTTTTCCTACTGCAGGGGCCCACTCAGTTACCCTTTACACAGATCAAGTTAAGCATGCAATCAGGTTTTTTCAGAATACGAGAGTGGCTGAACAATTTCATTTTAAGGATATAAGCAACAGTATAATTTATTATACATTTCTTAAAAGCTCAAATTTCAATGCTCCTGTGGCAGGCATTTGAAGGTTGGGTGTTGGAGCAGATGGAATGTTTTACAGCAAGACTTTAATTCTCAATCCAAAAGGCATTGCTTTTGCTTCTGGTCAAAGGTGAATTTATTCCCTCTGCTAGCTCTGTCCCGGGGCTCTCCCTAGGCAAGGTCTGTCAACTGTTCCATGCTTCTGCCAAATTACGTGATGATTTTGTCATGTGGGCTAATACTCCCCAGTGATTCAGTGTTAATCAAATGCATAAAAGTGAAGCGTTGCTGAACAGCACGGTAACAAAACCAAGTGCTTTAGAGAGATATGGAAGAGGTACAGTCGGGTTTTAAAACTTGTGCAAATGTAAAAACCCTTCCCCACCTCAGAAAGGCTCTGCAAAGCAGTTACTGCAGCCAGCAACTCACATTGATAAGTAACTTTATAAATCTGTAACCTTTCCTGCCACAATAATAGAAAATATTATTCATTTTGGAATTTATGCCATGGAGCAAGGGATGGAGTTCCATAGGGGTGAATTTTAGGGCTGTTACTTCATACATACTCCAACTACATCCACCAGCTTAGCTGAATTGTACAGCAGCTTGAATAGTAACCTATTCAAGTGTCAGGATAAGGTTTTAAAAGACAATGGCAGCAGCAAGAGATGGCTCAGACCACAGAAGTGAGCTTCTGCTGAGGGATACAGATCATTCAGATTTTGCAACAATCTAACATTACACAGTAATGAAGCTGTTATAACTGGCTATCTCACTAATTACATGTAAATACTTATTTTGTGCTGCACTACAGCAGCGCCTGCTATGGTTGTGTAGGAACGATGTCTAATCCTTCACAAAGAATCATAAATATAACAAAAAACGAGATAAAATAAAATAAAATAAAATAAAATAAAATAAAATAAAATAAAATAATAAAATAAAATAAAACAAAATAAAATAAAATAAAATAAAATAATACAAAAACTCAAAGGCCATTTCTAGGTTAGCAGATGGTTTATAGAGGGATAGTGGCAACCCTGTAGAGAGAAACAGTTGATGCTGACAACACGTGTCCATAATGTACACCTTTCAAGGCTTTTTATTTGAGATTAACTCTAGTCTGGCTTTCTGGACTGAATGCCCATTTGCAGCTGGAGTGCATTAGTTACACTCCTGGAGTGTGCTAAATCTTCCAAATCTGAATCCTAGTTTCATCTGAAAGGAATCAAGTTGAGGCACTGCAAAAGCTCCACATGACATGAGCCATAGCTCAATAAGAAAGAAAGAAAAATATGCACTTCAAAAGCACTCTCTTGATTCAAACTAACACACTAACAAAGATGTGCCCTGAAAATACATATGCATATCTCAGCCCACACACATATGCATAGAAATATATATGTATTACCAGCTTAAAAAAAACCCCAAAACATTTCTAGCATAAACTGGTGGATATCATTTATCTGTTTTCCTTACGAGTTAATTTTCTTTGTTTACTACAAACCAGCATAGCTCTATCAAGATTAATTTGCCCAGTACTTTTTTTAAAACTTCAGTCTAATTAAATTTTAAAATCTTTTAATGAGCCTTATCATACAATTTTTTCCTCCATTAAAATTTGATCTCAGAATAGTGATCCAGCAATTTGAAACTAGTTAAAATTGTTCATTAGCATGGAATTTTGAATACTGAACTAGATGTTGCACATACTTGTAAAACAAATGTTGCATATTAAACAAGTTGTTCTGTAATAGCACACAGCTTATCAGGGAAACTATCTGTGTACATTTAGCTCACAGTCTTGCCAAGTACACCAGCTGATTGCCTTGGCAATAACTTGCTCCTCGTAAATAACAACACTTTTATTTCTAAGCAACAGTGGAACAAAATAGCTTTGAGTATGATTCTACAACAATAAACTCGAAGATGCACATATGAAAATACTCATTTAGAAATAAGAAGGTACAGACCCACAAAACATTCAAGTACTACTGAAAAGACTGACAAACATAACTTCTCATTTATAGGGGTAGGGGAAGAAGGGCTTATGTATTTAGTCATTCACACTCACACTACAGCAGAGTTAGAAGACAGAATTCAAGATTTCTGTGTTTGTTTAGAAGACCCTTTGTTCAGTTACAACCAGCAAATATTTGGATATTTTTTTTAACTCTGATATATTCCTCATTTCCCAACAGACATTTTCCAACAAGAATCTAGAGCTCTTACTGAGTGAAAAATGGTCTATTTTTAAGTGTGCTATGTTGCTCAGAGTTTTACATTGTACATCTCCTTTGCTTTATATTTGTGCATCCTTAACAGTGTGTTTTCAGTCCATACAGGACTGTACACTGAAAAAAGAACAATGTAATTGCACTGTGCTACTGGAGGCACTCCAGAAGGCACCTTCTTCAGCACATCATCACTTCTTATGGAAAGCAGCTCTGTTTATCCCTAAGGATAAACAGTTGGCTGATGTAGAGTAGGACCACGTCTTATTAGGATGTCTTCATGGACTAAGTATCCCAGAAAAATCGAGACCTGGCCTTAAATTCTTTGCTGCTCTGCTACCTTAAAATACCTTGTGTTTCTGCCTCTGTGTACACGCTGTGTACTCCACAATAATATTTATGTATGCATTCCATTTATATTGCAGTAGCTGAATATTTTAGACACCTGGATGCTCTGATATTTCAGATGCTCAGAATCATTCAATGTTTACAGCAGTCGATGACGTGTAGGGTACGGTGATAGTGTGAACACCAGCTTGGACAAGCCCCTGTCCACAAGTCCACAAGTCTCTTCAGCTGACAGCGCTGTTGGGAATGAAGGGAGCTGCATTTAACACGGAAAATGTTTTCCATGAAGTTCTGAATGAAGAATCGTCCAGAAAATGCATTTTTTATGTGTACCAAAGCAGCAGAGCAATGACAAAAGCTAACATTTAAAATGCAAAACAGCCAGTGTGGTGTGACACAGTGTGAGATGTATCTCAGAGTCTTAAGGTTGACTAATTGAATTGCCATTGATAAGATGTCACTTAAAGAGACATCTCTGCAGTGAAACATGGGTTTGCTGTAAATGACCTGTCATTAGAGCCATGGGTAATGTCCGTGTCCAGACTGAAAAATATTGTAGCTCCCAGCAATATGCTCAGTAGGAATTAAAACAGCAAGGATGCTAAGAAGTCAGTGTACATGAACCACCAGAGAATTATGCCTCAGGTGCTACGTTAATTTACTTGTTGGCATACATTAATTGAAACCAATCAATAAGGCTGGCGGTACAACAGAGGGAATGCAAAAGAAGTAATCGATTGCCACACTTATTCATTTTAAACTTGGAAAACAGGAATAATTTAGTCTAAGATTTTTCATTTCTGTCAATACAGATAATGGGATTACTTATTTAATTTCTATTCTTTCAGCACTAATTATAATAACTATGATGCCTTTCAACAACCCTCGTGTAAACCCCAGTATTCTGATTAGCAGCTGTTAACTTGCATATAATGGGAGTGCCTTCTTGCAACTGAGAAGTTAGAAATGATATGTTTTTGCTATTGCAAATAGTGCTAATCATTTTGTCCCAGTGAAAGCAATTTTATATTTTAATAGTTATAAACTTGAATTCAATTTGATTTTTCCATTTATGGCCTACTAGATTTAAAAATCTTTAATTCTCAAACATAAATATATTCAAAGTAATTGTCTAAAAAGAACAGAAAGAGCTGTGCTTCTGATTTTTTTTTTTTTGCATTCAATTTGCTCTAATATATTCATTCTGTATGTCCAGTGTTGACTGGTATACCTTATAATTTAATTTTTAATGTAGGTTATTTTTAATGTAGGTTGCTGTGGCTTTTTTTTCTTTTTGCTGTTTTTTTTTTTTCTACAATATTTCTGTGAGGTCCAGCAGTCAGTTCTAAAGACCACACTGCCTAAAAACCAAAAGAAATAGGACCACTGCATCCTATGTTGCATTTATCACCATCTTTTCACAAAAACTGCTCATCCTTACTAATCTTCTGTTCCCAGAGAGATCAGTGGAAATCAGCACACTGTTATTCATAACTGTTTTGGATGAGGAATGAGAACTTATTTTGTGGTAAGCATGGTGCCAGACATTGTCATTGTGTCTTTGGTGGCACTGAGTTTTCTCAAAATTTGTCCGTAAATGAACAAAACCTAAAAATTTAACCTCTTCCAAATCTGTAACAGCATTACTTTCCTTCTGATCATGCTCAAAGGCATTAACTCCACATAATAGTGATCAATTCAACCTCCAGACAAGAATGGATGTGCAACTGTTGTCCTTGTGTTCACTGAAGCCGTGGATGTACAGATTTGGATCATTTTTGATGATGGCTGATTCAGTAAACATTGTTTGCCATGGTTTTGGAGGGGTGCAGGCAAGACATGAAAGATGCTATACAGAAAAAAAAGGCAAATTAACCCATACTGATTGGTGGGCAGGATGATTATTAAGGGGTTGCCCACACCTGGCAGATTTTTCCCACACGGACGTGTTTAGCTTGTAAGTGAACTGAACCATCCAGCTGCAAGTTCTATGTACATATATTTGCCTCCAAACTGTTGCTTAATTTGGTTCTAAAACATCAGTTCTACAGGATTATTTTCTAGTGCAGTCTAATTACTTATTATTCTTGGAGGAAAAAAACCCCAAACAACATAACAGAACAAAATAATAGGGAAAAAACACCCCCAACTATTACCTTTTCATTAGACTGAAGATACCATAACCCTGCAGGTGTTACTTTTACCTGAGATTGGGAATATTGGTGAGTACTAGAAGTGTAGACACTGAGGGTGGTGTTCCTGCTACACAAGCCAGAAAGCAAAATAGTAATTAACATCCAACTGGAAAACAAATTTTCTGTGAACTCGAGTAAGTTTACCGCAGGCCTTTACAATTACCTCTCGACTCCTAATGTGGCAGAGATGTGTGAAACACTGAACAACAGGATCAAACTCACTTAGGCCATTTTCCAGGACAGTGCTGTACAACAGTGTGGAGTTATGGATTATACATTTTTCAACAGTTCTCCAGCCAAAGGTTAATTCAATTCCCAGAAAGGAGAAAGTCCTCTCTGCCAATTAGTGTGTAATGTGTGAGACTGAAACCAAGCACTGAATCTCAGGCTGCTGCTGCTTCAGGAATTCAAAGTTAGGCTGAAGCTCATTTTCCCTCTCATATTCTCTAAGTCTTATTCACAATTAACAATTTCTATAGTTGGAAGTACTTTGAGCTTTTCATTTTGAAGCTTGAAAGTAAGAATACTGAAATCTCCTGTCATAAGAAGTTAGAATTGAAATATACAGACCATAATTATGCAAGTGGAAGTAGATACTTCCATCTCAAACTTTATCATTTTTTTTTAAACACCGGTAAAAGAAAAAGTTTTATAGCAAGCAAAAGAAAGAGAGTATTCTAAATTAGACTGCTCAAAGTTTTTGCCATTTGTTTGCTGCTACAGTGCAGGATTCAGAGCCAGCTATTAAATAGGTCTATTAGAGTAAAAAAATCACCTTTATGTAATTTACACTACACACTAATTCTCATTTTTCAGAAGAATTTAGCAGTCATGAAGGCTAAATACTTTGCATTTGATACTGTCCCATGTAATTTCTCAAATCCAGAACTAAAATTATCTCACATAACTTCTATTGGAATGGAGAGATTTAGTAGCTGCATTTGTGAGGGACAGAGCAACAGCCAATTTATGGATTTGCTTCCTGTCAGTAAATCTAGGGGATGTTCTCTCATTTTCAGGAACTACTACTGATAGCAACTACACCCTATTTTCTCTCTGTTTTTTTTTTCTCCCCTTCCTCCTCCTTTGAAAGTTGTGCCATTGAGCTTCTTCTGGAAAAATGTCATGGGTTTTCCATGTGGATGCCTGCAATGAACAACTTGTGCTGGGAAGGTTCCCTTCCTAAAGATTCGGGTCCTAAATCCCTTCTCCGGCTCTATTACAGCAATGCTAGTTCCAGTTCATTCCCCTTCCTTCCAGCCACAGTGGAAGACGGTGCACACCATCGGGTGAGCTCCACATTTCCCAGTTTCCCACCAGCACATGCCTAAGTCATGCAGAGGGACAACACAGGAAAGGATCTGGGACCGGTCTGGAGCAGCTTGTTTCTCATTAGCCAGCCAAGAAGCAGACACTGCTCAGTCACTCGGTGACACTCACAGAACAGATAAATAAACAGGTCATGTGGACCTTAATTTGGGTCTCTCTTTTCCTCTGCTACTTGTAGGAACTCAGATATCTTTGAGACCTCAGTCTCTCAAGCACATTGAACTGCAAAGTCAGATAGCAGATTCCAAGATTAGCTATGAACAGAGACTGACTGTCACTGTAATTGCTCAAATGTTTTGTCTTTACCTGCTTGAAGCCTGTGAGAAGAGGACAGTGTATAATCATCCCAATTTCAGGTACAAGACTCCACCTATGTTGGCCAACACCACTGTGAAACCCAACTTGAGAACCAGGGTGACTGAGTCCCCTCCTTTCAGACAAGTTTTATCTTAAAGACTATGGCTTTATCAAACATGCATTAAATAGAATAACTTTGCAAAGAAGCTAGCAAAGTGTATCCTACCCCAAGCTGTTAACTGTCCTAAGATAAACAATGAAAGAACAGATTTCTTATCAAAAGGAGACAAAATGGACAGACAGGGGACAAAGGGATAATAATAATATTATTAAAGGGTTACTGCAGCAACACTTGTTAGGCTTGCTAAAAAGCCCCAACAAACCACTAGCAGCTTTGTAAAGAGATGACAAAGGCTGGAATTTATCCAGAGTGCTTCAACTGTACTTTTTTCTTTGTCTTTTAATATACAATAATTCATTGAAGCCTCACTTGAGAGGGAAAAGTACCCTATAAGCAAGTGCACTGTTTCTGTAGGACATATAATGCCAGTGTCTCAAGTTTGTGTTCAAAGATCCATTTTTAAAACATTGTATAAATGGCTTCACAATTTAATTAAAGGCTTATAAGCTTTATTGAATGAACTCTTCAGCATGCGCTGCTCACCAGCTTATGACTACAGAGACATTATTTAGGGAACATTAATCTCAATCTTTCATTTGAATCAAAACTTATAATTTTAAACTTTTAAAGACAACTTATCTTCCACAAAAAATTACAAACAAAAAGTAGATTTCAAACACGATATAAAATAACAGCCTATCAATCTTCCCTACCAGACCTTCCATGCTCATACTATCTTAGCCTGCAGATCCAATTATCCTCCAACATTTGCTGCTCAGCCATGCTGAGATTATTCACCAGCCCTCCAGTCAGACTGTAATAAGAGGTCTGTGGGTGCATTTACACTCAGAGAAATAAGGTGTAAATGCTCGAATTGCCATCACGTCTTTTTGAGTTACATGCACAGCCATAAACTGTACAGTAATGAATCAGACTATTTCCAGCCGCTCTATCCACTCACTTGCATGATATTTGGACTTGCTAATTCAAAAAAAATTAAAAAAAGAAAAAAAAAATCTAGGTGCAGCATGCCTTCAAGATGATACATCTCTTGACCTAAAGGCCTTACAAACAAAGTGCTAATATCACGTGGAAGATATTTCCTCCTGTGCCCAGACAGCCAAAGCTCCTACATGGATATGTGATTACCCTCTGTAAAGGCAATCTCAGCCCCTTACTATTTTTATTCTTTTTTTAAGCTTTACATCTTAAGAAAGTAATCATACGCCCTGAAACTACATTGACCTCAAAGACATGTTCTGCACAAGACTTGGCAGACTTTGTGCTGCTCAGCAAAAAAATATAACAGCAGATTAATGATAAAATGGTTTCTGATTCTCCAGTCTTCATGATGTTCTGCACAAGACTTGGCAGACTTTGTGCTGCTCAGCAAAAAAATATAACAGCAGATTAATGATAAAATGGTTTCTGATTCTCCAGTCTTCATGGTGTTTGCTCACTGCAGTAGTTGTACATCATGGCAAAAGAAAAGCCCTCTACCACAGGACATCAGTACACACTGCCAAAAATGTCACAACCACAGTTTTCAGCCCAAAGCTGCAACTACTTGAACTGCAGGAGTCATTTCATTAGCTGACAGCTGCAATAAGCTGTTCTTTCTCTATGTGGAGAAGCTACTGGTGGGAGGTACAATTCACACAGGCAGCCTCCATAAATCATATACCACTTTAAGGAAAATATACTTAAGGAAACGTTCACAAAGTAATGTGCAGTATCTTTCCTATTTGTTATCCTTATGTTCTTAGGGCATTCATGCCTTAACATTTCGTATTTCAGAAGCATTCAACAGACTTTAAAGACATGGACAATGTTCAAGAAAATTCAAACATTTTGTTCCTATTTGTACTATCTTTTCTGATCTAGAGAATCTAGAGCCTTGGTGTTTTTTGATGACCTATTTCTAGTGAATATATTCCTATTGACTCAGGGAAAACAAAATTAGGTGCTTTAGTTACAGGTGGAAACCATGGTGCTCATGCTTATTTACTGTACATTGCTTACAATGTACAATACATTGTAAGGTAATAAAAAATTGTAACTGGAACTGTAATCATCTCAAAAAGCCACTAAGACATTTCAAAACCATGTGGTATTAATTAAATACAGTGTATCACTGAATAATTAACATACATAGACATTCTCAGGTCTTTAATGCTGTGATAAACTTTAGTCTCCTAAATGTCTAAGGAAAGTCATGAAGGTGGTGGGAAGAGGCTTCAGTGTCACAGACGAGTGTTTGCCAGCCACTGCTGAGCCAGGCAAGTAATAGGTCCTCAGATCTACGTCTTCAAATGGTTTCTGTATTATTCAAACACTTCTCATGGAAACCACTGAAAATTGCTGGTGGGTAATACTGCAACTGAACACCCAGCTTTGTTTTGTTTCTTTAAATCCATGTTACATTTCCTCCATGAACCCAAATCAGGTATGTAATCTCCATTCTCATAGCAAATCTTCTCTATTCTTCACCGGTAGCTTATTGTTAAAGAAGCAGGAATACTATGATTGAACAAAAACAACATTAATAGAAAGATGGGTTGCGTAATATTTGATATTGCATTTACTGTCCTATTTTTTTTTAATCACATAGCATTATACAAGCAATTACACAGCTTGTAGTTTTGGTTTGGGGCTTTGTTTGTTTGTTTCACTGTTTTTTGGTTGTTTTTTTTTTTTTAATTTGGAAGCATGCTGAAGAGGATTGATATGGGCATTTTACTTCTGAACTACAGTCATTCTACTTTAGATGATTAGTACCAACCAATTAAAAAACAACTGAAATTGAAGCAGAGTCTTGGAGAGGGGTGTCACATCTCTGTGACAGACACATAATTAGCTCTCACATTCACAGAGAATTCCCTAGCACCAAGGAAAAACAACAAAGCAGAGCAAAGCAGGCACCTCTCTCCTGCACTCCAGCAATGGCTCTAACCAGCAGGTGGTCCAGGTGGAGCAGCATTTAAGTTGTCTTAGCTGCCCATGGGAGCAGTTCTTATCCATTCAGTTTTCTGAGCCACTTTAAGAAGTCATAAAGAAGAAAAATACATTGTCAAGGTTATGTATTTCCATTACTTTTCTCCAGAATTACTGATGAGAAGAGTATCTGTTCCACTAGAGGGAGGAGCAGGCTCAGGAACTGAATTTCCAGCTAATGTTCCAGTGCCACCTACAATAACAGACTTATTGCTTCGTGAAGGATGCTCTGTTGTCAGAAGGTGTTGAAAGGGCAAAACTGGAATAGGAAGTTTTGTAACAACACGAAGAAAAGATAAAAAGGAAGAATCTCCTTTGAGGTAATTGGGATTTCTTATTTTGTCCCTGTTTATCTTGAAAAGGGGATGTTGTTTCAGTTATAAATCATTTCTTTCATAATATATTTAGGTTTCTAGACCCTGCTTTTCTTTAACATAGAGATAAAGCCACCTGGAGCAGAGTAGTAATTTTTTGCCTATCTCCCTTCTTGTAAAGGGCTTCATGTAGATGTTTATTTTCATGTATTCTGTCTTATTGCTTCTTGTTGCTAATGTTTGGTAACAAGACAGTATCTTCACCTTAAAACTGGTATGTTTAAGAACTTATAGATTATTCATACCATTTAAGTACGAAGATATTAATACTTCTAATTCTAGGGGGTTTTTTTCCCTGAAATATAATTGAGATAGAACAGACCTAGAAATTTCAAAATTTGAATTTTTCCCAAAGAAAACTTGAGAAATGCAAAGCCCCCATGTCAGAGCTTCTATCTGTTCACCTCCATAGGACTATACAGCAAATCACTGTCATGAAAAGATTAAGGTCACTCACTACAGAAACTATTTTTAGTGACTTTGGCTGGGACAAGTCCCGTGACTATTCAGTGCAGCACAAGGAGACAAAGGAACAGCTGTATCTTGTGCAGACAAGCAAGGCTACAAGGAGACATGGCTTTAGTCCAACCTATCCATCTTACCTGCCAGAGGATAGCTGTACCAGAAATGGAGGACATTCATGGAAGAGCTGGAACTGGCCATGCATTCCTCTCCTCCTCCTCCCACTCTGAAACTGTGCTCAGACTGATGTACAATTTTTCCTTTTGGGGCACTTCATGATGCCATCCATGCAGGTGACTTACAAACAGTACTAATTTTCAGTACAGAGATTTTCCTGCCTTCCCAGAGACGTGTGAGGGTTTGAACCATTCTCCCAAGCAGCATGTTAAATTATAGTCAGAATAAAACCAGAGCTTTAGAATCACGCATGATCATCTCAGCAGAAAAGGGCAGAACTGTCTTGTACTAAACTGCGAGAAATATCTAAGCAGGTTTCTGTCTTCTGGTTGGGTTTGACCAGCAGCTGTCACATTTGAGGACTGAGAGACAGTCTAAAAACAAACACCCCATGCATTGTGCAATCAATCTAGACATGACTCCAGCCAAGAGGAGTGCGGTATTCAGAGAGGAAAGTGCACTTAAATGTTGGTTCTCAAGTCCCCAGGGAATCGGTTTCACAGAGCTTTAGCACACACCCCTAGAAACTCTTGTTCCTTGCAGAGGTTTTACTGTAGCACATTCCATCAGGCCAGAAAGAAACATTATCAACAGAGCTTGAAAAATTCTGTTTATCCTGGACCAAAGGCGTTAAACTCCCTGGATATTAAGACAGAAGCCTTGAACTTGACGGGATGCAAAGAGTACGGTCAACATGCTTCCGGCAGCCCCAGCAGGAAATATGCTGCATGATTTTATATTGCCTAGTGTTTTCTAAATATTTAGTCTCTCATGCTTCTCATTACTGTAGCTCAGCCAAGAATCAATGAAAGTCTGAGTAACTGAGGTCGGCTGAAATTTTCCTGCCTTCCCAGAGATATGTAAGGGTTTGAACCATTCTCTCAAGCAACATGTTAAATGATAGAATAAAACCAGAGCTTTAGAATCACGCATGATCATCTCAGCAGAAAAGGGCAGAACTGTCTTGCACTAAACTGCAAGAGATATTTAGTGGTTGTCTTATTATAGGTTATTCCTGACATCAGGATAAGAAGACATGTGTAGTCTGAGATTAGAAATGCATTGCAGAGTCATACAGGGGTCAGTGAGAAGAAATTTGCATTATTTTGCTATTCCCAAAGTATATAGATTTCCCTTCTGACTGTCTTGATCTGTGATGATACGCAGATGAGCAGAAAAGCTGTAGGATTCACACTTGGTTCCTCTTGTCAGAAAGAAACATTCTGAATAATATCTTCCACCTATGGCTGGGTTCTCTCTGGATCAATGTAAGGTTATGGCCAGCGCCTCTTTTGATCTCTGCTGATTAGCACAGAACTTGTGTCTCATTAGTCAGAGTCGGGTGATGCTGGGCACTGAGGGCACTTTAGCAACAGCAGATTATGAACTATGCAGCCTTACAAAAGTATCACAATAAAATGGATGGATTTTGCTTTGCAGTATTCTGCAGGCCTTGGCATAGATCAAGATCAGTTTCACCTGATTTCATCTTTTAAAGTGCTGCCTATTGCTGTGAGTTGCATGAAGAGAGATTGTTTAATTGGCATGAATCAATGGGAAGAGGAACAAAAGAATTATTGTACTGCTTGCACTTAAAGTTATTTATCAAATGAAGCAAATACATACCCATTATGAATTGTCCTAAAATAACCGAGGAGGGTAACCATCAGCAAAAATTCAGGGAGCCATTTCAAGCCTAAAGGCATTTTTTTTCCTTACATATAAATACCTGTGACCTCAGACAACAAAAAATAAATTTACCCTAATGACAGTAGAAATGTATTCTAGCAGATTTAGGATAACCTCTCCTGAAAAACAGGCTGTAATATTTATATAAACAATATTCAAAATGCATGTTTTTACAGAAATATAGTTGTGAGCCACATTGCCAATGTGAATGGGCTATTGCATAATTGCACACTGGCTCTGCCACACATAACATTAAAGGAATGATATTGAGAGAAGATAAAGAAATTATTCAGACCACCTACTTCAAATTTCTCCTAGAAGAGATTTTGAGAGACTTATTTCTTATTTGAAAAAAAGTTCCCAGTCAGGATGGTTGCTCCTATTATGGATATAATATGAAAAATTGAAAAAAAAAAAAAACAAAAAAACGAATTCACACACTGGCAATCTACATGCAAACACAAGCAAAACCACTTTAATTACAGAAGCTACTGATAGAAACACAACACTCCTCTTCAATCAAGTTTAAGCATGGCAAGGCATGAAAATGCCCATGCTTTCTCTTAGCCATTTATGCTTACTACATAATATTTGTCACCAGAACTTTTAAGATGAAAAAACCTCACTATCTCAGAACATGTCCAAGAGCTAAACTTTGTATCTGATGCCTTACATGCACATTTCAAGACTGAAACCTTTGTACTTCTCAAGTTGAACTGTTATGGACAGAGCTCTGTTCATTTGAACAAAATATGGTTTTGATCTTTTCCAACTGAGATAATGCTTCAAGGCATAGAAATACCACTTATCCTACACATTGCTGAGGAAGTAGAAAAGTAAAATTCTGGTTTGGGTAATGTGTTGAACACAACTCAAATGATGTGATACTCTTCATTCCACCATGGCTGTAAAATTATGGAAAATGTACTGTTTTCCCCTTAGAAGAGAAGAAAACTGCTTCTTGGTTTTGCTTGCCATCTAGTCATTATCATTATTTAGATATATATTATTTATTTGGTGGTCCTCTCCTTACTATGGCTGTTTTCTGATATGAGGTTCACTAATACACAAAGGCTGCGGGTTACTCCAAAACAAACTTCGGCAAACGGAGATAAATTTAACTCGCAATGTCAAATCTCCATGCAAGATGAAGAATATTTGGACCCTGTAATTCCTTCTGCCATACTTTCCATTCTCTCATTCCTCTCATATTTCACCCAGAGGAAGTGTTCCTATCTTTGCATAACAGAATGGACGTAGTTCAAAAGAGTGCCTTGCTTTCATCCATGTACAGCACACCCAGTCTGAAAGTTATTTTAAAAAGTTTCTTTAGGGCTTTATTTTGACACCATGGGCAATCAAACTTGATAACCATACCTTGATATGGGAAACAGTGACACTTTTTGAATTTCCTTAGACCTTATGAGTGCAATGTTCTCAAGAACAGCCTTTTTTCTTCTTTTGAAAAAGAGTCAGAAGGGCTATTAGCCAAAAATACTTAGCTGTATCAGGGGCGTATCTAGGGACTGAAGTTGGCTTTATTATACTCAAATATTTCAGTTAGAATTGTCTGCAGTCCTGTCTGCCTGCAGACTATTTGTTTAATTTTCGTGTTTAATTTTTTTTAACACAGAAAGGATTTTTTGTTTCAGTTGTCAGCTGAAAAGAGAATGGGTTCAAAGAGTCAAGCCATATCCTTAAATTCATTTATCACTAATAAAATTCTTTACACAGCTAGGGTGCATTTGAGACATAAACTTTCAGAGTAATTTATCTGAGTCACAACTACCACTGGTGATAAAGCAGAGAGAAAGAAAAGCATTTGACTTTCACATATTAAGTTGGGTGTGGCAGGAACTGCAGTTAGAAGAAGTTTAGTAAATTTGGAAAGTTTTATAAGGAATCAAAATGAGTTTGCAACTCTTTTGTCCAGCTGTTCTTAGTAAAATACTAAAGTATTTGCATTCTTGGAACAAGAGCAAGTTACAAACACTGTTGCAATTTGTTTAGATTTCCATATTTGCCCAGGGCAGAACCATATTCTGTAAATCTCCTCCTGCAGTTGAGTAATTTGTTCTTACATCTGTATTGGTTTGGAGGATCACTTTACCATTCATGTTTAGGGGGTTGTTTTTGGTGCTTTCTATCACAAATTTATTTTGAGTGTGGAAGCATTAATGAAGACTTGAGGAAAGTTTCTTAAGCCTTGGGGTTTTTTTAGAATGTACCGCAGGATACTAAAAAGTGTGATTTAAGCAACACAACACATGTATGCTCACAGCAAGTGTCTTGCAATGAAAACATTTCTTCCATTACCTTTCTACTGTTACTTTTAGAAAGAAAAGAGCTAGAAGAACAAAAAAAAAGTTAAATATAACAAACCAGATGTTTGACTGAAAATCGTGTCATGTCTGAGATCAAACAGGTATGTAAAATACTAGAAGCATCAAAGTGTGATATATTAGGTCACATAGTCATATATGATTCTTTTTGAATATATAGCCACCATTATAGCAAACTTATTAGTGTGAAAAGTCACCATTGTTGGCAAGTGAATCCTACTGTAACGAGTCAAATTCTCTCTTATGCCACTTTTAGGAGCAGAACAGACTTAACTGTTATGGGGGAATAACAAAGATGCACACTTAAGTTAATTTCTTGTGCCTCCCCATTTTTTCTCTCCCACAGAGGCTCCAAGGGGGAAATCCAGAGCATGCAATAGAATTAATGCAAATCATTTCCCCTAAACTGAAGAAAGAGATATAGAAAAAGCCACATTCTAGTTGCTACTTAAGCTGTTTCTTTCTTCAGCCTGAAAATTCCTCCAGAGGGATGGGGATGATGCAGAACTTTCTCAGGTAAGGAACTTAGATCAACCCCACAGCAATACAGAATCAGGATGAAAGGACTTTTGAACTCAGTACCACGCCTTGGTTAAAGGAAGCCCTGTGCTCTGAGCTGGGTGAAGATGCAGGCAGCATGAACTGCAGTACAAACCATGGCAGCTACTTTACTTCAAAAGACTGAAGAGAAAAAGAAGGAATGATATATTGAGCAGGAATTGCTTCATGTGGAAGTAAGGGCCCTCAATTCCAGCTCTTGCCAGGTCTTGTGACTCTATTTTAGGCCTCTGATACCTCCTGAGCCCTAAGAAACTATTCAGTGTTATGGTTCAAAGAAGATTAAAGGAAGATGGACAAGGAACATCTTCCATCTCTATTGTGCCAGGCTGCAAGGAGAGAAGGATGGCACTTGGGCACAAACAGCACATAAGAAAAGTTTGTGGCTCAGAAACTCAAGTACTTGTCTGAAGACAAGACTTTCTGGGCTCTGGCTCCGACTCTCCTTAGATCAGTTTTTAACACTGTAACCACATAGTATTTGTCCAAAGCCAGTTGTACCATAAAGTCAGACCAAAACTAGCAATATTTCCCCTCAGATGGGGACAACCAGTAGGTTACCAATTCACACTGCTGTTGCCTGCCAACTCATTTTCTCCTGCCACACTTATATTGTTGGTAAAAAGATCAACTAACTTACTCTGAGGAGCAAGAGATGAGCTGAGCATGGAAAGAGGACAAATACACTCAATGTCTTCTCTACTGACAAAGGAAAAAGCTGGAGGACACTTGGGGAAACAAATTTACTTTATGAGAACATGACTTGGCAGACCTGGAGAACAGATCTGGAAAGAAAAGATGGATGATACAGGATTGGAAACAAACAAAAATGCCCTTATGGAAGGCACACAGAGATGGCCAGGGGAGGCAGGAGGATGGTCCACACTTGGACCTCACTATGGACAGGGAGAGATTAATGAGTGGGGAAGTTTGGAGGACAGAGTTAATCAAAGCAAAGGATTGATGTGTTTAGCAGACTACAAATTGGCAATGGTGAGAGAGAACTGATGGGGCTGATGATTAGAAGGACAGCGAATGAATGATTTATGAACTGACCAGTTTAGACAGATAGAGTATTACAGGTGTAACATAGGATATCTATTCTCTTGTAGATTGGAAGAAACATTTCATTGTATCTCCCAGTGCGCTGGGTGAGGATTACTTGAGTCATGTGAAACCTAATGTTTAGGTTTAACTTGAGCTGTTTAACCTACATGCTCAAGTATAGATCCCTGCTTTACAATTCTTTCAAGGGTTTTAGGGTTATTCATTTTCCCTGTCCTTATTATAGCTTTCTGTTTCAAGGCTATCATGTAATAGCTGCAGAGGGCACATAATGATACTATTCGTATTTCTGTTATGCGATGGATCATTTTGATGAACGTACAAATTTGAAATTGTCTAAACTTTCCTTGAAGAGACCCTTTTCCCTATAATATAGGCAAATATGTGTGCAAATCCACTCAAACTGCTTGAGCTGTCATGTTGTGAAACATGGAAAGAGGTGGAAGAAACATTAGGCCATAAGCTCCTCCTGAAGCTAGAACCAAGGGCTGAACTATTTCCACAGGGCATGATGAATACAACTTAAAATAAAGTGTTGACAAATAGTGTTACCCAGAAACGTTAGTACTGATATGCAATTACTCTAATATTTTCCTCAACAGAAGAGTGAAAAATATGTAAAGTTCCTGATCTTGTATGTTAACAAACCTGTAGTTAAGAGAGTAACAAGGCCATACAGAAATACATTAGTACAAGGACATATATTATATATGTCTAAAAAAAATAATTTGCATTTTAAGACACAAAAAATGGCATCTGGAAAAGACATCCAGGTGGAAAAAGTCAAGTTTAAGCCCACTATCTGAATCTCCATCTCTTTCTTTCACGAGCACAGGTTTGTAACCTCGGATGGAGTCACACATCACACACAAAACTTCTGTCACCTGCTACCTGCGAGTCCAGGTCTGGCTCTGAAGCAAAGCAACATGAGATTGCTACATTTTTCTGAGGACTGACAACACACTTAAAAGGCCAGGTGAAAAATTTGGACAAAAAACCCCACAGTTTCCTAATAATTTTCATGTTTTTACCTAAAGACTCATTTGCTTGACAGCTGATTCCACCACAGAAGCATCACAGCCCATGGAATTCCTCTCACATAAAAGGTCTAGAAAATACAAATTCCTTTCCTTTCTCCCATCTTCCTTTTCCTTTTTTCTCCTTTTTTACACACTTACCTGTTGACAAGTTTGCTAAATTATGCCACAGCAAACAAGTCAGGGAATCCCAGACTGAAGAAGACAGACTTCTCAACTCTCAGTTCTACTTAATACTTTACACATGAGTAAAGTATATTGCATCTGCTTATCTGTACACATTGAAATTTCCTATGGTTTCCTAAAAAACAATAAAAATCTGATCCTCCTGTGAATAACATATTTGCCTCTGCTGCTTAGATTCAAGCTTGGTTGTACACATATGCCTTGAAAAGTTACTTGAAGGAAATACTTTGTATGTGTAAGGTCCATGTGGATTATGTTGCTTATTGTGGTCCAAACTCAATAGCATCAGAGACAATATGAAAAGTCCACGAAGTGGGAAAAAAGGAAAAAAGCCCCAAACAAAAGAAATAGAGAAAAGCAACAGAACTCCTTTATATAGCCTTCCCTCTTTTTAAAAACCTATTGGAAGACTATGTCTAATAAACCTTTTGTTTATGCCTTACAGATGCCTCATTGTAAAACTGGTTGAGTCCTCCTCCTTTCTCCAATATTCAACTGGTCAATACTCAATACTGAGGATTCAGTATTGCCAAGGAAAGCAAGAGGAAAGGGTTGAAATTTCATTTCACTGACTAAAAAGTCAATCAACAATCACCAGGCTAAGCTGTTTCACATTTCCACAATGGCATCCTTTGTTTTTATGGAGATTCTTATGGAAATCAGTGCAGCTTCTAGGCAAATGTCAGCCATGGTACCAAAAATGCTTGCAGAAATCTGTTATTGCAGAGGGTTGAGACAAAATTGCTATACAATTTGCAGAAGTTTGGCTGTGTTTGCTGGAAGACTGAAAACCAATAAATTACTCTGAGAAGCACTAGGATAATTTTACTAGCTTTCTACCTTCTTTCCTTGCCCCAAATCACCAACTCTTTCCACACTCCTTTAACCATTTTATGCCAGTGTAATGCCCCTGGAATGTACAGCAGTGCAAGATGCAGGTAGAAGACACCCGTACAGACAGATATAAAATGAATGAAGAAAAGCAGCATGTAATAAAAGTCAGATACGATGTTTGGAGATGAGCCTTACTACTCCATAATACAACTGGACATTCCTAACCTGTTTTGTCTACAAAGAGCATCCAACAAAGGCTTATTTTTCCTTAAGTGAAGTGGGTGAACTTCAGCTTAATGAGAAACATTCACAAATGCCAGTTCTTGCCTATCAGTTGAACCTCGACGTGTATCTACACACAATGGTCTAGTATTAGAGAACTGTCCCTTCTACACACACATCTGCGAAACAGAGTATTATACAAAACGTTTTTTCCCTCAAAAGAAAAAAAAAAGCGCCTCTAAAGATCTTCAGTTTACTCAGCACAACCAGCAACTTTAAAAAAAACCCAATTCCTTTTATAACTGAAATGTGAAATTGAAATGAGAAACATCTTAACTCCATTTAAATCCATTTTGGAGTCATCCATCATTAATTAACCCTAATACATCCCAATGAACACGAGGAAAAATAAAACAAAAAAAAAATTGGATTCTGATCTTGTTATAGGTAAAGTTAATTCCATCCCGAATTTCACATATGTGTTTTGCACTTTTCTCTCTCTCCGTATGTCTTTTTTTTTTCTTTTTTTTTTAATACCTTCACGCTCAGGTGCGGCAGCATTCCTGCTGCCAGCCCTGCACCGAAGCTGCGGTCCTTGGTCCACTGCCCCGCGTGGCAGAACTGCGCAGGGAGCCGGGGGAGCGGGCAGGGAGCCTCGCCCCGCACCGGGACGGGGTCCAGTTCCCCTCCAGGGGCAGCGAGGGCGCGGTACCCTCCTCTGGCCGGGCCGGGCACCGCGCCGAGCATCCTCCGCTAGGGCGATGCCCCGCGGGGCGGGGGCGACGCGGGTCTGCGGCACTGCAGCAGCAGGAGCAGCTGCTGCAGCGGAGCCGGAGACTACCTCCCTCCTTCTCCTCCTCCTCCTTGTTCGTCCTCCTCCTCCCCCCGCCCCGCCGCGCCGGGGGCCCTCCATTGTGCGGGGAGGCGGCCGCACACTCGCGGGATGCGCATCCCCTCTGAGCGCCGCAGCGCCCCTGCGTAGAGAGAGGCGCTCCTCCCGCCCACGGCTGGCAGGCGCGCTGTCACATCCCCCTCCCGTGCTGCGCTTTCCGTTCCTAAAGATACTTATGCACCTACATACATATATATACACCCATGAACAAATATATATACACATTTCCCCCCTCCCGCTGAATTCCGCTCTCCGCCCCGCGGGGAATCGGCGGGGTAGAGGAGGGCGCTTCCCCCGCAGCGCTGCTCCTCGGCGGCGGCATCCCCACCAGATAGGAAAGGTTACTGCAAGCGCGGCGAAAACAAAGCCGGCGCTCCTCGCCCCGGCTGCGAGGACCGACCCGCCAGAAGTTGCGGTGGGGATCGCCCGGGCCGCTCCGCCCCTCTCCGCGGCGGCAGGACAGCCGGAGAGGCACCCCGAGATCGCCCGGGGGCGGCGGGCACGGCGAGGGATGCCGGCTGCGCAGCGGTCAAACTTCTTTGTTAATCACACCCGAGCCCGCGGGCGGAGAGAGAGAGGGGGATGCATCCCGCAGAGCCCCCGGCAACTTTTCCCGACAACGCGCACGCCGCCGGTCCCCGCGCAGAAACTTGTTGGACCGCTAACCCTGCGCACTCGCGACTTTCGCATCCCCGCTCCCGCGGTGACCTCTCCCGGCGCCTCCGGGAAACTGTTGCCTCCCTCGCTCGGTGCCGGTGCCCGGGAGCGGGGAGCGGCCATCCCGTCCCTGCGGCTGCCGGCCAGACCGCGGCACCGGCCGCTACTTCGGGAGTTGGGGCACTCACCCTGCGGGATCAGGCGGCTCTCAGAAAACTAGCGGTTCCATCATCCAGGCGGTCCTTCCCAACTTTCCTTGCATAAGGCGAGGACAGAGCTCCGTGTATTTATATGGAGAGGGAGAGCGAGGGTGAGAGAGAGAGAGAGGAAGCGCGCTGAAGTCGACAAGCTGTTCAGCAGACTTTTGAATAAAAGGGGGATGAAACCGGATTCTTCCCAGTATCAGGACCCTGGAAAATCAAATCCTTCTCCGGAAAGGGATTCTTTCGGCCCCGTTCTCCGTGTTACTCTTAGGGCGCGGAGCGGGAGGCATTGCATACAAATAGAGCCCGGCAGCGGCCGCGATTGGCGGCGGCGGCGCCCCCCGGGTCCTACAGCCCCGGCGCCGGGCAGCGACAAAGCCGAGCGGCGGCGGCGGCGGCGGCTCCGGGGCGGGCACGGGCTGGGGGACGGCGGCGGGGGCGAGTCCCGCTTAATTGATTCGTTACCTCGCCCATTGTGATACATGTCGCAGCGTTCGAGCGGGAGAAAGGCACATTCTAAACGGATGTCATGCCATCTCCCCTTTCCGAGCTGCTCTTGCAGGGCTATTGTGCCGTGTGGTACGAGAAATGCGTCTGATTTTTAAAAACGGGGCTTTATTTGTCTACAGACTCTTCCCCCCCTCCCCCCTTCTCCTGCACTGTCAAAATTATCCGTCACGTTCCCTGATAATTATGTAGTTACTTCAGTAATCAATTATTCATTGAATTCCACTTACCTATGGTTTTTCTTTCTCAAGTTATGGCTTTCCAAGGACACATCTGCTCCTCTGTGCAAAGAGAGTAAACAAACATTCTTTAAGACTAAGCAACTTATTCCTAATTAAAAGAGAATAAAAGTTTAAAAAAGCAGTTATCAGGGTAAGTTTTCTCCATTACAGAATACAAAGACAGACAATTAATAATATTTAAATTGTGGTCCGTTTTTGGGTGCAAGGAATCATTGGACTACAGAAAATACCCCGTTTGAAAATCCAGGCAGTGGAAAGAACAAAAAAACAGAGGCAGCAGTTATGCATGACTGCTACATGGAGGGTAAACGTGAGATAATGACAGCATAGGTCAACATAATGAGAAATGAAAGCAATGTAAGCACTTCTAAATGCAAGAGTACCACATATAGCTAAACTTCTATTACTGCCTGTAGATAATATACTTTATATAATAAGCATACACTTGGATAACGACGATTAATAGGCTTAAAACTATGTACGTAATGAAGTCTTTTAAATAGTGTATGAAGAATATCTGGGAATAAAGCCTGCAATACACTGCAAAGCACAATGAAGTTGAAAGTCTAAACATGCCACTTGTCCTGCGTAGAAGACTGCGAATCAACAACCAGGGGACAAAAGGTCCAGTGTGTAAGGTGTTGTTTATATGGCACGGTCTTTACAGTCTAGTTAATATGCCTATTACACATATTATTGACAAGTCATACAGAGAGCAAAAGGTTATTTGCCACTACCCCGTTATTTCACCAGGGATACCCATAGAAAGAGACGAGACAAAACAGAACATGGGGGAAAATCAAGGGTTTAAACTACTCTTGGACTCTCAGGATCACTCTTTGAGTGAAGTACTCTGTACACCTTGGAACAGAGCAACAAAGAGGGCAGGAGGAAATCAGCATTTTGTGCATCAGTAGGCTCTGCCAAGAGAAATGCTGATGAGGATGGGATCAAAATCAGGTCTTCAGTGCTGCAGTTCAGATCCACCTCACACCTTGCATCTTTAAGAACTTGCATCTTGTTGCAAGAAGCCTCTAACTCTCTGTTCTTTGAATTCTGTTGCTGCTTTGTTTTGGGTATTTAATCTTTTAGACAAATGCTACAAAGAAGCAGCATTTCTGTTGTCAGAGGAGGTATACTAGAACAATTAATAGAAAACTTCTATGAATACACATCTTCAGTTATCACTGTAGCTACATATAGATATTTTTTTTTTCTTGTTAAGTAGAAGGAATCTAAGTTTCAGTTAGGTTACTTTGAAAACAGCTGCCTATTGCACTAGTAAATACAAGTTGTAAAGGAAGATACTGTAGTTGTTTGCAGTTTTGACCAAATACTGTTTCACTGTTTTGCTTTTGTTTCTCTTTAGCTCTACTTTGGACAAATTGTGTTTACCTGAGAGTTCAGGATATGCCTCTCATAGTTTATTAATACTGTTACACTTGCCATCATCACCTTAAGGAGATTTCCGATTAACATCAGTTTAAAAGATAACAGGCTCTGGGCTATTGTATTTAACAAAGTAATGTGAAATCATTGGCAAATTTAACAAAAAGGGTGGATTAGTATAAGTGCAGATGAAGGAGGCAATAACCAACACTATCACAATTAAGAAATTGCCCTGTGAAGGAGAGAAATTACTATGCCCATTGTAGAGCCTACAGAGATTAATGGAATATGGCTGTGAAACTGTTTTAATAGATAAATTGGGTGGGTGGTTAAACATCTGAGCAAAGATGATTACTTTGTAGTGAAACAAAACAAAGAGGAATAAATCACAAAGCTGCTCTATTACCACAATTAAAATGCAATTGCTTGATCAATTATCACTCCAGCTAATAGCTTGATGAAGACAAGCAAATAAATAAAACATGATGCTAACCAAAGTTCTTTGAAATATAATAATAATATCTGTACACTTATATGTTCCTTGTTTGCATGTATTTATGCCTAATACATGTTTAGTGCATTACATGACATAAATAAGGCTGTGTATAATGTGTTTAGACATTCCTTTGTAGTATATAAGTGAACATCAATGGTAATCATGATAATGCATGCACTGTGTAAATATCCAACACATGTTTAGATAACTGACACCTTACATTTCAGTATTTTCTAGATCTCTAAGAATCTTCTTCTTTTGCATACATACCAGCCATGGGGGATCTGGAAGAGTTTCCCTTTGGAATAGTTTGCAAGGTCAGTATATGTGATGACACGTGTCGGTTTCCAGCTTGCCCTTGGAAAATGACTGGAGTTTATGTGGACATGGGGAGGCAGTAAAGCAAACCGTGGCTGTCGTATATCAGCATTACATTTTTATATCCGGTAATCAGCAAAGCGTGCATTCCTGTGCAGGAAGGTAAGTGGTTACACGTATGTTTGTATGAAATAAAACCTAGGGTATAAAGGTGAATAGCTTGCACAGAATAAGCACCCTGTGATAACCTGATCCAAAGTCAGTGGCAATGAGCAGACCTGTCCCCTTGACCCAAAGTCCTGGTCAAATATAACACTTGATTTCTCTGTAGAAGTGTTCATGTAGTTTGAATACAGAGGGAACAAACATTTTGTAATGATTATCCAGCATGGAAAAAAAAATTATGTATATCTATTGACTAATTACAACACAGATTCTGTTAAAAGTTGAGTAATATATAAGAAGATGCACCAGTGAGTTTCTCAGGTATAAAACTGCAAGCAAATGACAAGCAGTTCCTAGATCCAGTTGTAGACAGTTATGTCTGGGATTTCTTTTTAACATTTTAATGCTTTGTCTTATGCAAAAAGATTACATGTTTGGCAAACTTGTTTTGCCTTTCCCAGGGCAAGAGTAACCAGAAAGCATACAAGGCATGTGGACACATTTAAAGTGAGCAATGTATATGCTGTAAATAGGTAGGTATTGCTAGAGTGTACTAATGAAAGAGCAGAATTTGTGCTCTCCCTAAAGCCATAAGAGACCTCATCAGATCCCTTGTGCCCAGTTTTTTGTCCTAAATGTAGGTAGCATCCGCATTAAATCCTTTCACTTCTGTTCTTGCAGTTAATTTTTATTCTTGTTTGTCTGTATTCAGTAATTTATTTGGAGAAAAGTCTGAGAGACGACTCCATCTCATCACTTCATAACTGTTTATCAGAGGAAAGGGAAGTGTCAGGGAGAAACTGTTGCTATTGCCAAATGGAGAGGAGACTAAAGATTGAAGAAAATTGATTCAGACACTGGTGTCTTAAATTTTCTATGTTCTTTTTCTTTCTGATAAAGAAATCCAAAGGGTTATTCTGAAAATAGTTTTGATGGAGCTTCTACCAAAAATTTAAAACGCATGACTAAAAAAATAGATCTATGGAAGATATCAGTTCTAGACTATATCACATCTGATTTTAAGAGAGTAAGCATAGAAAGATACATTATCTTTAACTAGACCCACTGATGCAGCTGGCAGTTTGTCTCATTCACATCCATAGATCTTGGCAGCTTCAGCAACATGAAAATTTGCATTTTGGTTTGGAACATGGACTTGGAGAAGTGCTTCCTCGGCCATCAAGTCTTCCTTCCAACACTAACACTGGAGGAAACCTTGACAATTTTTCTCCAATTTAAAGTATACCAAAGTAAGTTGAAATAGAAAAATCACACAGTGCAATTCTTTTTTTACGGGATGTAGATAATGCTGGTTTCAATATGAACTGAAACAGTAGAGAAAGCTGTCTCGGTTTGAAAGACAGGTGTCTGCTAGGGAAGGCAGGAGCCTCCCTTGGAATGGAAGATGCAACCCCCCTCCCTCCAAATTGTAATAATTTTGAAATTAAGGGGCTTTCAGGCAAAGATATGAGGAATAGGAATACCAGTTCTTTACTAACATATCTATATCTATAT
>VXBT01003964.1:256165-437462 GCA_013400235.1 Oriolus oriolus | reverse complement strand
CAGCCCCAGGTGAAAGAGGCCAGCCGGACCCCTCCCTGTGGCCACATCTTTTGTCCCTCGTAAGTATTCAACAATCGCTAACAATCGCTGCCCCTCCCGAAACATGTAAGGGGGAAAATTCCTCAAGAGAAAAGAAAACCAGAAAACAACCAAAAAAGAACTCCTAAAACCGCAACAAAAGCATATAAAACATCCACTATAATAGCACAAGGCTTCAGGTGTATGTAAGATTTGGAACTATTGCAGACATCTGAACCTGAGGATTAGTGTCCCCTGAGGGCAGGGAGTGTGTATGGAGCAAAGGATACCTGGGTTCTGATCACTCTGTGCTCTTCAGGAGTGTAGGGATCTCCTGCTGCCACTGCTGCCATGGTCCTTCAGCAAAACCTGGGCTCTTGCTGGAGCTGCAAGAGATGGGAAAAGGGTGGCAACTCTAGATTTTCTGTCTCTGTTATTTTTACACTTGCTTTTCGCTGACAGAGGGTAAGCAGGTTGTGCTGTTTGCACTTGTGCGCTCTGTGAATCAATAATTTGTAAAGGATGACTCACCCCAGCCGCACTTGATCCTATTTGAAAGGCCTCTAAGTGTGTATGGCAGGAAAGATTTTGTCAGGAACTCAATACAATGCTTAAAAAGTTAGTGAAGTGCTTCGTTTTTTTTGTTTGTGTGTGGATGGGGCTGGAATATAAAGTAATTACGTCAGCAAGCTTACTGCTAGGTATAAAATAAAGTCCTATCCTGTTTCAGATCTGCATTGCTCAGAAGTAGAGAAAGAATGGGAAGATTTTCATTAAAACTATAATAATTTTAGAAGGCAGTTCTTTCGCCACCAATGTATGTGTTTACTTGTTGGTCAATAATGTTTTGTTAAGGCAATATTTTGGGGAGGAAATTGAGTATCTAACTAAGAAAAAGGTAGATATTTTTTAGGGAAACATTAATTTCCTATCAAACACACGAACTCTAGAAAAGCCAAAAAAGTTAACTAAATCCTTAAATTCAGAAGCACTACTTTTGTATTTCCCTAGTACATCTGTAATTCTTCTGCATCATTACTGTTTTAGTTTCTCAGCCACGCTTCATTATGGCTTGTACATTCCTTATGTACAGAAAAGTGCTTTTTAAACAGAAAATAAGTTTTTATTAGTTCCAGGGTCTGCACACATCAGAGAGGAGAAAGATTACTTTAGTAGACTTTTTTTTTTTAAGAACTTTGACACATAGGAGGAAAATATCCTGGTCAATAGGATGACAGGTGTGGATGGGAGGTTGTCGTAGCTACCTTTAAGTGACACTGTTGTTCTTTCAAAACCCGGAATTTATTTTCAGCTGCACCCTACAACATATAAGAAGAGTAAATCCAGAGCTAGAAGATAGTAAAGGGTCTTCCTGTTCTTAACCAACCTCCTGAGATGAATCACTGATGGGAAAATGCTGATTAAGTCGCTGATGATGTGTGCAGGTGTTTCCTTTTTCTTTGGGAAACCTTAAGAGAGGCCCGTGGGAGGGAAGGGGTAGAGTTGAAGAGTGCTTGTGGGAGGAGTGTTGTAGCTGAGGATATGAGCAGGCAAGTATATGGATAGTATAGGCTGTTTGTAAGCCCTTTTAAATTTATATTTTCGTGATATATAAGAGTTTGTGGACTTTGAGAAGGGAATCATTTGCTACTTTGTGGAAGAAGGGAATGACTCATTCTGGTTGAGGTGAAGTTAACTTAGCTAAACTAGTTCAGTCTAGTTTATGTTAAGAGTTTGATTACACTGGCAAATGGGTTTCATTTTCTAACGTATTTCTGAGGCATGAAAACACTATTTAAACAGTGGGAGGCAAGGATAAAAACTGGAAACAAAAAGCACAAGGAGAGAAATCAAGGTAGTCAGCTGGAATATGAATGTTTGAAAGAATGAAAATGAGAAATATAATATCTAGGAGGGTTCCTAGGAAATAGGTTTTTTAGGTGATGAAACAGGAACTAAAAAAAAACCTAAACACCTGAAAAAGCTTTCTTTATTTAACATATTTGTGATTATTCTGCAGAAATTATTTAATAAGTGCTTGATAGGGAGCAATTCTATATTTGTATGGAGTTTTTATAAAGTGACTGCTTGAAAGTTACATCTTGTGTGATTCTAAGAATTCTTCCCTTTACTTTTGATTTAATTTTTTTTCTAAAATACTGTCTTTTACAGTCATTTAGATTTTTAGATTTTTTTTTTTCTTTTTATTTCTTTTGTAAGTGATGGTTTGGCCTTCCATTTTATTTTGTAGTGCTCCCTTGATTTTCATCCCTGACTTGTACCTTGGTGAAAGTAATGTTTTCTAGGAAACATTGAATCTACTTTGTAATAAAAAAATGAGGAACTATTAAAGCCAAGAATTAATTCTTTTCCTTTTTAAAAAACTGTGATTTGGAATTTTTCTGAAAATGGTCTGAGGTTGTGTGCCACAGGGGAACAAAAATTTTCTTTCAAAAGGACTCACTGAAGCACTTTTAAAGCAAATTGGCATGGTTTGGTCATCAGCCAAGCCATTCCTAAGCCATAACCTTAAATTTTATCCCAAAAAATCTTACATTGCACCACTGAAAGGCATTTTTGCTTTTCATTTTTTCTGTTGTGGTTTTGTTTTGCTTTTTTTCTTCTCACTGGAATACATTTGCTGTGCTGTGGTTACAAAATCACGTGTTGTTCCTTCAAAACTCGGAATTGTATTTTTGGCTATGTTTTCTACATATCTGCTTTTTATTAAGGCAGTCTCAAGAATACAATTGGTTTGGTTTTTTTTGTTTTTTCTTTTCAGTTAAGGTTATCAGAAACTCACCAGATATCAGTGAACAGTCTCTATATCTATGTCAGCTGATTGGATTAGATGAAGTTTATGTTCTCTTTTCCACATCTGTTTCTGTACTCTTTTGACATTGATACTCTCAAATGTGTACAAATGTTTGGGCTGTGCTTGGTGCGCTAGGGTTGCTGAAATACTTGATGCTGTTATTGGGTACTGTATTAGATAATAATTAATGGTTCTGGAAATACAACCCAGATTTCATTTGACCTACCTGGAGAAGCCCATGTTTGTGTAGGGGCTGTGTTCTCAAAGTTTTGTCTAATTTTAGGGATAAGTCTAAAAGAAGAAAGATTTCTTGTGTTTTCACTAAATTACTGGGGGGGGGAGGGGAGAAGTGGTAATAACATGGAGCCAAGATATTTATTTCAGTGATATACCAAGTAGAAACAAACCCCAAAATTCTGCATGCAAATATGATTTAAGATGACTTTAAAAAATATGCATGTGTATGTCTATATATACACTGTTTTTCCCCCTACTGCTGTTTTCTTCTCTTTCTCCAATTGAATGCTGCTAGATAATCCTCCCTGTTTTCCAGTTATGTGAAGAGATTAGGTCATTGAGTCCAGAAGATATATTTTACCAGCTTGGCAAAACTTGAAGCTATTTTTATCAGTTGCTTTTTGGTAGAAGAATGATGATTGGTTTTGCTAGTTTTTCTTCATAATTTGGGTTGTTTGGCTGGTTTTGAGGCTGGGCAGAACTTGAATAACAAGTGATGTTTTAAAGACAAAGTGCCCATTTCCACATGATGCCACTATATAGTCACTTATTCTGATGTCTTTCTTCCTTCATCTCGTGGTAGTCTCTGGAAAATGAATATAAATTTCTCTTTGCTCTCTTTTGCTCAGTTTGAACCTTATGTTTTTGCTTCTAGTAGGAATGGATGATAAACAGCATGAAAATGAGACACGACTCAATCTGAGTGAAAAATCAATGATCAGACTTCTGTGGTCCTCCATTTACTGCCATTTTTAGTCTTTTTAAAATTTAAAAACAACCATGTATAGTAATACAGATATCTAAAGGCAAAGAGATATATTGCCCAGAAGGCTTCTGGAAAACTGTATCATGTAAACTTGTCTGAAACTGAGAACCAAGCAGATTTTGTAACTATGGAAGTAACTCCCATTCTCTCTTTCTGTAAAATGCCTGTTACCCATGCAGACCTTTCAGCAGTAAGGATGTGCCCATTTGTTCTTGAGTCAGATAAATATACCTCTCTTCCTTCAGTGAAGAATTACAGGAGAACTGAGCCCTGACACTGCTAAAAAAACCCTGTGCTTTTTCCACTGGCAACTTGTATTGATGATGAGAGACTTGACAGCTTGGGAAGGTGAAGGAAGCTCTTGGGAAGTCAAGAACTGAAACTCCAGCTTGCATACGAGGTGATTTTCAAGGTGGTTTTGAAAGTGACTAAAAGCAGCCCTTGATTTTTAGGAAAGGAATGAAGGCATCCCAAGCAGTGAGTGATCGGTGGAGGGTAAAGGGGGGAAAAAAAGAGATGGAAAAAAAATTAGAATCCGGCATCAGTCTGGAGAGGGAGATCTGTGGTGGGCGGGGAGCCTGTTGGACTGCCTGCTCACAGAGGTCACGCTGCAGCAGAGAGGGAGCACAGGCTGAGGAGATGAATAATGACTTGTGAGAGGCAGACGTGATCTCTCTGGGCTTGAGTGGGAAAACTGAACAGTGAGGAGCACTGACAACCTGAATCCCTTGGCAAGAAATGATGATGTCCAGACCAAGGAAGGAAATGGAGCGTGATGAGAAGCCCATGGTAATACTGGAGATACAAATAAGTTTCCTTTTTAAACCCACACATACAACAAATGATGAAAACACTAATCCTAATGGTGGCTTCTGCAGTGAGTATTTTGTATATGAGGGGAAAGGTAAATTCTCTGTGTCTTGAGGCAGATCTTCAAGTTTAGTAAATGGGGAGTAAGCCCAGCACTGCACTGCCTGAGTAGTAGGTTATATTCAAGAACTGTGTTGTGTGTAGAAGGACTATGACTGAAGACTTCAATTAGTAGAATCTCCTCAGAGAAAAATGTTAATAGAAATATTTTGATCAATAAGGTTTATATTTTTTTTTTAAGTAATGTAACTATAGTTCCTACACTCTTGCTGAATTTAAAGCTTCTGCCTGTATAAATACGTAAAAATAAGGTTTTTACTATCTACTCAGTGAATAGTCTGGGGAAAGTCGCTACCAGCTCACTTCCTTCCTTCACCCGCACAAATCCTGTGGAGTTAGGTCAACTAAAATAAGTCATATATGTATAACTAATGCTGCCCTTGATATTACAGCACTTATGCCTGAAGTTAAACCTGAATGCAAGAATTTTGGCAGCTAAACTAAACTACTTTAAATGAAAAAGGAAGAAATTAGACTGGCATATCCATTATTACAAAAGAGGAATAGTAGGAATACTGCAAGTTCTTATATTTTAATTAGCAAAACTTCTTTTTCAAAACTTTTCTAATTTGAATTTTACTGGTGCTTTCAGCACAGAGGCAAATGTATTTTAATGAAAGTCGTATCTGCCTATTTTAAAAGCTTCAGACAGATTAGGTAGAGTCAGTGTTGCTGGAGGTGATGAAGTGATTGATGAATAAAGCGCCTTGAAGTAACTTTTAAAATCTTTGAAGTAACTTTTAAACAAAGGTCTACAATAGAACATGAAATCTCCATTTGAATAGAAATTTTGGCAGAAGAGGGAAAACCTGCATGGAAAGTTGGGTTTTCATGGTTTTGCAATGACTTTTACAAGAATAGCTGTCCTATTTTGGTGTATAACTGGAGATTGCAGTTATCAATGCTGGTACTCCCATCACTTGGTGAAACAGCGCTAAAACCTATTTTGATGCTTTTATGTCAGTCCTTGGGTTCTCAGCTTTGTGCTAATTAAAACCTAAAACTTCATTTTATTCTAAAAAATGAAATTTTAGTGGATCTAGGAGGAAAAAAAAAAGGCTTCAGTTTTGAGTGGGGAGATGAATATCTTGCCCCAGGTGTCAGCAATGGCATCCAGAAGGAGAAAGCAGCATCTTGACCCTGCTTGAGCAGGGAGGTTGGCCCAGATGACCCACTGTTGTCCCTTCCAACCTGACCCATCTTGTGGTCCTGATTTGTTTCCCATGCCGAAAATTGCTGCAGCTGAGCTGCTGTCAAGCCAGCTGAATCACGGCTGGAGCATAATATCTTCCATACCCACCATTCCATGGGAGCTCCTTGGAGGCCTCCACAGCTATTTCTGATGTGTGTTTATATGTGTTATTATTTACGTAGCATTGCACAATGGCTGGATACGGATAGAAGTATCCCTTGGAGAGCCAGTCATTTTGAAAAGCTGGATTTACAAACAAGATGCAGAAGCATATTTGGTACAAGGGCTTCCCATCTAATCTTGCGTGGAACTGGTTGATCTTTGTCATTCTTAAGCTTCAGTTGTTGAGTTTACAGACACCAGAAAGAAACTTGTGAAGACTGGAACTTATTAAAGTTTTAATTTGCACTTGGGTATCCTTTAAGTATATAGAGTGAAGCCTTTTTTGGCTGCCTTTTTTTTTTTTTTCTGTAAAATTTTACATCAACTGATTCAATTTAAACTGAATTTCAATCTTAAACCTAGTAGGACTTCCTCACTTCAGGGATTTTAACATTTTTTCGATAAACAACTACAAAAAGAAACTGAACCAATGTATCTGGCAGTTATCTGAGATCTGCAGGCTTTGAGACTCAAGCCTGTAGTGTTAAGTGTTTTGCTTAAATCCATTAAAATGCTTAATCATACAGTTTACTTGTGAACACTAAGTAGTTCCAGTTAATATACATTAATGGACTATTGCATTCCTTAATAACCTGCGTGACTCAGGAGTGCTTGGCACATACCAACCTCTAATCACCTAAGAATTTCTGGAACATGAAAGAATAACTGAAACAAAGCAACATAATGAGCTGGGCTTTGTTTTATTCAGCTCATTGTTATGACCAAACTTCCACTGGATTTTCATGTAGATTGCCTCAGTCTGCATTTGCATTACAAATTTTTATTCTTATTGGTGTTAAATAGATATATAATACTCACATGGCTGTAACAATGAGTTTACAGGCTCACTTATTTTATTTTATAATTCAGAATTGTAGTGGAACAAAAAGCAAATATTTTGCTATAATGGTTATGCTAATTGACTTTTAATGTTGTTTTATTTTCCAGTTACTCACCAGCAGTCTCCTAAGTTTAATAAAGCTCAAACATTTAATTTTATTGCCTTGGAGTATTGATTATCTGTTTAACACTAAGAACAATGTGATCTGTTGTCTTTGCCTTGCTGATTGTCTGAATTATCTTGAAGAAATAAGAGATGTGCATACGGAGAATCTCATGCAGTAAAAAAAGTCACTTTATGTATTACTCATGGCTATTGTACAAAACCCACAAGCCTTTAATCTCAGACTCACAAGGGAAAGAAATTTTATTGTTTCACAACTGAACTCAATATTCCCTCAGGCATTACACCCCCATTTACAGTTCTTTCTTGATTTTTTTTATTGCCAGCATAAGCTTATTTAAAGGAATGAATAGCATACTGTCTAGTTTGAGAAAAATATTCAAATTATACTTAAAAAACCCTACTAGATTTATTAGAGAGGGTATTTTTTTCAATCTGTAAGGTTAAATTGTTGAGGAAAACAACATCTGTTTCAAAGAAATAACAGAAAGAAAAACAACAATGGAAGGCTGCATCCATTCCACTAGTATGAAATATTTTTCACTTATGTGTCTATGAAAGCTTGGAGAGAGGGGAAAGTAAAACAAGCTATTCAGAGCAAATAATGAGTAACTCTTTAGATATCATAATCAAAAGGAAGCCATGTTTTGCAACACTTTGGAGTGCAGCATTTCATGACGACTATCAAAATTTGTGTGGGTATAAGTACATTTTCACTACCTGTTAATCACATGCTTGGGAAGAACTAGTCACTTCTGTCAAATGTGTGGAGTTTCTGTCTTATTGTGCAATTAATTCTTTTGAAAACCGCGGTGGTATTGACTGTGCTGCGTCAGTGTTCTGTTTGCGAAGTAGAACAAATTCCAGGTGTTGTGGCAGCAGATGTTTTACTGTCAGTGAGTTCATAGAAACTGCCATTCTAGCAGATCACCAAGTGTGATCTTCTGGTCAGTCAGCTGGAACAAATCACAAGTGTTTCATGCTGCCTTTATTTTAAGTGTATCACGTGTTGGGTCTCCAAATTTTTTTGAGATGTGTGTAACAGGCTTAACAGAGACCCCTCATTTTTCTACATATCTGTAACTTCAGTGCTTAAAACTCTTACTAGGAATATTCATTGGAGAGAGGAAATCTAATGAGATAACAAATCACCTAGAATATTACTTTTGAGGAAGTAAATGAAGGTGTATGTGTACAGAATATGTTGGTTATTATTAGGATCTCTATCTTAAGAAAATCTGTGCTTTGTTTCCATATGTCCTGGAATATTAATATATGCTGTTTAGCCGGACCAATGTTGAAGAATGACTGAAATGCAGTTTTAGAGTTTCTAGAGTTAAGAAATGAGAAGTGTTATCAAATCCATTTTAAAAATCCCCTCTCAGTTAAATTTTACCTTAAAAATTATACTGTCAGGAAAATGGAACACAGAGTCGTGGAATTGTTTGGGTTGGAAGGGACCTTTAAAGGTCGTTTAGTCTAACTGCCCCTGCAATGAGCAGGGACTTCTTTGATTAGATCAGGTTGCTCAGAAACACATCCAACCTGACTCTGAATGTGTCCAGGGATGGGGCAGCTGCAGCCTGTTCCTGGGTTTTGCCCAGGAGGTTAATGTGTTAACTTATATGTGAAAGTGACAACGTGGTCCAGATTTGGTCTACTCTTACTCTGGCTATGATATTTTCATATAGAGAAAAAGAAGTTTATCAGCAAAAGGCATTAGTAAAGACTGTGGTGTTTTCTAGGTCCAAAATGGGCTGCACGCTTTAGTTTTGTGATAACCTTTTGACCAATTCTACTAAAAGCTAGTAGTTCCTGAAAAATATAGGTTTAAAATTGAGTGTTGGGACCCTCCTTGTCAATAATTTTGGCATTTGGTTTGTCTCTTAGGTTTGTGGAGAAATTATAAAAAGACCTAGTACTTAATTTCTGAGTGTTTAAATTCAGGGATAGTGGACCAATTTTCTTCCTCAGCAAAGCTTATTTTTTGGTTCCATCTCTCTCAGGAGAGCTTTTGAATTGTGTTACCTCCATAATATCCCTTCAGAAATCACTCTTAACAAATCTTTTTCTGAGCCAGAATTTTGAATGTGCATGACATGTTCGGTAATTATTATAAAAACCACCTGATTATTTTAGAAATATATCAGAGGGAGTTTTCGCATAACCTTTTGACCTTCGTGCAAATATTTTCAATGTTTCTTAGTCTCTTCTACTTAAAAATGGAATTTAAATCTAAAAGTGATCAATAAGTCACTGCACTATCTGGGGGTCTGTATAAATTTTTCTTTCTAAAGGTGACATTTAGACATGGAAAACATGCCCTTTTGTAGGGATTTTGCTTGCTTGTTTGTTTTTTCTGGAGAAAAATGTTTTATTAGCTCCTGAAAATTTTTTTTACGTTGCCTAGAAGTTGGATTGAGAACCACTTGGTAACATCAGATCTTGATCTCCAGACATCTCTCTGCAAGCTTGTGAATGCTACCATTCTTGGTGAAACCTGTTAAAAATATTTCAGGAAATATTGTTTTCCATACACATTACATGTGGTCTTAGTAGGAGCTGAAATGTGCTGGAGTGAATTGTTTCCTACTTTGGACAACAGGCAAATCAGTAAGACAGCGATTGCAATTATTGATTTGAAGTGTTTTCACTGTGTTATTGTATTGTAATAGTCTTAATATAGAAATGTTGCAAATACACAAAAGAAAATTGGATTTCAGTCATATGTAATTGCTTTTTGCAAGAAAAATAGTTTAGAAAGTTGAGGAAAAATAGTAAGTTGATATAAAATATATTTAATATGAAAATTTCAAGATATATTTTGTCATAGCTTAATATTGGTTAGTACTTTCTTTTACTTTGAATAAAATAATTATTATATATTTTCATATTAATTTTACTTTTTTCATAAGGCAAAATAAATATGAATGTATTTGGGCTGAAAAGAAGATAGAATATTTCAATGTAAGAGTACTTAGGCTGCTTTAGAAGTTAGGACATGTAAATTTTAATGGAGTATCTAATGGTCCACCAAAAGTATCTTTTTCTCTGTGTCAGCTGCAGTAACGACTTTAGATTTTTCTAACTAATGTGTATAAATTATTTTAATATGGCCCATAAGACCAAAACAAAACAAGTTATAGCACTGTGTGACAAAACTGCCCATAAAGCACCTGCAAAACAAGATTTGATCTTATGAATTTACATTTTTTTACCCTGTGAGATTCTGATAATGGCAATTATCTCCTGGTGGCTCTGCTCCCCTATTTGTTAAATGGAGGAAATTGTGCTTTTAAGGAAGCTTTGTGCCTGCTTGTTATGTTGGCATACCTGTCAGTGTGAATCTGTGTTGCTCCTGCGATTCCTCCGTCCGTCCACCCCTGTGGCAACAGTTCTCTCACATTTCTGTGGCAGTGTGAAGTGTTTGAGAGGAAGATGCAAAACACATAGCAGAGCTGCCAAGCATCATCTTCATGGCAGGAGTTATGAGAGTGCAGCACCCACCCAGCCGAGTGTGTTGTGGCTGGTGTTGGGTTTCTCTGCCCTTTTTTAATCGGATGCTCTGAGGAGTTGAGAGGTGAAGGTGAGGGTAGGAAGAAGAAAGGTGTGAGGTCCAGATCTCTTCTTCTTGTTGCTCCAAGGCCGAGAAATGCAAAAATTATACAAAGAGGTCATGGATAAGGTGAAAAAAAAAACTGGTTCATGGCTAAAAAGGCAAACAAGGTCACCCTCATTTTCTGTGGGCATAGTTGGGCACTGGAACAGATTGCCCTGAGCAGTTGGTGGATGTCTCATTATTGAAAGTGCTCAAGGCCACATTGGATGAGGCTCTGAGCAACCTGGTCTAGTGGAAAGTGTCCCTGCCCATGGCAAGGGGTTGGAAATGGATGGTCTTGAAGGCCCCTTCCAACTCAAACCTTTCCATGATTTGAAATGAGCAGCACACTTACAAGTGTGCTCTGACTTGAGCGTTGGATGACTTCTTGTCCCTCGCTCTCTGAGCTCAAGACAAGCCTGGCACCACAAGCCCTGGGGACATGGATGCTGGTGCCTGCTTGAGGGACCTACAGGGAGTCCAGGATATGGGTGTGGTGAGCCCATGCTTTGAAAATGCTTTCATGACCTCTCCTTGCTTTGGAATCATCAGTGGTTTAGGGCATTTCTGAGAACCTTCTCTCTGAGTTGCCGTCTGGCTGTGGTCTGCGTGCTTCAAGAAGCTCAGGAATAAAAGTCACCCCAGATGTTGAGTTGGAAAGAGTAAGCAATTGCAAGTGTAAAGAAGGTGAAATTATGGAAATTTATACTGGTTCAAAATCATTTAATGCAACCTCTTGTCATTCTTGTGTGTGTAGTGTTAATTAGCAACTTTTAGCTAGCTTTTACCAGAAGTCTCAGAAAAGCTTATAGAAATGGTACTATCTTATTCCACTGGGAATCTGAATGGAAGGGTGATTCAATAATTTTTTGGAGCTCCTCAAAGGCAGAGCCAGGGATATTCTTGTGTTTGAGACCTTGATCTTTATTTACTAGGTAACCACACTATCAGAAATAAGGTTAAATTCTGAGATACAGTTCCCATCACAATGTAAATTCAAATACTTCTATACACTCTCTTGTTTACAGGTGCACTAGGAAAAGGATATTAGTTAGGATCATCTGGTATTCTCTAACATATATGTCCTACAGGTGCTGTAGTCCTTTTGTCTTACCGCAATTTTACTAGCAGTTAAAATAATTTTGGGGTGGAATGCTTAATATAGTGAGCTTTATCTATCTGGTTGGTGGAATCTTTTAAAAAAAAAATTTGTAATAGTTTTGAATCGTAAATCATATCTTTAAACAGGTCGGGCTTGACCTGCTGTGTTTGAGTAGATTCACAGTTTAAATTCAGGGCTTCTTCTTGCTCTCTCTTGCAGACACTTTTTCTCTCTGTTCTTTGTGTGATTCTAAAATCTGAAAAAACAAATGTGATTGCTTTGCAGATTAAAACTTAACATTGGTTATCTCATGAAATAAATAGAGAACCAATTTTAGCATTTTTATTCTTGGAAGGGTGACATTTGAATTGCTATTGATCAGAAAAAAATAAGGATAAACTCAAACTTATTTGCCGAGGCTTTGTAAACAATTTAGATCTATAACAGACTCTTAACAGAAAAATCTATGTTTGCTGAAAGCCATTGGGTTTTGTTAACTCTGTACTGCTCTCAACTTTTTAAATGTCTATCAGTAAATTTATAATTTTGAATCCTATTTAATTAAAAGTTAAAATCATAGAAGAGGGAGTTAAGGCCTTGTTGTGGTCTGACCCCAGCCAGCAGTGAAATACCAGACAGTTGCTTGCTTCCTCCCTCTGTCCTGTTGCTGGAATCAGGGGAAGAAACAACCAAACAAAAAAGCCCAAACCAAAAAGCATTTGTGGGTTTAGGTAAGAAGAGTTCAATAAAAATACTAATGATAATAATAGCAATAAAAAGGAGAGAGGGAGAGAGACAAAACGCAAGAAGGACAAGTGGTGCACAATACCCTTGCTCACCACCCACTGACTGATGCCCGGCCTGTGCTTGAGCAGCAATTTGTCCCTCATGGCCAATTCTCCCCGATTTGTATACTGGGCACGATGTTCTCTGGTATGGAATAACCCTTTGGCCAGTTCAGCTCAGCTGTCCTGGCCATGCTCCCTCCAAAATCCTTGTGCCCCTCCTCACAGGCAGAGCATGAGACACTGAACAGTCCTTGACTCAGGGCAAACACTGCTCAGCAACAGCCAAAACCTCAGTGTGTTATCAGCGTTGTTCTCATGTGGAATCCAAAACTCAGCACTGCACCAGCTACCAGGGAGAAAATTAACTCTATCCCAGTAGAAAAGAGAACATACCTTAAAGTTAAATTTTGAACTATTTTTTCTGAAGCTAGAAATATGCATTTGGGTAGGTTGCTCTTCTGGTTTTGTTTTGTTGTTCTGTGGTTTTTTTTAAAGGCAAAAACCTGGAAAAATTTGTGATGTGCATGATGTTCCTGAAAGGTGAATGTTTCTCCACATTCTGTGGAATAACTGGGTTTATTTCTGTTCTGGAACCTCTTGCCCTGCAGAACAGCAGGTGATCGGAATGCTCTGAAGCAACTGCTGGCACTTTTGGAAGGTGTTAATGCCCTTTGCTGCTGAGCCATCACATGTTAGTGACACTTTCAGACTACTGGGGAGTAGTTCTTTAAATATTTTTACCCTGAAGGGTTATTGTGGGATTGGCCTCATTTTGTGTAAAAAAAAAAAAAAAAAAAAAAAATCACAGCTAACAAACAAAAAAAGTCTCACTCTTACAAGGGGTCTGAAAGATCTGATAGATCTGAAATTTGTTTAACATCTTTGTTGACTGAAATGACTCCCCACATTGCTTGATTTTTTTGATGGCTAGAATGTTTCTATTTTGGTAACTCTGGCTTTCTCTTTCCACTTTAATCTGTATGAGTTTTTTTTTTAAATAAAAATGGAATGCCTTGCAATAATTTTAGAGCATTATTAATAGTGCAGTTTTAGTTTTAGTCTGTATAAAAAGCAGTCTTAACATTTCGTTGTTTTGGTTGCAGTGTCTATTTTTATGCTAAATTGGCTTTCTGAAGTACTTGTAGAAAGGTATAAAGAAGCTCCCAGAAGGGACCTTTTAGTTCTAAAAAAAGTAGGGATTTCAGTGTACTTATCTTTGCTTTTAAAAGCTGCCTCTCCATTTTTATTTTTTCTTTCATTTTTTCTCAATCTGATTCATCTCACTGTTTATATTTTTTCATCCTGCCTCTACTTTGCCTTTTTCACTGTGCTACAAATCCACTGTGTGTGTTAAGACTCCCTTGTTCCTTCCTCTGAAGCAACTGGATTAGATTAATGCTAAGGTCAGGCTGGTAAAGTGGGTGAATTTGTGCTCTGCCTAAAACACAGGCAGTGAATTAATTTTCATCAGCGATTCTATTTGAAATAGATAAAACTCAGCCCTTTTCAGTATGTCATTGCTCTATTAGTGTGCAAGCTTTCAGGTTATATACACCTTTGTAAAAAGCAGATCAGCACTCAAGGTGCAAGATGTAGGGTGGTCTTTCCTTGAGACTGAAATTTTTGGCTTTAAAGCTTAGCATTTTCCTGAAATAAGGAAGAAACAAGGGAAGAAGTAAAGGAGGAGTAAAAAAGACATACTAAATTTGTCAGTTTTGAGGTTTTGGGGGCTTAGGTGAGTTATTTAAGACTTCTCATTGTCAGTAATTCAGAGGGATTTGTCCTCCATCTGCTCTGTGATTATTTATGCATAAAGGTAGATTGCTGGGGTTTGGAGACATTTTGCCCTTGTCCTGCTATTACATGTTTTTGTTTCCATGGATACAGAGAGTTACGTGAAAGGTCCAGGAATATTCTATAACCCAATGTGATAGACACCAAAATTATGATTTTGAACAAAATGACCTTGATTTAATGGAGTTCTCCTCAACAGACACAGTCAAGTTTGAGCTGTTATTCATCTGAGGGTGTGAACTACACTATTCCAAAGATATACTGATCCAAGTGCATGGTGATGAGGATTTTATGACCCACTCATTCCTTTAATATCTTAAGTAGGATGAGGCAATTGGCTGACTAATGAGATCTTAATGGGTGTAGTGGTCTGAGTGAGGGGAGTGTAGAACTGTCTTCATTTAGGCTAAATCTGTCCTGCTTAGAAACTCACTGTCCTGAGAATTCTTCTGGTAATACTGCAGAACTGGTACTGACAAGGTTAACAGTATATGTAATGGTTTGTAAAGGGGCAGAGACAGCAACAGAGAAAGTAAACTTAGCAAATGTAGCACTGCTGGTGAGGTTTTTTTTGACAGGACCTGCATCATTTCAGGAACCAGTCAGAATTTTCTTTTGTTAAACCCCAGGACTTTAAATCTCTGTGGCCTAAGAAACAAACTTAATAAATAATTTTCTTTAGTTAAGGTAATAGCTTTCGTTTTAATTTTTGTACCAGAGATGCAACAATATGTTAGGAGCATAGTGAAAGAAATCTTAGTTACGTGGGCTTTTGTTTGTGTCCTCTAATTTCATCTTTTAAGTCACTCCTATTGCTTCCTATTTTTTTCCCTAAATTCTGATAGAACTTTTCACTTGAACAGTTTACTTTTAGCTGATGTCTTTTCTACTTTAAAAAATTGGTTTTGATCTCTCTTTTTCCATCTCATCCATTTCCATCTGATTCTTCCAATTTGTTAGCACACTAGCGTAGTAGCTATGACTCACAGTTTATATTTACTCTCATTTTCCTTTTGGTTTAAAATTGTTTTCACGGATCCCTCTTTTACTGCTGTGTGTTTTGAAGTTTAGCATCTTCAGGTCAATTAGGTTTCTGAAATTTACGTAGCATTTGGTTGCAGCAGCAGTACTGCAGTAGCTGTTATGCTCTACTAGATTTTGGCTGGAAGTAGCATCTTCAACCAACCAGTGTAGTCTGGAGGAAAATCTGCAGCTTGTAGGGTTGTGTGCTCTTCCTGTCTGAAAGAGAAACAGCAATCATTAAAACTATATACCAGTTGAAAACTATTATTCTAACTTGGTTAGCTGTGTTACTTAGACCATGGGACAATAGATAATTGGCATCTATAAGGAGGTGTTACCCATGTCTTTGCCTTTTTCCTGACTTACAAAGAGAAATTCTCTCTCTCCCTATATCGCCTGTGGGATGTTATTAGTTGACAGAGGGAAATTGCAGTGTTCCATAAAGGCAGTGCTTCTATGGAGTTCCTAATTGTGAGTATCCTCTAGCGTTATGAATTCTGGTGTCCAGTTTGTGTGTGAATTAGTTCATCTTTCACAGGCTTTTGGGGAGCCTCCCTGGTGGGGAGGAGAAGGGAGTCAGAGCTGACTCGTGATAAATGCCCTGCCCTGGATGCCTGTGCCCTTCATCCTCTGCCTTCGCAAGGTCACCGTGAGGCTCTTGTTCCATGCCAGCTGTCTGAGGGACACTGTTGGTGCTTTGGGTGGTGTACCCTGAGTTTTGGAGGGGGTGTGGATTGGATATGGGATGACTTTTTGCAGTGAGAGGCATCTCCTGTGGGTGTCTAAATTTGTGCTTGTTTCCGTAGGTGTGAGCAGGTCACGTTTGATGCGTATCATGTATTTGGGGTGTTTAATGATAAAAAGGGCTGTTTGAGAGGTAGGAGTTTCTGGGAAATATCTTTTAAGATTGAAAATTCTTCTAGCACAGGCTTTAACTTTTCAAATGTTGTAATTTTTGTGGTAAAGAATTGTCCATAGGAGGTGTTTTCCAGGAGCACTGCCATAATCAAGTAAAGAACCTTGTCAGGTAGCTAAGTGGTATCACAACAGTTTTCCTCAGATATGGTGGTATTTAAAGGGATGCCTCATATTATTTATGTTTTTTATATTGTTGAAAATTAGTTTATGGCGACTGATTAGAACAGCTGTTACTACTACTTTTACAGTACTAGTATCAACAAGTAATAATTCTTGGTTCATAATACGTGCATTGAATTCTTTTTCATCTGGTTGGAAAGATTGCTGTTTTGTTGGAGGTAGAAATTAGTCTGGGAAAGCTCTTGACTATTTTCTGCTGAATATTGTCATTTAGAGGGGACGAGAGTCCTAAAAGAGGCTCAAGATTCCTCAGTGTCCTCAGGGTTTTTTTAATGTCTTCAGATTGACAGTTTGAGTATAGACCACTGGTACACAGAAGGGATAGAGCTATAACACTTTTTAAAAGTTTGTAGTGAATAATCTCAGAGCTCCTTGCCAGCCTCATTGATGTATTCTTCCCATTTCATGATTGCTATCTATTTTCTTTTGTTTGCTAATTTAATTGCTATTTGATGGTTATGGACAGTATGGATTTTCCCTCTGAAAGATAACAACCTTTTTCTCTTCTACAGTGCTTTCTCCTCTCTAGTCAGAAAAGATCTTTCAGATGGTCTGACTAACGTATGCAGTTAAACTTAATTAATTGTTTGCAATTTGTATGCAGCTTTGAAATTTCCTCTGTTTCAAATATGAAGAGCTTGTGTACCTGAAAGCCTATTTTCTTCTCCTGATGAGAGAAGAAACTCTTTTTCTGTAAATCTTGAGTGGGAATCTGCCTCTCAGGCAGCAGCAGAGATGGAGGTGAAGGAACTGTTGGTAGTATGCTTTGTGTATGATTACATATTAGCTGAAGTGCATAAACCAGTCCTTAGAGTGGGATTGCAATTACAGCCCTCCACTTCCAATGAGATTAATATCTTAATCAGGAAAATAAAGGGTTGTGGGCTGTTTTCCCTACAGTGAGGTCAGGCTTTATATTGCTATGAGGGCATGATCACTACAACCAAGAAGAAGTCCAGGAAACAGGGTAGGAGAATAAGGACCACAAGGTCTATAATTATGCATTTTGATAATATTTTTCCCTATGCTAAATTAGCAAGTTTTATATTGTAAGTGCAAGCACACATCAGGCCATCTGGAGGAACAGCAACCCAGAAAACCAAGATGGGACATCAACACTAATTTTTCTGGAGATAGCTGCACATATTGCTGCTGATAGTCCTTTGCAGCAGAAATAGGAAGTCCTACTCTTATTGGCAGCAGGGAAAAAATAACAGTACCAACAAGAACAAATTAAAGAAAATGGATTTACTGTAGTTGCTAAACCAGTGGGACTACAAGAGTTTGACAAGGGTTTGCCTCCATGTGGTCACAAAGACATTGATGTGCAGAGCCAGCAGTTAAGGACAGGTATCCACCAGGAAAGACAGTAGTCTTATTTTTTGTGTAGTTTAAACCCCTCACAATAACCGCCCCCCTGCTTGTGTGATGTTTTTATTTGCCTTCAAACTTTCCCAACAACCTGCAACAGAACCTCTCTAGGAGGCACTTTAGATTCTTCTAATTTATGCTTGAGTTCAAAACTGTAAGATGTTTCTTTTTTCCAGAATAATAGATTAAGAGTTAGAAGGAATTTTTTTTTGTTTGTTTGTAATAGGCATTTATATTTTTGATAGTTTTACCTCTAATTACTTGTTTAAAATGATTTTTATCTGTCTCTAGGATATATGACTGGTCTGGACCCACTCTTGTTAGTGAGATTGCTGTAGTTGTCCAATCCATTTTTGTTCTGGCACTCAGCTTGTAACTCTGTTAAGTCTGTCAAACCTTTTGACAGCCAACTCTAAGCATTTGCCAAGCTGACTATCTTTAATTTGAGGAAGGAAACACCGATAGAGATGGTTTTCTCTGCAAATCTGTTGATTTTCTTTAGAAGGATGAGTTCGAGACAGTGACTCATGCATGTCTTTGGGAAGCAGTCTATACATAAAATTAGCCAACAGGAGTTATTACTTTATCAGGAATAGGAGGAAATCTAATGCTGCAAAACACTGTTTGTAGAATTTTTTGTTCACTTGAGTGATCAATAATCTTAATCTTATGTGATAATACGCATACTACTCTAGTATGGCTAATTAAATGTGTCATTGTGCTATAGAAAAATTTTTTTCATGTTAAGAGTCTTGATGTAGCTGATGTAAACTGTTTTTTATTACATGGAGTTAATTTATACTGATTCCGGATCTAGTCAATTATATTCTGCTTATGTCACTTTGTAAGAGGAAAATCACAAGGACTAAATTCACAACCTTGTGTCTCATTAAGTAAAGGAGCAAACATAAAGTTCATTAAATAATAATTCTGTTTAACTAAGCAAGCTTGTCTATGGCTGAAGATACAGATAGAATGCATGCATAATTGACAAGAAAGGAAAACAAATTACAAAGAGGGCAAGTTCAGCATAACCTCAAGAATGTGTTAGAATTCATTCAAGCTCGCTGTTGGCAGTTATGGGGGAATGCCTTCATTTTTACTTCACTTGAGGAAATAGAGTGCACTAAGACAACTAAGCCAAAGGAAAAAAACCTTGATATTAACAAATAGACCTTCAAATAATCACACAGAACAACTTCTATAAGTTTTTGGTGGTGTGGTTACCCTTGTCAGTCTTAATATTTCCATATTGATAGACTGTTTAGTATCTTATAAAAGGAATGTGGATTGGAATGTGCCTTTTAATCACAGATGATGAGAAAGTAATGTGGTATTGGAGATTTACCAGCATACACTTGTGATCATTTGAGGTGTCTGAGATGCTAAATCTAAGTGTTTTTTGAATAAGACTCGGATTAATTAAGGGTAGAAAATCAACCATGTTATCAGATTTTATCAGGCTGCTGTCTTGATATAGGCAAATATGTAAACAATATTTTTTCCTCTACCTTGTAGAAAAACACAGTGCTATATAGTTTTTGGACTGAGTTCCATCATTCTATTTCTCCTCCCTGACTAATGTTTGTAATAAAAAAAAGTAACATTTAATTAGAAGTAGTTATTGGGAAACACTAATTAGCTAATTTTTAGAATTATGACCTGGCTATTTTGTGGTTGGTATTCTTCCTTGTAGATGTAAATTATAATTTCTCCCCAATTTTGAAGTTTGGCCTCATGACATTCTAGTTTATGTGCAACAGTATTTCTTCAGTACAAGGCTCACTGTGCTGCCAGAGCTGGAACTTTGGGCAGACAGGGCTGCTCTGTATCAGCCTGAATTATTCTCAACTTTGCCTTTTGCCTACTTGATTAGATATGCAGAAAATAACATAGTAGAGAATTAAATACATTTTAAAGTTATTTAAAAGTTGAGGCTTGACTTAATAAAGTAACTGAGATTTTCAAGATCATTTTCTTTCTGGCACAGGTGTGGCTATATCCTGTACCTGCCAATGTCCTCTATCTGTTTGCTAATTATAAAGTTAATTTATATTTCAGCTGCAGTGCCTAATCTTTTTTTATCCAAACAGATACAGGGGTACACACTGTCCAAGTCAGTGCCCTTCAGAGGTTGATCCCAAATTCTCTCTACCTGCCACCACCCTAAGTCTAAATGGTGAGTATTTCTTCATTCCTGGACATACTTTACTCACTAGTATGTATCTTTTCTAGTCTTTTTGTTCTCCCTTATTTCTTAATTAAATGGATACTTTTTACTGCTGCAGATGAAATTATGCAATAATATCTGTCTGTAGTGATCAGAATAATGAGCAAATGATGTTTCTAATATTGGTAGCTTTGATTTTGAGCTTCTATTCAAACTAAGTGGAGTAGTAAATTAAACAAAGATTGAATTTTGGGGAAAGCATTGTACCAGCTAAATTTTAAACTGGCTTTTAATAATGTATTTCTAGTAGAACTTTCAAAGAGCTGTCTAATATTCTTCAGGCATGTTGAGATTTTCTGAATCACCAGAGGTACATTAAATGTCATTTTAGGCTGTTTATGCTGGTGAACCTTTCAATACCGCTTCTTAAATAAAATGTGTGCCCTGGATTTGAGTTCACTTTGTACATTTTATGCCATAATCTCTTCTGGGGTACGGATCAAAAGGCACGAATTTTTAGATAAAAATTATAACCCACTGACCTGTGAATATGATTGCAATTTTGAGAAATCTAATTTCTTATTTGTCTGGTTTTGACATTTTTCCCCAAGCCTTGTTTAAAGATAGAGGTGCATTTTTCCACCTGTATAGCCTGAAACCTTTTTCTTAGGAGTGTGGATTCTTAACTTTTTTTTTTTATTTTTTACTTGTGCACTAATGGTTCCTGAAATAAATTCAAGTGTTTTCCTGATTAAAAGCTCTCACACATTAGAGAAAAGGGAAGTTGTCTGAGGTCACAAGTTGTGTGCTACTGATGCCATGATTTTTTGCATTTTCTTTTATATCCCTTTTGTACACTCTTTTATATAGCTTTTGTGTATTCCTAGTGCTTTTAGCCTACATAGTTATAATTCTTTAAGTTTGATAACTTCCCTTAGACCCAGCATTCCATTAAGCCAAGAGACCAAACACTCTGGAAACCCCAGACACTGAGGGCCTCTCCAGAACACATTCTGTAAACAAAGCCAGGCCCAGCCAGGGGAAGGTTCCTCGATGAGGGGTCTCACCGGAGTCCCTCATTGGGGAATCCTTGATAGATGTGCTAATTTTTGCAAGGCCTATAATTGCACACACATCACATTGTGGGGGGCCATTTTCTTCGGGGGGCATTTCGGAGGACCTGAGGATCCTTAAATAAATACGGAGGTAAAACCCTTTTTCCCTCTTAACTGTGTTTAGCTCTCTTAATTTTAAGACCAGGGAAAAGCGTCACTACAACTTTGTATGGAAACTGTTTGTGGGGGTGATTTGGTTTGGTGGGTGTTTTTTGTCATGGTGCTGTTGTTGGGGGTTTTTTTTGTTGGTTTGGTTTGGTTTTGTTTGTTTTTTCTTTTTCCTAAGCAGCAATGGAAAAATTTCAAAGCAGGAATTCAGAGTTGGCTTTTTTTCATTTTCATGGGATGGGAAGGCCGAGGCCAGCCTGGTGACTGGCCCACTGCCACCAGCCGTGTCAGTCACTGGTAACAGCACTGACAGAGGTGTTGTACTCAAGACAAGGTGTCTGCTCGGCCAGAATGCCTTTGAGCTGAAAGGTGTTTGCAGCTTGAATGAGGGTTGACTCCTCTCATTCTTTGTTCAGAGAAGTTATTAATGATCTTATTCAGCCTGCTGTCTTGATAATATCAAGGATCAATAAAAATATACAGTCTCATACACTCATCATCTTTCCCGAGAAAGAGAATATGTATGATAAAAGCAAGAAGGTTTACAGACAGCTGGAGTATGCCAATTTTGGGAAGGGGGGGATAGTGTGCAATACAGATGGATGTAGAAAAAAACCACACATAAAGGGTAAATAAGGGATTGCTAAAACACAGCAGCAGGATAGGATGAAAGCAGGTGAAAGTATGTAAATCCATCTGGAGTAAAATCTTCTGAACTGTTTACTATGAACTGTTAGTACAGCTGTAAATATTATTGATAAAGCCAAATGGAATATTGGTAATCAGGATCCTGAAAACTTAAGAAGGTTAATGTCTAAAATATAAAAGTTAGAAATGTCCTTCTAAATTAAAAAAATGTCATATTTTTCATTAAAGAATGAGACACATTGTTTTTACTCCCACTTGCAAGGACCAGTGGATGGAAAAGATTAGCAGTAAGCAGCAAAAGCTTGAGGGGAAAAATGACCAATGTCACCTTTCAAGCCACAAAAGCTGCAGCAACTGAATTTTTATGTTGCTTCCCAGCTCCCCATGATGACTTACTGTTAACATTTGCAGCAGTGGCTGCTGAGAACTAAAGGCTTACTCAGCATAAGTAACCTGAGGTGAATGCGCGGTGCTTGCTCGTATGGGGTCAGTGTGAGCTGAAAATGCTTCACGCCACACCATCATCAATATTGCCAGATAGGGAATGCAACCACATGATAACAGGGCTGGCTGTGACCTTGGTGTAAGTGACAAACACCCCACATTACAGCAGTTCACAAGTGGCAGTAAGTAATAGGGGTGGCCATCAAATATAAGTAATTAACTGGAGCAACGCAGAGAGAATGCTTGAGCCTGGGAAATGGTCCAAGGTAGGAGCATAAAAAATACCCAGACAAACTGGAGGAAAAAGACATTTTTGTTTCAAGACAAGAGACTTATGAAGGTTGCTGGTAGCGTCCTGGACTGGCTGGGAAGTGGAGATAAGTTGGATGAATGCTATATAAAAAAAAATAAATATCTTGCATGCCTTGGATAGCATCACATTGGCAGAATTGGTATTTTCTTTCCTGCTCACAAGTGAAGCATATAGCAAACTAATACATAGCTAATGGCAGGGGAGAGAGAAGGGCATATCTGGACTAAAGCTTAAAACATAAATAGATCCAGGGCCAACATCCTGTACTTACAGTAAAAAATTATAACCTTAGCTTTCATTTTAAGTACTTTTATTTTCTTATTCTCACCAATGTGAAGGGAAAGGGATGAGACTTGAAAACATCTCCAGCGTGTAATTGAAGTAGTAGTGTCTTCCTGAGTCAGCAGCTGAGGGGTGTGGTGGGGAAAAATGGAATTAAAAGAGACTATTGCAGTGCAGAGGTATGTCACAACTAGAGGTCACGTAGGAAGAATTAGTCCTGCAGAGGCATTTCTAGCAATGAAGTGTGTCTTGTAGATTTTTTTTCGAGCATGTGCACCCTTATTAAAAGTATAAATTCAGAAGAAAGCCATTTCTGCTAGCTTGTCTCCAAACATCTATCACTTTCCAAAACTTTGAAATCTTCAGTGATGGAAGCTCAACCTCCAAACTGCTTCAGTCTCTCACTGTGAGAGGAGAGTGCTGTCTTACAAATATCAGAATCTTTCATATTTTTTCGCAGTAGATCCAACTTTATTATCTGTCTTCATAGTATTCTGCTCTCCACCTTTTCTAAAACCTGGATGTTATCAAGTAGACAAAGAACATTTGCAGTTTCCTGCAGTAGGGAAGAGCCACACACTGTACAGCTGTTAAATCCAAGACTTTATATGTATACAGCTCTTAAATCCAAGACTTTGAACCTCCATTTTTTGTAACCTGTGGAGAACACTAGAGTTGAAAAATGGAAGAAAAATATGACATATCTGTTTTTTCCCTTTCTTTGTGCTTTACAGATATAGTTGCAAAATAGAGCACGTTACTGCATCCCTTTGGGTAATCAACGTCTGGGGCAAATGATAAGGAAGTTGTAAGTAGATAATTAATTTTAAAATATCTTTTTTCTTTTGTTTGAACAATCTCATTTTTAGAGTGGGCAACAAGCACTTTTGTATGGAGTGAGAAAATTTATTGAACTCTTACTCCATTTTTCTAGGAATTCCATAACTGGACAAGGAAGCAGGCAATATTTTGCCCCCGCTTATATTTTCCGCTTTCAATTTAATAATCTGGGACAGTCTTAAACAGGTGCCGTGGAAAAGAAACAACAATTGCTTAGGATTGGCCTGTGACTCATATCAAAGGTGCTTCTGAAACTACATGACAAGCAGAGAGATTTGAGCAAGAGACAGAAATAGAACTTCTTCAGAGGCTACGATTGGAGAGAGGTGACCCAGGGAACACTAGATCAGGTCATAATCAAAGAACTGGTTTGTTTAAATGGAGTGGTGGGCTTTTTCTTCTATACCAGACTTTCTTTTTAATCTGACATGCAGGTTTGAAGGTGTTCAACATTTGCAAATTGGCCAGAATTTCATAAGTTCTCAGTATTCAGTGTGCAAATTCTATTTGCAAATAGCGGCTTTCACCTGAAGTTAAACCAGTCGAGTGCTCTTTAAAGTCAAGCCCAGACTCTTACAAAAAGTAAAGACAATTTTAGCTTACATGCATTAGCAGCACAATGACTTCAAATGCTACAAATGAGTGGAGCTCTCTATCTTCAGCCTGGTGATTTTCAGTGTTTCTTAAAGAAAGTAAAGAACAATAGTTGGGAGGTTGCCCATGCGTAAGTCTGAGAACAATTGAGAAGTGGAAATAATTATGATTGCCCTGGAAGTCTTCAAGTTTGGTTTTTCTATATGTTAGGAGTCTACCAGTTATAAAAATGAATATGCAGTGTTGAAAAACTTTGATTACTAACTGTTCAAAGATACTTTATCATTAGGTCAGATGCTTTTTTGTGATATCCAAATCCTGCAGGAAAGGCCAGATAGCAAAATCACTGGAGGATTTAAATAACACAATTTCAAAGGACTCCAGAAAATGAGATGTTGATAGTAATTTCTATGCTTTTGAAAATCTGCTCCTGGATACTACTGTTAAGAGACATATAGAGCACCAAAATAAATAAATTATATACAATGTACCACATGCAATTTAAAGATAAAGTCAATGAACAATTCTAGAGTGTTATCTATCAAATAATTGTTGATATGTATATTTCTTTTGATTATTATTCAGTGGCTACAAACTCTTGTTCTCCTGTTTTTTTCAGAAATGTACCACACTTGATAGTGGTAAGTAAGTTTCTCTTTTCTTGAACACACTCCTAGCTGGAAATCCCATTAAAAACAGTGTAGTTGGCCTTGTTCACAACACCTATGGAATCATTCCTCTTTGCTTAGGTTTGGAAACTGGCTGGTCATGTTGAATATTATTCTGGTAAAAGTCTGTAGGAAACTTTGGAATTGTCATGGAAAGCTTTCAAGTGAGAGCTGGTAAGTTTGCTGCAAGCACATGGTTTTCACTGGCTGCCTTTAATTCCTGAATTCCTGACCCAGTTCCCTAAAATGTAAGTTTCTCTAAATGATTAGACTTCTGTGGATGTGTGCATATGGTTCTTCCCAAGATAGGCACCTTTTCAGAAGAGAGAAGACACCATTTGGGGATGAAACCACCCAGAACAGTTGCTAGAACATATTTCTATCTACAGCTGATGGCCAGCTGGCAATGGCTCCTTGCTGGCTGCAGATACTTGCCAGAACTAAATATGGTTTTGTCTTCCCTGCCTTCCAATTTTGCTCTCTCTATTTTAATATTTCCTTTGTTTCTAATATTTCAGAATCATCTACCTTGTGTTGCTTTCTAAGGCAGCTATAATAACACACCAGTCCTTCCTTTAGTGTCTTTTACTGGGGCCAAGCAAGTATTCCTCAAGTAGATTTGAAGATAAGAAATCAATATTTTACACTTGATGTTGCACTTCCTTTATAGTCAATTCACAGTTCATTTTGTGATGAAGCTTCTACTGAAATGTTTATCAACTCTTTCCCTAACTAATATTCTATTTATTTTAATAATATATTTGAATATGCTATTTATCTCTTGACAGTTCTTTGGGGCATAACGTATATTCAATTTACAGAACTCGTTGATATCTTTCAGGATGCTTTGCACTGCCACAAGCACTAGTTAGACAGAGAAGCATAGAAGATTTTAGTCGGCAATTCAAACCAGGTTTTTTTTTCCCCATGGGAAAAAACAGGATTCAGGGTGCTGGTAGAAACTACAATTTTATGAATTTTGAAGGGAAGGAAATGTTACTATAGACTGAAATTCAGTGCTTTCTTACATTATAAATGGACATTTTCTTAAAAATGGACCTTTTCTGTAGATAATATGGGGAGTTAACACATACTGCAGTGTGCTGAACTTTGCCTTTAAAAAATGTTTCTTTAAACATTTAAATCAGTAGAAACATCTTATTTTGGATGAATCCATTTAAATTTATTACAGAAAACCTAACAGAAAATGGCAGTAAAGAACTCTCTCATGCAAACTAGCAGTAGCACAACTGTACTCTAAAAAAAATGTTTACATTTAATATTAACTCCTTAGAAATAATCATAAAACGAATGCAGTATTAGTTCTGGAAATTGCTGTGGCTTGTGACTGTAAATTATTTCTGAAATACTTTAAACTGTTTTTTGCTAAGTTCACAGCATGTTCAAATCCCTTTCCATGTGCTCTAGTAATTTACATACCCCAAACGTTATCTAGATTAGAACTACAGATAGCAGGTGTGGTATGGTTCACTTTGAGTAACGTTCCCTGTCTACATGTAAATCTTGGAAGTAGTTTTACGATGGATTGATTTTTGACAATTTTTTTTTTTTTTTTACTTGTGGGTTATTAAGTCTAAGACACATTAAAGATGCAAGTCTTAAACTCTGTCATTATTTATCAAAATTTTATCCATGGCTCTCTAGATGAGTTTTGAGAGGTTGTACGTACAAAAAGAGAAGCTACAAGGCTGTTAGACCTTTTTGGCCCCTGAAGTGAAAATAAAAGTGGCAAAAAGGGGAATATTGAATCTGCAACTTGCATGCAGCAGGACAGTGGGATTTCTTTAGAAGGAAATTGGGGAGGTAATGATCTTAAAAAACCTCCTCTGTGCATGAATAAGGAGGTGATAAAAAGTAGTCATGATGAGCGAGGAGAAAAAGGAGAGGAAGCAAGGTTATTAAAAAACTAATCATAAATTAGCAGTGCAGATTGATAATGATGTGCCACAACAAGAGAGAGGAGATAACTCAAAGTATGATGGTGAAGGAGGAAAGAAAGAAAAGGTCAAGGTTTCCTAGTCTCCTACGCTGCATCTCCCATAAGCCTTGGTCTCTTTTGTCTCTTGCAGGTACATTGGGAAGTGCAGCCTCAATTCGTCCTGGTCTGGAGGCTCCAGACAGAGATCCTTCTGTCCCCATCCTTCTTTGCCCTGTGTTTGGAGAGGTCTGGCACTGAGGCACAATATACCCCTAACTGCAAAAATTCCTGGTTTTTGGATTGACACTCTTAGTCTCTCATTGTGACATGAGACCAAATATGCCTTGTTTTTTGCATGGTGGCCATGGAGCAAAGACATGGGAGATGGCACAGAGAAGGGGAGAGTATCAAACTTGGGATAGTCAGCCCCTGGACAGCTTGAAAGTGGCAGATAAGAGCAAAACAGGGACCAAATCAAAGTGGTGATGTAAACACAAAGAGGAGCATTCCATGTTTCCTCTCTAGTCCAGCATAATATCTAGCTCCAAACACTTACCTATGTTTTCCGACAGGCTTGTGAATTTTTGGTGCTCACCAGTGAGGGTATGGAACAGGTGCATTTCTTCTCAGAGAGATGAAAGTAATGATAAACGTTTGAAATTTGAAAAAAAGAAAGTGTAAAACATTCACTTCAAAGACTTCACACTGTGTTATTGAAGTTAACGCTGAGGTTTATTCATTCCTCACTCATTATGTTTGTCTTGTGTTGAGTGGCAATGATTACACGACACTGATGCATGAACTAATACTCTAATAGATTTTTAATTGAACTGAGGAAAATACTTGTGGGGTCAAACTTTTTAATGAATGAGCAGATTAAATGTCCCATGAAAGGTACCATATGGTTTTTTAAAATCTGAAAATTAGTTGCAAAGTCACAGTTAATTTAATTATATGGTCTCTCTGTCTTGGGATAATAAAGTAGTCTGAGAATTATAATGGAGAATAAAACCTTTGCTATTGAGAGACCTTTTAAAAAAGAAATGTTTGGATAACTGCTTTTGAGTTACTCATATTTATGAGAATATTATTTTAAAGATGATGTATTAGGTCATAACACAATAGTGATTGGTGGTGTGTCATCTTCTGAGTTGACCTTCTTGCTGTGACAGTATCACTCTTTATGCATGCAGTAAAGCCAAGATACTCTTGTAAACACATGGGAAGAAAATATTTTGGGGCACTTACAGGATTTCCTGGTTTTAAGTACACTGACCAAACTTTTTGACCGGTATAGACTGCCTTTTACAGAACATTCTTGTGAGAAAGCAGCTGCCTTTCAATGCACCTGCAACTGTCATGACAATTTGGTTTTTTTAAAAAAAAGTTTATGTGTACTATACCCCAGATTTTGCCTTAATCTTTCTTGGCTGTGTATGATTTATGCTCATAAGAAAATTTCAAATGTCTACTTTCCAACACAGTGGTGTTTACCAGCTATGATCACCACCAACGTATTTTTTTTTTAAATGCAAGTTCTTGACCTGCATTGGTTTTCTTCTCCACAGGTGGGTGATATATAAAGTCAAGTCTTTGATTCATTAGTTTGAATACCTTTGAAGATCATGGACCAAAGTTTATCTTGTGGTTAGAAGACAAGATGTAACTTGTATAAGGAATTAAACAGGTTTATTCATAGAAAGAGTTCTCTGCACCAGTGAATATTCTGTGTTTAATGAAGCAGAGAAACCAGAAGTCTATTCAGCAGCAAAGTCAGTCACTGGTAAGAAAGAAGGCTGGCTCTGGTTGCATTTTTTTCAGATATGGTGTAAAAAATTCTTTTAAATGTACGTTTCTTTTTATTCTGGTCAAATAATTTTCTTGAAGATACACACTCAAGACATTAAGACGTGAAATCAACTTTTATATTCTTCTGAAATTGGTTAATTTATTTATGGTGTCTGGAAAAAAGTAGTCTCAGAAATCTTATTAATAATTGTCAAAGAAGTAAATATATAATAACAGAAAATTAATTGCTTAGAATTAGTTAATGAAAAATATATTTTTAAGATGTTTCATAAAAGTAGATGGAGAAAATGTAAAGTAAAATTTCCCTGATCGGCAAGATCTGTCTCATTGCTCTTTCTTTTCTTTATTAACAGCTTGATAAAGTGTGTATCTTTTCAAATGGATTGATCAGAATTTTTAAGTATCAATTCTGACTTCTCATACCAAAATGAAATGATAGGAAAAGGCTAGAAGTTGTCATGCTTCAACACTTCTTGAATAGAAAAAGCCCTGGTTTGAAAGAGTGAATACCTAGAGGAAACTGGAATAGATAACCTGAGTCATTAAACTGCATTGTTAAAAGAGGTTTAATTATTTTCTTTTCCTAATCTCCTCTATTTTCAGGGGCAGAGGTTTTTCTATAGACTTGTGATATTGCCTTGTACTAGACAATTTCCTCCTCAAACCTCTTGGCCTTTCTTTTTTAAATGAGCAGTTTTGAATAATTTCAGTCACAAGTGTTCATAGTAGGGTAATACAGTGAGTCTTATTGATTATACTTGTGGTGAAATATTTCCTATTTTTTGCTGTATTATTAAATACTGCAGCACAGGAACTTTTATGACATAAAGGGATCTACATATACAAACAATTTTTGCTAAGCTAAATGATTGTGCTACTGAGAATTAAAAGTGTATTTTATGGGAGATAATGGAATTGGAGTGCTCCTCTGTGCAAAATAGTTTTGTTAGGTAGGAAACACCTCCAAAAATTTCACACTGAAGACAAGATTTGCAGACAGATTGATTAACATAGGAAAACAGTTGGGTTTTTATTTGTGTGCCCTAAGATATAAATTATTCTCAACTACCATTTGCCTGAATCTCAGTTCCTTGAAATGTATACCCTAAAAACATTAATACTAAGCACATGAAAAGGTGAGGTTAAAAATTTCAAAGCCTTTTTGCATGGAGCTGGTTGGATAGAAACCTGTGGAAAATACTTTAAAAAGAAATAGCTTAAAAATGAGAATTTTGACATGATTTATTGTCTGCAGAGTTAGGGAGAAAGGAATGGTAGTAGGCTTGTGTCTAGTGCCCTGAAGCAGAGGTGTGTCCAGCCCAGTTATGCCATGTAAATGGAAGGCTCTGGTCTCCTCTGGCTTGTAGAGGCTGGAGAATATAAAAATCTGATCTCACTTCCTGATCTTTCACCTTAGTCTTGTGTTGGGGAACTTGGCTTCAGCTCTGCAGAGCTTGGTCTCTCTCAGAGTGTGCAGTACCTCTGATGTACATTTGCTCTGTAAACACATTTAACTTCTAAGTCATTTTCTTTTTTTTTGACCCATAAGACTGGGATAAAAGTAATTTTTTAGACAGTGGCTCTTCAATTCTGCCCACCTTAATGAGTAGTAACTGTGACCATTCTTACATTAAATGCAGTCTTTGGTTTGATGTATGCCATTTGCTGTAGGTAGAAAGCTGAAAGTAGATTTAAATTGACCAAAAATAGCCACTTGATGTTTTTACCTGTGAAATGCCNCCCAAAAATGAGCCTGAAATGTGAAAATCAGCCCAGGATACTTTTTTTTTTTTTTTTTTTTTTTTGCTATAATAGCTGAAATCCAAGAGAACTCTGGGCATATGTTTCTACAGCTGGGGGGCCCCTGACATGCAATAAAAATGGAAGAATATTTAAATCTGGATTAGAAGCAGGTGTAATGCAATGAAAACGTGAAAGAGTGAGTAGAGGAGAAGTGGAAAAAAATTTTTATATTGACATACCATGAGTCAATAATATCAAAGTGTTTGATACTGATTTTACATTACTACAGGTAACAAATTTTTGGGCTACTTAAAATAATTTTATGTTAAGTCCAATGTTAATCATCTTTAAATCCTGGTTTTAAAATTTAACAAAAAGAGAAAAAAATTACCAAAATGTAATACTTAAACATTATTTAAAAACAGGTTTTCATTTTCTGTTAATTTTATTTATTACATCTGACTATATCTCTTGGCAGCCATAAGGAAGTTCACCCTTTCTGATGAGCTATTGCAGTTTTACCTTCTTTGTACTATTGGTTTTTGCTTTGTTTAAATTAGAATTTGTAATTCTTCAGATTATAGATCTCTGCAACTAAATAATTCTGATAGATTCTGTGGGTTCATGTGTTTTTTAAGGAGTCTACATGACACCAAGTGCTCTGCTTATTACCCATCATAACTACCTAGAATAATATATCCAGTAAAAAATCCCCAAACCAGACTGTAACAATAGAAAAAAATAGACAAATGATGTTTCAAATAATTGCTGAAGAAGGTGTTTTGGTTAGAAAACTTTGGTTGCACCAATAGTGAGGAAAGAGGAGGGAAGTTTATTCAAGTAGAAGTTTCTTAGCTGAAAATCAAAATAAAACGAGCTGATGAGAGAGGGAACACGGGGGCAAGTCTCCATCCCTTGATAAAGGCACACAATTGTGACCAAAGGACAAATAATAGTGGAAAAAAAAAAACTTAGCACAAAAGTCAGATTCTGATCTCTGGACTTTTGCCTGTACAGAAGGTAAGAGAACTGCTCTATAACCAGTCACATGTATGAAGGCAGTGAGTGACTGATGGAGACACTGTTGTTCTCATCTACGCTGCCATCCTCTCCAAACTACAGGGAGACATTTTTAGACTGCTCGTGCAGCAGCTCTGTTTGCCACCTTCAACTCTTCTGATGTTACAGTGAGGATTTATTCAGAAGCACCCGCATTTTTAGGGTCTGATCCTGAAAATATGAACATGAATAAATTTCTGCATGAGGCTTGTCCCACTGGAATGCTATGCTCAAAGTGAATTGCACATCTAGAATTGTTCCTGTGAACAAGGATTTGTGAGGGGAAAGGAGGTGGTATTTTCCAAAGGGATATTCTGCACCCTATGACATGCTCAGTATATAAAGCAGGGGAGAGAAGGAGGAAGGGAAGGCTGTTGGGAGTGACATTTGTACTCCCAAGCCACATTTAGGTGTGATGGAGCCCTGCTTTCCTATGGATGGCTGAACACCTGCCTGCCCACAGGAAGTGCTGAATGAATTCCTCATTTTGCTTTGCTTGTATGCCTGACTTTTGTTTGACTTGTTCAACTGGCTTTATCTCGGCCCACTGATGCTCTTACTTTTATTCTTCCGAGTCTTTCCCCCATTCCGACATAAAGAGAGTGAGCAAGTAGCTGGATGGTGCTGGGTTGCTAGCTGGGGTCAAACCACAACTTTTTTTTTTTTTTTTTTTTTTTTTTTTCAGAAAATACACCCTAAATTTTATGGAGTGGGTTCAATTTCATGAGTCTATTAAAAAAGCAAATGAAACCCAAGAAGTGACATTTCATGTTCCTGCACGGCTGGAACATTCTGAAGCTGTTATGTGGATGTTTGCTACCAGGGGAACTAATAAGAGTAGCAGCTTACACTTTTTGTGTACAAGCTGTTACTGGACTTACTCAGCTGGTGCATTTCATAAATATTTGCTGATAGCTTTAGGCAAATGCTACAGTAAGCATCACTTTGAAGCATTTTAAGTGGATGTTCTGGTGGCTGCACATCTCAAATCCTGTAATAAAGCCAAAATGTATTGCATAGAAAATTGGTGTGTTCGTAACTTTTATACACCTCTTCCTTTTATGTAACTTTGGTTCTGCAGCTTCATGCTCACCAGGACCAAATCAGAACCCTTTTTTGTGCTCTCCAGTTTGTACACATCCCTTTCATGTTCTTCATCTCAGTCCTCGCTCGAGATTTTTTGCAAAGTCTCCTTGTCTTGGTAGCACTTCTTTTTATGTCCCTTTCTTTCCTGCCCTATGGCCTTGTTCAATTATTGTTTCAAACTTCAGACATGGACCTAATCTTATGCTTTCTCAATTACTATTTCCCACCCCCCAATTTCCTGTATTTGCTGGATCCATGCATCTTTTCTGAGTTAGTTTCCATTTTTTCACACCAGCTACCAATCCTATTTTTCTTCTGATAGCTCCCATCCAAATCCCCTTTTTATTTGTTTACAACAACCACTTTTGCCTCTTTATCACCCAAAGGGCTGTGGAACATTTTGCAAAATTCAGCTTTTCCAAACAGGGCTTTCCTTCTCCCTTGCATTCAGATATTAATTTCTCAAATGCCTTTGAGATGCAGATAATTGAAGAAAATCCCCAGTAAGCATAATATTGTTTCCATTTTATCCCATTTATTTTATTTCTGCTAGGTAAAGTGACATTGCTTATGAGGAAAGTAACAGCTTGACAAGTTTGAAGCAACTGGTGTAAGTGTATGGCTTGTTTCTGCTATTCTGTTTCATATCACAGTGTGTCAGCATCCAAAGGGTATCTCTTTTTTTCCCTTTTGCTAAACGTGGAGGATTGCCAGTAGCAGCTCCATATTTGCTGGCATTAGGAGGACAGGCTCAGCAGTGCTGGGAGGCTGAGGCAGCTTCCCTATGCATTTCCAATTAATCCCAGCGGGTTGTCTCTCTGTGGCAGGATAACACATAAAGTGCACCGCAGGATTGTGGTACTTTCTCTTCTACAGATGGAAAAGAAAATACTTGTGTGTGTGCTTCAGATCCAGAGCTAGACAGAGCTTGCCTGTCGTCTTTTATCCATGGATTTTGAACATTCTCGAGTGTACAACGCGATGCAGCAGGTGCTCTTTCCCAGATGAACATCCCATGACTTATTTTGAAAATGAAAAAGAAAACCTGTGCTCATGCTAGCAAAAGAGTGAGATCCTGAGAGTCAAATCAGATAAAATGATTGTTTCTGAAGTTACCATAGCAGACTGGATTCTTTTTGGCTTGGCACATCTATTATTGATATGCTTGTTGTGCAGATGTTATTCATATAAATACACAAATGAATTGTAGTGAGGTATCAGAATTGCTGGTGCCTGCCCTACTTTGATGATGAATAAATGGAAGCATTGACTCCTGTTACTGCTAAAGAAGGGCTAAATGATGTACTCAGATGTACAGTCCCTTATAATTTCTGTAAATTATTAACTATCACAATTTGATTTTACTTTTTTTTTAGACAAAGGGCTCATTAATCAACACTCTTAAACTATCAAAGTCATTATTGAATGATATTTTATTATAACAGATTGTGTTTCTTACACAGTGATAGTGTGATGTAGGCATTTTGAATTTCAAATGAATAGCTGCACATCTCTGGGATCTGTTAATGCACACCAGCTCAGAGCCAAATAGCCACCAGCTATTCAGATAGAGTGTGACATTTCGGAGTAGTCCTGTTTCCTCCTACAATCATATTTGCAGAAGTGAAAGCAGTTAACAAAGCAAACATTTTTCTCAATGATTTTGTCAGCTGTACTGAAACCCTTTTTACTTATAGGCAGAAATGTTTTTCCAAGTTTTCATATGTTTAGAAAAAGGTACGTATTACACCTGTGTAATGATTAACAATTAAGGTGGTTTTATGTATTTATATATTCTATAATGTAGAATTCAACCCTCAGTGATATATCTCAATAATGTAGAGATTCAACCATTTTCTTAGCATTTACTTGCTTATGATTTAGATAAAAAAATTCGTGTTTCCTCCTCAAATCTGGTAATTTGCGTAGAATGTGTATTTGTCTACTGGAAAGAAATGGGAAATTTCTTAATGTTTAAAATATTGGTGTTCTGAAAGACTTTAAAAAAAATTAATTGTAAATGAAAAATGTTACTTTCAGGCACAGTCAAAAATAAGTTAAACCTTTCCCTGCTATTAAAATATATGTACCTACTGCACATGGTTAGAAAGAATTATTTCTATTAGTTACCGCATATTAATTGTTGAAATGTGATCCCGAGATCTCATTTTGTAGTGAAGCTGTATAGTAGGTGACTAAGTTTTAGAGGTGAGAACAGGATATTCCATTCAATGGGTAAACTTGAGGCTTCAGTACCGTGATAAGATAAATATTCTTGCTGGTAACAGCAGGAAATGCTCTTTGATGTGTTCTCTGGCAGTTCAGTACAAATGGCCCTATCATGAGTGCTGATGGAATTGAAAACTAACTAGAGCAGTCAGCCTCAAAAACATATCCCCTTACAATCCTGTTTTGGCAATAAAAGTATAGTGTTTCATAAATAAGGAAATAAGTCAGACTATCCAATCTTATATTACCAGTGTATACAATGAATAATTTTCAGAAAATGTTATTAAGATTTTTCAGGAAGAAATATTTGTCTTTAAAGGTAAAAGTCATTGAGGTTTTTTGAATAGTGAAATTGTAGTCTATCCAGAAACTAATTTTTTAAAAAATGCATTGTTTTCAGAGAGGAAAAGAAATTAAGATTCACATTTCCCAGAAAAATCTAAAGATTTATTGAAATTATTCATGTTTCGTTAGTATTGTTCTTGGGGTAGAGCATTTAAAATAAACATATACACAATTTTTTTTTTATTTCAGCTTTGTAAAATGAGTTGAAAGACTTTGGTTTTCTATATTATTATGTTGAACCCGTGTCTCCATCTACTTTCCTGCTATTTCATGACATATATTGAGCATCTTTGTATGCTATGCTCAATCCAAGTAGATTTCCCAATATATGTAATAACCAACTTCCTCCCCTCACACACATCAAGGAGTTTTCCCAGACACCATGATATATGTCCTTCAGCCAAGAGGAAGCATTTCGAAAACATTATTTTTTCCTAAAAAATGCTGTAGCAGATTAATGAAAAATTAGGTGTCTGGTTGTAGTTGAAATTATTCTTCACCCTGCAAAGCACTGAGGCCTTTAAATGTTTAAAGGGGACTTATAAGAAAGATGGGAACGGGTGTTTTAGCAGGGCCTGTGGCAACAGGACAAGTTGTAATGTTTTCAGACTAACACAGGGTGTATTTAGACTAAATATAAGGAAGAATTTTTTTACAATGAGGGTAAGGAAACTGGCATAAGTTGCCCAAGGATGTGGTGGATGCCCTGTTCCTGGAAAAAATCAAGGTCAGGCTGGATGTGGCTCTGAGGAAATGTCTCTGCTCATTGCAGAGTGTTGGATGAGATGACCTTTAAAGGTCCCTTCCAACCCAAACTATTCTGTGATTTCATCCAAATTCAAATGCAGGCTTGAGTGAGAGCAATATACTTTACAACCTGTGTAGAATACATTATTTTTATTTATGTGTTTTCCTGGCTGCATAACCATACAAATGGAATGGCTTGGAATAATTTATTTGAAGGAAAACATATATACGCTATTTCTAATTCATAAATGATTACATTGTACAAATAGCAAAAACCAAGCCACTTGTAGTGAAAATTGAACCTGGAAATAAAATAGATGGACTCTTGTCCTTGGGGAGAAGTTTGGGTCCCATGAATGCTCTTCTGTTTGAGAATATTTTACTAGAGATATAAATTATCCTTGCCAGGGAAGCATCACAAGATTTCAGATTTTACGTTTTATAAAGTTCCATATTGCAGGGAGGGACAAGAAGATATTGATGCAAATTTCACTAATTCTTGAAATCATCACTGCCTCTAAATTGAAGTGTTTTAAAGAAGATTAAAAAGCTATTCCTGGTTGCCAAAGGTGAGGCATCCCCAGTCACAAGTGCTAGTGACCCACACAGCAACAACAGGAAGCTGTGGATTCACTTGGGAAAGAGGATTGTCATAGAGGAAATATGGTCCTGGATTTGAAATTTACAGATGTTGAAGACAAATTGTCTTCATCAGCTAGAGGAGTAATTTTGATTGATTTATTTTTTTCCCCATGATTATGTGGATCATGTTTCAATTTTAGTGGCTGGAAGCATGATGGTTACTAGACAACAGAGTCTGTTCTGTGTCACTACAGGGTGTTTCGGGTTTGTATTTTGGCTCTGAAATGATTCAGGTTATTAAATAAATGCAATCTACAACATCTCTTCTGAAGAAAAAATATTGAAATGTGGTAACCAGCGATAATAAAGGGGAAGCGATTTAGCAATTCTTTTTACTTCAACAAGGGTTTCAGAACTGGTTACTAAATTTGTTCATTGAACGAGTAGAATTGGCTGAATGAGCAGAATGGGAGAGAATGAGCAAATAAAAGTTTAGAGGCTTATCTAATAACAAACTCATGTGTCAGCAGTTCTGAATGATGACAGTTTTACACAGCTAGACATTTTAATGTAGCTCTATTAATACAGCTAATGTTCTCCTGACTATGGAGAAGTTAGAGGAAAAAGCTTTCCTCTATCAATTTGTCACAGTGCTTTGCCAGCAGGAATCTACTTAATTATATCTTAATTTGTAGCTTTAATGAGTGCCATGAAGTTGGTTGCTGCCTTTTTTTTTTATTGTAAAACAATACTCAGTACATTCTAAAAAATTTGAGTTACAGTGTGCATGATACTTATTTTTTTTAAATTAATATGTTGAAAAATAATGTATGATCTTAAATTTATGCATTAAACAACTGCTCTAAAGAAACTCTAAGAAGTTTGTGGTCTAAGGATTGGGTTTCCTGTGCAGAATAAACTTTGGCCACATGTCAATTGAGAGAAAATTTCATATCATCATCAAAAGGTCAGGCAGAATAAAACCCAAAATGTTACATTAAAAGAAACCAAATAAAACCAATACATTTTGTATATCATTAATAATTACAGTTATATAGGTATTTAATTGCACATCCTTATAAAAACAGTTTTATAATGTTGTTTTGTAACTATGTAACTTCTAAGGTTTTAGAAGATGTAAGTTGCTTTATGAATTATTTTTTTATAACTATTGTTTCAGAAAATATTTTGCTTTTGCTGTTTCCTTAAACTCTTTTTAGGGGGATAGAATGCAACAAAGTCGAGGTAAGTTAATGCCACTGAAATCAGTCCTTGTTAAGTGTCTCAGAATAAGAAAAATAAGAAGCATAAACAAGTCTAACTTAGAGCGGTCTGTTATTTTCATCTATCAACATATACTCCAGAAAAAGGTGTTGAGGCACCAGAATTTATCTGGAGGGAAACTGAAATTATTCTTCAGATTGATATCTGTGATTTCCTGTTACTCTCTGATGAAAGAAAATATAGTTCCTTGCTATACAAAATCTGTAATATTCATTCATAGTATAAATGGCTCCCAAATGATTCTTTAAGCCAAACAAGGTTTCATTGTCACCGGGGAGTGTCAAGCAAGGTCTTGGGATTTGCATAATAATTGGTTTGAAACAAGTGATATTCCATACAGTACTATGTATACAGAGAGTAATGAATATGGTAGCCACAGTCTGTGAGATCAGTATCAGCGCCATAATGAAAACTGAATATTTTTCAGTCTTTGGAGGTTTTCAAACATCCATAAAGCTAATGAGCTAATTTAGATAAGCATTAAACATGAATTTAATCACATTACTGGTAATTATTAGCAGGCACACAATATGAAGGCCTTACAGTTTCCCTCAAAAGTTGTAATTAACCATAAAAAAATAAATTGTTTGACCTAATGCACTGCATATAAATGACTCAACTAAACACTTTTAGATTTAACAGAATGCTTAGCTTAGAGTCATTTTTCCTTATATATTTTTTAGCTGAAAGTAAAAGTGTGGTTTTTTTGCCACACGTTAACTTAAGAGCAAAATCACATTTGTCTGCAAATGTTACTTGCTGAAATCCAAACCCACTTCCTAAACGTACACAGCATATCTTTTTTTTTTTTTATCTGATCCATGGCCTCATTCCTATGCTGGTCATGAGTTAGCAGGTAAGCACCTGTTGCCAGTAATGTCCTCAGCTCCTGGGAAATATTTAAGGTTAAGCATGTGAGCAAGAGTCTTGAGTTTTAGAATAAAACCTGTGCTCAAATGAGAGTTGGAGTTTTGCTTGTCAAACATGGACCAGCACACCTGACCCAAAAGTCTTGGGAGAGACCAAAAAGATTTCCTCCCTGGCCGCCTGCACCAGGCAAGAGGCTACATTCCCAAAGCATTTAAGTGATAAAAAGTAATATCTGGAGCATAAAAAAGTATATAATTTTTTAAAAGGATTTTGAAAGAGTCTCCAGCCCTAGAAATGTGAAACCAAACAAAGAGTTTTAGTTTGCCTGTGTCAAAGTAAGAGTAGCTCTTTCACAAAGGCTTAAAGCTGGAGAATACAGAGTCTAGTCCCTGAAGTTATGATTCTGGAAAGAAACGCTTAATCTAATTTCAAATAATGGAAGAGAACTGTTTTTTGAAAGCTGGCAAATGACTGTGACTCCTCAATTTCTCTCAGGTAGAAGGAGAGGGCTTTCTTATTTAACAGAGTGGTGAACTCATCTACTTTTTCATTTTTTCAATGGACCATTGCTCAAGAACACATCTTCCATGCCTTTACTCATGTTGCTCAGAAGTTACACTTTTTCAGCAATGTTGAAAAATGGAGATTTATATGAAAGGAGATAAAATGCCTTTTTCCCAATGGATTGTCACTGATATAAAATTATTATCTTTTTAGAGGCTTGTAGAAAGCAATATTTTTCACTGTAAAAATTGTCAGAGAAACCATTTTCTGTATGATAAATATTCAGTAAAAAATGTTCAGCCACCTCTCTGCCTAGCTATGCTATCTGTGCCTGTGATTAAGCTGAAGCCTTTTTTGGGCTCTTGCAGGTCAGCTCTCAACCTAGGCTGGAATGTGCTTTTGCACACGACCATGTGGGTAAAGAGGAATCAAGGCAATTTTCCTTTCTGAGAAATGAATAACAAAATGGGCCATGCTTTAATATCCTGTGGACTATTTATGAAAACTCCCTTCCAGCCCCCAAGCCCCACAGTATTTGACACAGGAACAAGCAGAATTCCTCAGATGGAAGAGTAGTTCTTCAGCTGTAAGGATGGAGGCATCAGCAATCACCAAGTGTAGGGCGCTTCTGTTGTGTAAAATTCTTCTGCTTCTTACTGCTGTTTCTCCTTTCCTGTCCTTCACCCGACTGTTCTTCACCCAACTTGAGAACGTTTTTCTCTTCTCCTACCTCTCTTCCGCGATGTAGTCACCCTTTCTTCTTTTGTTGTTCTTCCAGCTGGGTAATACTTGCTAAACAGAGCATTCCTGAAATGTTGTGGAGCCATGATGACTCCTGCAATTGCATTCCTCAATTTATTTATGTTATACATCTTTCTCTTATGCTATGTTTATATAAGCAGTTACAACAGTGGAGCACACTATCTGTAGACTAATTAGAATTTACTATAATAAACACAGCTATTAATCATGACTTTCATTATTTCCTGCTCTAATAAACTGTTGATACAATCCAGGACAATGACAAGGGAATGATCATTAATAACAAATATTTAGTATTTACTAATTAATTAAAGCTGCTCACTAATTTATTTGAAGGATAAAGATTAAAGAAACAGGCCATTCCTGTAATTTACTGTAAATGAAAGCCAAAATATCTTCTCTTGGAATTAAAATTTTCATGAAACTTTGCATATTGCATTAAGGACCTTGTGGGTGGAAAACTACAGCTGTTTAATGAATAAACTTCCTCATTTAATTCCCAGTCAGAGCACTCAGAAGCTGTATGGTGCATATGTGAAATTACATTAAGCAAATAAGAAAAGATATTCTCTTTTGCACGCTGACTGCATGGAAAGAATCTTTCTTGCTATGTTTTCGTGCTTTGTCTACAGCAAATGGAGCTGAGACCTTATCTCAGTGTCTCACCTTGATCTCTCTTGGTTCTGTTGTGTTTTGCTAATATAATACAAATAGAAAATATCAACTTCTTGAAAGAATATAAAATTGGATTGAGAAAGGGAATTTAACTTTTTTTGTTGTTGCCTCAGGCACAGCTTGAGTTAAGTGTCTCCCATGTTCCCATGTCTCTGAAACAGATTTCTGCAGCCTGTCTGCTGGAATTACCTTGCACAACTAGTCCTGTCTTCTTTTGCTGATATCTTTCACTGTCTCTTTTTGTAATGCTCTAATTGCACCTAGGTGTGCTCCTTCTGTTGTTTCACTATGTCCAATTTGAGTAAGAGAAATTTTTAGCTGTTAAAGATTTGGGTTTAATTAACATCTGATGTTGTCTTAGCTCTTTCAGAGTCTTCATCAAGAGCCTAAAGCATTTCATATCCTGTGTTGATGTACAGAGTTTTCACTGATTTTGATGTACACTGGGAAAGCATGAAATGGAATGAGAATGTGTGGTGATAACTCAAGGAAAAGAAAGGCTGTTAGAAAAACAACCTGCAGTAGGAACTCTGGAGTCTTCCCTGTTTTCTAACAGGGATCATCTTTCATGGTGTTGAAGGGCTGCTTGCTGGTGCTGGGGTGCTGAGGAGGTCGTGGAAATGCACAGCCACTTCCCAGGATTGTGGTGGAAAAGGTACCTTGGACAGAGCAGTTCTTACTCAGACACTCGGGCTCCACTGCCTGATTTATGTGTGGAAATCCTTGTCTGGGCTTTCGTATCATGAAAACAAATTTGCTTGAGGTGTGTCAAATGTACTGATGCACTGAATCTGTGTATTTTATTACAGGGATATGATTAAGGAATATCCCTTCAGGATATTAAATTTATAGGAATATTAATATTATATAAATATATTGTAATACTAAGACAGGATAACAATGTAATAGGAATATAATTCAGTACTATTGTCCAAAACTACAAAAACAGTTTTTGAAACCAAAATAGTCAAAACATAACCACAATGGCTGTTAGCAGAAGAAATACCCGGTTCTGTTCATGTTTCTTTTTGCTATAAATTATTTAATGCCTATTGTGCCCCGTTTCCAAATTCCCAGAGCAAAGAAGCTGACCTTTGTAAAATGTGTTTTGATGCTCATTTGTGTTTGGTCTCCCTGAATTCAAAATTTTTATCTTTTCAAATCGTGAAATATAGGCATGGATTCCCTGAAGTGGAACAATTCCAGTGTGCTTTTGGAATACGATTTTTTGAAGCCCTTCATGGTGGGACTATGAAATTCTCTTGGATCATGGCAGTGGAATCAGTGCACTTCCAACAGCATTTGAGGTTTTTTTGGTAGAAATTACTTATTCAATTTTATGGCTTGCAACTGTCACTTTTAAGCTTAGTTTTTTTATAAACAAGGGATCTGTATATTCATCACTAATCTGTGATAGAGCTATATTAGTTTATACCTCATGATAATAAAAAAATTAAGGTAGCCATTCTTTTTTTTCCCCCATAGGAAAAGTACTTTAAATATTATAGTAATTTTTCTTGTCTCAGCGAATCAGCATGGGTTATAAAAGATAGAAGAATTATTCTTATACCATGGCTTGCCATCTTCTCCTTTATCTTTGCATTTTCAAATAAGGGAAAACAAAAAAAACCTAAAAAGAAAAACCAAAACCAGAGGAATTTTGACTTATGTAGCTCCTTCAGTCAGTGATTTTTTTTTTGGTTTTTTTGTTTTTTTTAAATCTCACTGAATGAGTAAAAAATGATGTGCCTGTATGTCTGTGGAAGCAGAGGGCTCCAGTGGGATCTTGTTCATTCTGTGAGTTTTTGTGACCCCTGGATGAGCAGAATGTTGCACATGAATATGTAGGCAGGCACCAGCCAGGCAGATGTTGCACTTACTGACCTTCACTCGCTGAAACTGATAATCAGTTTGGCTGTCATTCATTGTCCTTTTGAGGCTCTCTGGCAGCAAATGAATGCCAAGGAGACATATCTGATCCTGTAGGTCTTGCCAGAAATTAGGTTTGGACTTGGATATTTTGAAATGAATCTGAGTCGAGTTTGACAACAAAGGGAAGGCTGCTGCAGTAACATGTGCAGGTGATGCACTTCTCAATCTGTCTGTATTCTCCAGACAGGGAGAGATCAGGGCCCTTTCCTGCCCTTCATTCAGCTGTGGATATCAAGGCCAAATACACAGTAATGTCAAAACATATAATTTATTTATTTATGCAGACAAACTGCCACTGAAGTTTTACACCTATGTAACCTAATGAATGGGGCATCAGTGTTTCACTTAATAACAGGCAAAGAATTAATTACCAGCAGCAGAAGTCTTCAGCTTTGCAATTTGGAAATTAGAATGGGGTGAGGACAGACATTAAATATTAAGTTAAACTTTTTTTTACACAGCTAATAGTGTCTTGCATACTTTAGTTGCCCACTAAATAAATAGTGTTTGATTAAAAAGCAAATTTTCTACGTTTTTAGTCAGGTTTAGGGTCTTTTTTCAGTCCCACTGGTATTTCATTAATGGTTTTCAGAGGTTCTGCAGAAGTACATGAGTATGGGCAACACTGCACCTGCATGTGCTGGATAGAAGGAATGTGGCAACAGAAGCGTAATAATGTTTAAGAAGTAGAACACTTGAGGGTTTGTAAGGCTGCAGAAGCTGCAGTGGGACACAGGCCCTTGCCTCGCAACCATCCAGAAACTCAGAAAAGGTAAATATGCTGAGTGTGCTTTTGAAGTGGAGTGAAAAAATATGGGGGGAAAAAAAGAATAAAGAAATTTAATTAGTAGTAATTAACAAAGTTTATGTTGTTGCACACTGGAATTCAGACTGCAGGGCTGTAATTGCAGCTTTCAGCTGAGGAGCATCCAGGACAGCTCATTAGGAAAGTCAGCTTGGTCCTTTTTCAGTCTGCAGTTTTTATGTGCTGATCTATTCTTCTGGCATAGCTGTACCTGTCCAGAGGGCTGTGACGGACAGGAAAGAAACCCTGGACATGCAGCCCCCTGCCTCTGCCTCTATTTGCTCAAAGGAGAGGAATCAGAAACTGATATTATCTCAGGAGTATTAGGGTGATCCTATTTTAGCCTTCAATTGCCTTTCCATTAGCAGTCGTGTTCCACTAAAACGCAGGTGTGAGGAAAAGGTGCTCAATCCTGTTTCCAAAATGCTGCAGCGAGCCCCTAAGTCGGTAGAAGTCCTTTATGGCTGTGCTGCCCAGCTGACCTCTGAGTGTCACAGGGCCTTTGGGGCGTTGTCTGCCTCCCTGTGTGAGGTTTGCACCTCAGAGCTGAGCCAGAGCAGGTGGTGACCTGGGCTGTTAAGAGTACAGCACGCAATTTTCATGTTGGAGCTTGAGGTTTTCGAGCACTCTCCAGTCATGTAAGTTTCCCTGCTTTTCACTAACCCAGGCTATTTCTTATTCCAGAGCTTTTAGCCTCTGTTTCCGTGTCACTGCTGAGTGCAGACGTGATCCATGCTGGTTAAAAAGGTATTCAGAAGGATGAAAGGAAATGGCTTTTGGACAAGGGGGAAATAATATCTCACTTGTATCCATGAATGCATTTTTGACTTTGCGAATTTATATGATAATTAAAAAATAAAAAACCAAAACCTCACTGAAGATCTTAAAGATTTTAAAAAATGTGTTATTAATAGTAAATGTATTTTCACTGTAAATACACAATCCATGATTCCATGTGGGTGTAACCAAGCCTGTTTTCTTTTTTAACCTAGCAATTCCATTTAAGAACTTCCATTTCCCCCATTCACTTTTCCGCTTTTCCAGTTGTGAGTTCCAGCTGGAAAAATCTGCTGTCTTGATGGAAACTAAGACCTGATCAGCAGCACAAACCATCTCAGAGTGATATGCAGCTACTGAATCCTTTGAATCCTGTCCTGCCTGAAACCTTAATCCTGCTTTCAGAAGGAACACCTTTTAAAATATGGAAGACAATTCAATTTCCAAGAAATTGTTATCCCAGGGGTTTCTGCAACACAAGTTCTCGGTTCCAAAGGAAAGACCAGAAAAACGTTTCTGACTCTGTGTAGATGAAAATTAGAAAGTAAATAGGGTGATAACAGAAGACCTAAATTTTCAGTTTAGAGAATTCAAGAAAAAGATGCCAATGTTGCTTTTCCAGGCTCTTTGGCTCAGAAAAAAATATCGCCATGTATGTTTATTCTCCTCATATCATTCTTTTCAGTGTGACATTTAGTGTTTGTCACGAATGTGTGTGGAAGTTTACTTTGTTTGGTTTATTTTGGCTGGAAAAAATCATTAGTTGGCTTGTACTTTACCAGAAAAGTGCTATTGTTGGTGTAACACGTGCAAGAAAATAAGGTATAAAGTGGCATAATGGTATCTATTCAGCCAGTTCCTGTTTATTTGTTGAACCAGCCACCATTAGTGTCTGTGAATGGGTCTCATTGTGCTGGTGTCAATGAGATTGTGCTTAGTCCTGTGAGCTTCAGAGCAGTTGGTTATGGCTGAGCAAAAGGTTAAATAATAGGATTTTGAAACACTGTTTCACAATTACCAAGGCATTGTTACTGAATATTTGTTTTACTCTGGAGACAGGGACTTTGTGTCCAAGCAGAGATGCCAAGCAGAGATCCTCAAAGCTGAATGTGCAGGACTGTTTCCCTACAGGGCAGTCTGAATCTGGGAGATCTGTAGTCCGTTCTGTGGTGATGTATGATGGGCTATTTCCAAAATCTTGCTTCTGAGTCTTCACTGGACTGTGTGATTTTAATACACCCAGGTCTCTTCCCATATATCTCCTTTATTTGAGCTCCCCCATTGCACAGATCCCAAATATCTTTAGGTCTGCCAAAGTGGTATGAATACAGTTAAGAAGAGGAACTCTCAGATCCTGTGCTGAGGAATTACGATTAAACAGATGGTATTTTTGTTTCAATTATTATTTATTAGATGGACACAGAAATCACTGTCTGATAAACACATGGCATTAATGCAGTGGTGCCCTATAGGCCCGCAGTAGATGAAAAGCTGTTTTCCTGCTGGGGCCTTAGGAAGTAATGGGAAGGAGGAATTGGCTCACTCAAGTTGCTGGATACTGAGCCTCAGAAGTCAAGTCTTTCATCCTGCCTAAGCAGAAGGTGATGCTGGCCTTGGGACTCATCATTTGTTTGGTTTTCCCTTGGCCTGGTTGTGCCCTTGGGGAGGAACAGGGCACAGGGAGGAGTTCAGAGTCTGAAGTTTTCATGTCTGGTACTGCGCAGGCAGTGTAAACAACTGCATTGCAGTCAAAAGGGATGGTATGGGAAGGAACTACACCCTGGAGTGCCTCTTTCTCTCTCTGCTGGACTGGATAATATCACTGGCATGTTCATTTTCCTTTGTTATCACTGGTATGCTAGTCATACTTAAATTTATCATAATCCACTGAAATAAGGTATTGGGTTTTTCATTATCAATCATGGGTGAGAAGAAGTAAAGGACTCTAAGAGGGAATCTGGAAAGGATATCACTTTCAAAAGACAAAGAGGAAAGCTGCAGAAGGAAATGTAAACAGGGCTAATTTACAGAATACCTCACCTGGTATTACTAATGAAAAATATCGATACATCAGGAATGGTAATTTTGTACACCAGTATGGGAACCAACGTCTTTTGTTTCAGCACAATGCGTGCTCTGGACACAGCAGAAACACATGGAAAGCTGAAAAAGCTCCTATTTCCTGGCATCTTTGGGATTTAGTAGAAAATAATGTTGAGGACAAGACAGGACTGCAGTCACCACAACAGACCCATATCACACAGCCTAGAAAAAGGCTCATCTCAGTACCTGTAGTGGAGCATGCTGAAAAAGCCAGCACTGTTCAAACAGAAGATTGGAGTCACGTGAACTTAAAGGGACCAATTATTTTTTGTCAGCTGTGCTGGCCACTCAGCCTAAAGGCAGCTGCTGAACTATTCCCACTCTCATTTCAATCCAGAAAATTCACAGGTGGATCTTGTTAGATTATGGGGACCTTCATGATTATCATTTTGATGTTTCTGCTCCTCTGCTCACTGTATTTCAGTGCTTTGATCAGGGACTGGTTTTTCTTATAGTCACAGATGGTTGCTGTTTGACAGGCTGACAGGCAGACAAAGGAAATAGGCATGAAAATAAAATATTCCTTTGTTTTGGTGAGTTGGGCCAATGTCATGTGGGTAGACATTGCTCTGTAATCTTTCTAACTGTGTCAGGATGGGGAGAGGGTGTTGTGTAAAATGGTACCCAGGAATCTTGCAAGTTTCTTTCCTGGTCTGTCTTGTTGAAGATTTGAGCAACAAATCTGAGTTTACAATGAAATTTCACTGTTACCTTTTCAATTAAGGTGGTAAGCATCGCCATCACGCAGCACTGTGGAATTTTGAGGGGCTAGTCTGGAAAAATCCCATCTGGCAAAGATGTTCCTGATCCTGCATATCAATAGGAGCACAGATTTTGAGCACAGATCAATAGCACGATGAAATGCTACATAATTATTGTGTGTCTGTGCCTGTATCTACTTGCCTGCATTCATAATGCAAAAAAAAATAGAACACTCAGGAAAAAAAAAAACCAAACAAACAAAACAACACTTCAGGTCACCAAAGATATGGCTCCTAATCTAGTGCTAAACTAGTCACCGTGTCAGTATAAATGCTTTTATGAAAAATTTCTATATTATGAATAGAGAAATCTAATAAATCAATACTGATTTTGAAATTGATTAAATAGTTTGGATTAAGGACTGTTGCACAGCATTTGTGGCAACTCTTGACGTGACATCTGGTCGGTGAATTCTCCTGGGGTGATTCTGTGGGATTGGAAACCTGGTTTTCCATAAAGAAATTGTTACTGACCTATTGATGTGATGTGACATTGCTTCCTTCTTTGGCAGGTTAGGCAGTAACAGAGAGAGGTAGTTCCACCAGCCCTTACACTGATCTGTTGCCAGGTAAACAAGAAAAAGAATCAAAGACAGAATGGGCTGACTGCCCTGTCTCTCCCCTCAAAAAAAAAAAAAAAAAAAAAAAGGGAAATTCATGATGTTGTATCTTTTTCTCATTGTTTATCAAATGAAGTGAGCCTGAAGTAGTACTTTTTGTTGTTACCTTTAGTTTTATTAAAAATAATGAAGCTACCAATAAAATGGATTTTACTTTATTGATACACTACCCAGTTAAAGACAGACTCTTAATATTCAGTACTTGAAAGAAATGATTTGATTATTGTAAATAGTTGAAAGAAAGCTCCAATACCAGAGACCTTTTTATACAGTTTTCTCTTTTCTGTGCCTTGAACAGTTTAGCTGGTCAATTAGGATAAATGGTGGTCTGTTAAGCACTTATGTTGAAAAAGAGAAGCAAGCCTGTTATTCCTAAGGGCATGGGGGAAAAAATGTTGGTTTTTTGTTTTTTCTTTTTTATTTAATCCATGTTGGAACCTAGTGGTTTTCAGGCCACAGCTTCAGATTAGGGCCTCTTGCTACACAGACTGCATCTCCCATCAGCCCATAATTAATAGGGTAAAACACTCTTTGCGGCTGGCTTAAGATGCTCATCTTCTGCCCCTGGAAAGCTTGATGGTTGGGGTAGGCAGCCAAGAGCTTTCAAAACTTTGGTTACATATGAGGAATCCTGGACCAGCCTGGAGTTCTGGCCACCAGTTTGGGAAGAGTTCTAGGTTTTGACTCACCATGGTAGCTTGGCTTTGGTGATCTCCATTTCCAAGGACAATTTGCAAAAATTATGGTTTCTCCAGCTGCTGAAAACAATGGGTTTATTTTTAAGGAAAATATTTTAAACCATTCAATTTCTTAAAAATGATAGATATTGTGATTTTAAGATAGAATTTGCTTTGCTCAATAGGCTTAAAATGGCAACAGACTATACTACAGCAAGAAAAAGAGTAGGTGGAAATTTCAAGCCTGTATCTTCAGATATTTTCCTAAAATACTAATTCATAATCTGTAAATCAACCTTGTAAATTTGTATCAATAACTTACCTTCAGTCGGGTAAACGCAGTTGGGTAACTCTCAGTAATATTGTATACCTACCACTGGGAACAAGCATAAATATAGACATAAAAAAGATGTTTTCACAGAAGAAATTACTTGGTGGTTGCTTGCTGATGCTTTCCCAGATTGAGAGAAAGCAAGGTCAGGAAAGACTCTATCTCAAAAAAAATAAGGTCAGAAGAGAACATAGAAAGTCTCATGAAGAAATAACCAGCAATTGTATTGTAAAAGCATACAAAAATATACATGAAATGCATATATTAAGTTTTAAGGATTATTTTCTGGATATTTGAAGTGGATGCTAATGCTTAAATTGTTTTTATACCAAGTACTAAAAAAAGCAAAAGACAATTCTGTGTAGAATTTGAGTATCTGAAATAATGATTGATCATGACTAAGTCAATCTGCACTGGAATCATGTTTCTTTTTATTTGTACCTGTGCTAGATCTGCTGTTCTTACCATCAACTTCTGTTGCTTTTCCCAGAATCTGCAGGAGGCTGATATTTGGTTTTTTTTCTAGCCCCATGCTATCCAAAGGATGGATTGGAAAATATCTAAAAATGTTAATGGTTTTATTATTAAATTTTTCCACGGTATACAAGGCGTGAGGCTTTTTGGCGAGCTATGTGAAGATCAAGGCACAAAGAGATACGCAGTCATCCATGTAGGCTCAGGCTTCATTTCTGAGTAAGTCCAAAGCTTTGACTGTTTGACACAGCATTGTGGTTTTTCTGTTGTGCATCTGCAGTGACAGCTCCCCAACCTCCCTTCTGAAGAATCCTACAAGCTACTGCAAATCTTACTTAGATCTGTAAGAGAAACTGGCTGATAGACATATTTGTTCAATGTGTCCCATGGTATATTTTTTTTATTGTTTTCAGCTCCAGAACTACCACAGTTAATTTTCTCTCCCTCGCTTTCCATAAAATTTATATCTTGCTCTTTGTAAAAGGGAAAGAAACCCAAATGACTACAACATTCCTATTATTTAAGTTTAAATATTATGACTAGGCTGTTAACTTTGGTTACTACTGGCAAGAGGAACATCATCCATCTACCCCTCCTCTGCCAGGTTTTTTATTCATCTTAGGTGATTTTTTTCACTTTTCTCCGTGTGTCTATCACTTCAGAAAAATTAATGAGTCAACATTCTACCAGTTCTAGAGAAGTGATAAATGAGAAAAATCAGTCAGCTTGTTCAGCTTGTGTCTTTGCATTAAATCAATCTTGAAATAATTTATCCTTCCCATGAGCCTTGCAGATACACAGGTCTCATTTATGCAGCTTCTGTGCAACTTTCTTCACAGCTTTCATTTGATTTGCTTATCCATGTGCTTCTGCTACTAATGTTGGATACTGGGCTTAATAGGATGGATGGCAAGTCTTCGTGGTGTTTCAAATACTCTGAGTAAATCAGATCATTAAAATACAGCTTAACCTCCTGGATCACCCTGGAGTGTAAGAAAAAAAAAATCCTTCTCTATGTTAAAATGAACAGAATTGTGGTTTTTTAGCATCTCCCACAGACTGGAAAATAACTATTAAAGTGTATGTGGAAAAACAGTATGAAACACTATGTTTGACTTATAATTCCCTAAAGCTCAGGTTTTACTCCTCTGTCTGCATCTTCCTTTGGGATTTCATTTCAGGGAGGGGTCATTTCTTTGTGTTTTGTTTGCACAGTGCCCTGGCACATGGTTGGGTGCTCCTTGTTGCACAAATAGGCTTAGTTTGTAACCAGAAACATCATTAAAAAATGATTTATTATGCAGTGTTCCAGTCTAATCAGGTTTATATGTGCCAAGACCTTGGTCACGGATCTAAATGTATTAAAGAATGAAATGGAAATTTCTGTGCTTTATAAGGCACATTTTAATATTGTTGCTTTGTCTAATAGGTGAAACCATCTCAAAGTTCATTTTTGCCTGGACTGCAAGGGCTGAATCATCTCTCTGGGCACTGCAGAACTGCTCTGGCCTCAGGTCCACCCCTCCTTGGCACCCCCTACACCTTGTGGGAAGCTTTTGGTTAAGACACAAAACCTGCTTGCTCATGTGGCTGGTGAGATCCCTTGTCAGCCAGAGAGGACACAGGTATCACCTGTCCAGAACAAAGGCAGTGAGCAGCTTCCTGATTTCTGATGGGAAAAAGGGGCTGAAGGCTCACTTTGAGCACCAAGGACTTGGCTGAGAGTAGATTTGGATGGAAGAGCTCAGAGGGGCACATTTTTAGGGTCCTGATTTCTCACTCTCTGGCCCAGGGTCTAGTCTTCCACTCAGCCTGTGCGTGTTTTATTGGCTTCTGTCTTTATTTTGTTTTGTAGTAATTGCTGTGTATGTAGAGTGACTGGTGCCAAACTGGCTCTCTCCCTGGCAGGGCTCTGGGATGCAGCAGGGGCATGTCTCCAAATCTGGGAATGAAGAAGTGCCGTCAGGCCAAATTAAATGTCAGAGAGACTTGTTCTGGGGAGGGCTGACTGGAACAACAAAGGTAAGAATGTGGTCTGCTAATACTTCACCACATCTCTGATGTGGTGATTCTAGGAAAAAATTCCATCATGGATGATTAGGACACTGCTAAGTGTGCATTTCAAGCAGAAAATTAATGAATACTTCCAAAGACCTTAAAGACTCTTTATAAATTAACACCAGCAGCAGGTATTTCAGACCAATTCTGCTGCCTATCCCACTGCTCTTTGCCATTTGATGCAGTTGCTATTCAACCTTGCTCTGTTGCTGCGTTTGGCTTATCTCTGGTCAAGGCTTTAATCCCCTGATAGCAAACTGAAGTCATATCAGCACTCAAATGCTGTTGTGATGTGCTGCCACTTTATCAATGTGAGCAGTGCCTCGCTCCCTGACCCCGAGGCCGGGCTCTGGAGCTGCACTACAGGGCTGTACATGTGCCACCTACATGCAGGTCACAGAGAGCAGCCAGCCCCAGGCACCACCCCCGAGATTTCGAGCAGAGCCAATAGAAGTGCCCACGTGAAGGGGAGAACAAGGGCTGGAGCTGCTGCTTCCCAGCTTCGAGCATTAGTGCTTCTGCTTGAAAGGTAACAATGTATTTTCTATACAGTAAATGACTGGGCCAGCTGAAGAGTAATTTTAGCACAGAAAGAAAGGGTAGTTTAAATGAAAAAAAATCGAAGGATAAATAGAAAAGATCAATGCTTACAGTTTAATTAAGCCTCAAACAACTAAATGTAAATATATGCATGAAGAATAAAGACAAAATATGAGAAAAAACCCAGAGAGATGCAAAGACTGTACTTTGTCGTCAACCGTGGCTTCCTCCAGGTCTGCTAGCCTGACTCTAAATCAACATCAGGCCTCAAAAGGATTCATAAATCCAGGTTTTGAAGGATTGCTTTCTCTAAAAGCTGAAGAAAGAATAAAATCAGAATAGAATTCAGAGGCTTAAACAGTAAATTCATTAGGAGTGAGACAGGAAAAATCCAAACCTGAACACATGCTCTGAGAAAGTATTTGATTTCTTTCTTTAAATTCTTTTTCAGAAAATGCAATGTAAGTTTTTAAAAGTACAGAAATGCTGATGGGAAGGTGTTCACCAGGTTCCCTTTAGAAACAATATTTCCAGGGAGATTTTCATGGTTCAATCCAATTAGCCTTCTTGTAGCTGCAAAACTCCTTGCAAAACCAGCTCCCTTAGTTCACGTGTATTGAGCAGTTCAAGTGAAAATCTGTCAGCGGAACTGAATTAAAACCATAGAGCCAAGGTCTCTCCTAGTATAAATCATGTACATTGCTATAATAAAACAACATACAACAGAAGCAATTCTTCACACCACTGAGTTTTTGGCATGGGAGCTGGTCCCAGAATCCAAATCTTACTGCTCCAGCTTCCATATTTCATAATGTGTCGGAAAACCTAAACTACAATATGCTGTAATAATTTTGTGACATTTGAGAATAGAATAAATGTGTCCTGGGATCTAAAAAAAGCTAAAATAAGTTGGGATTTATCTTATTTTTCTTTTTTAATGGTCTTGGTCATGCTAGTAAATGGCATTTTCTCATCTGTAAAATGAAGTGGAGTATTGTAGCATGTCCTGATTTTACCAGTTGAAGCCTCTTTCTTTTTTCAAAGTCATAAAGTATATGTCAAGCACTCTGAGCAACTCCTTTATGCCTTGCTTGCAGTGCTGCAATTAGTATCACACTGTGTCATATTCGAAGCTCAGTGACTGTTAAATGTGCTATGCCTGCATCGCACTAACTACTATATCAGTCATTTTAGATGACCCCCTTGAAAATTGCTGCCAAAAGTTTATATGTCAGAAACCACTTTCAAAATGCTTATGAAGTGAAGAATTTTCACAGCTCTTTACCTACTCAAATACTAGAAACTGTCAGTCAGAGACATCAGGCTCGACAGTTTACCAGGACTGGCTATTCAAAGATTTGCTTGAAAAATTATTCCTATCATCTGTCAGCAAGTGGCTTCTGTGTTTAGTTGGTTGTTCTCTTTTATATTGTAATGACCACTGTAAGTTGCTACAAAAGACCTGCCAGAACCCTTGGTATTGTTTTTATATAGAGTGAGCCAGGGACATCTCCATCAGCAGTGTCTTCAGTTCCAAGTGATAGCAAAAATATATGATCCAGGTACTAAACACCAGAGATTTATTTACAGAGCAGTTAACAACTGATAAAACTTTTAGAGAAGGGAGAATTAGGAGTTTTTTAAGTTTTATGATTTTGAACTGTAAACTTATAGGTCCATTGCCAAGGGTGAGGTTTGGTTTATGGCTGAATCTCTATTTATTTCTTTTAATTTCCTGGAAAAACATACTAAACTGCTCTGCTACAGGTGGGACTTTAGTAATATGGCTGAGGTCCAAGCCTAAACCTACAACATCCATAAGCTAGATTTTAGTCTTTATTTTTTAAGATCTGTGTAGCCATCAGCATAGTGCTAAGAGTCAATATCTATAATGAACTGCTATTAATTAAAAGTTACTCACTCTTTTATTTGCAAGTTAAAGACTGAATCAGCATCCCGTTACAATGAATGGCAAAAGCGTGACAGGACTTTGTGTGCTGTGTTGCCAACTTGCACCAAACCTTCCTGCTTCCTTTCCTCATAACACTGAGGAGTTTCCTCAGTGCCATTGGTCTTTTTGCTCAGCCTGAGCAGCACGGGGATCTGGGCATTGGGGATTATTCAGAAAGCAAACTTACCAGGTCTGAAGGTTGTCAGCAGGACCTACCTGACAGACCTCCTCAAGGCATAATGAATGTGTGTCTCTGTGCCTGGGCTCTTCACAAAACATAGAAAAATTACACTATAGTCATCTGTCTTTTATGTAGTAGAAGACAGGTTCAGTGCTCTCTTCATTCTCAAAGGATTTAATTTCCTTTTGTGTGCTTTCCATGAAATGATCCAGGCTCTGGACCAAGTGCAGGACTTTGTGTCCTGTCCCAGGAAGAGGGAAATTCAAACAGAAAAGGCGGATATCTGTGTCCTTGTCTTTTGATTGCTGCTGTGTTTTACATGAAACTCTCACTAGATTAAAAAAATAATAATGGGACTGAAAAATGACTGCAACCACACAGTTAACTCTGTGTGTTAACTGTGGAGATTTTTCTAGCTCTGTTATGAGTGCTGCCTCATTTTCCTACTAGGCCAACTATCACTGAAAAAGAGCTAAAAGAAATTTCTTCCTCATTTAAAGCTGTCTTTTCCTCCTATGAAATGGGTTTTGTAGACCCAGGAAAATTAGTCAGCCAGCAGGTCATTCTGTCTGGTACTGCCTTGCCTCCTGCAGGAAGTAGATGCAACTTCCAGAGATCCATCCCCACCAAATGCCCAGTGGCAACCAGGACTTTTGCTTGCAAATGATAAGCTGTATCACAGAGCTGCCTCTTAATAAGGTATGTCTGTATAGTCCTTGTAAACATTTGTGCGTTTCCAAATAGATTAGGTGTATAAATATTTCTGCTATAGCAACGTAGGTATAAAAAACCCCACCATAAATGATGTTAAATGAATGTAAAAACCATGCATAAGAGTGTCAGTGGCAACACCTTTGCTGAAAATCATGGGCATTCAGCCAGACACTCCCCAGAAAAAAAGATTTTGAGGTTCTCTTCTGGGTACAGAGAATTCTGGGAATCAGATTGCCCTTGGACAGGAGCAGAGACAAAAGCATTTCCAACAGGCTGTTCTTGTTTTCTGTAGTCTGGTGAGGAGCCTTTTTGCTGTCTGACCTAGCCATTTGCAACACCAAGCCTTTGGAGGGTGTTTAACTTTCAGCCTCTAACTTCATCTTTGTTTCTCTGGTCTGACTCAGCATGTTGCTATCAGAAATACTCTCAAACAAAGGCAAACAATATCTCTTGGAGAGATTTCTCTACCCTGTAGAGGAATTTCTCCAAGAATGGAGCCAGTATATTTTAATTATGTGACATGAGAATCAGTTGTATCTAATGTTCAGTTTAGACACTTCTCCCTTGGTGTCATAAATGGGTGTGGGATTTACTCATAAATATTATAAATGGGAATTTACTATTACAAGCAAGTGAAAATATGATTTAGTCGGAAACAAATATGTTGCAAGGGAGTGGCTTCTTTCAAATCTCCTTTACCTATATATCACCAATCTAAAATTACTGCTAAATAGAGACTCTAAAGGGAGATGAGAGTAGAATCTCCTATTAGTCAATAGGGACAATAGCGTTTGGGATTTAGTCAAATTATTGCTGAATCGAAAATCTTAATTTGACTGTTATGAGTTTTGGCTTTTCTGTTTTGTGGGTTTTTTTTCCCAAAGAATCCTAGAAACCACCACAGAAGGCCCGTGACCATGGAATTTACTACAAAGCTTTTGAGGTTTGAGTTGCCTGCCAAGAAGACAAAACAACTCAGATTAGAAGTTTGAATCTTAATAAAACTGGACTCCTTAACCACTGGTTGTGGTACCTACCATTGCTGGAGTGACAAACCTGCTTGGGAACACAGGAATAATTTTACACTTTGTAGATGCTTTTCAAAGACTTATGTGCCAAGTGCACAATAGAAATTTGTGATACTTTGTGCGTTGCCCAAAGTACACAAAATGATGATAGATTCAGTATGAAGAACATCACCAGCCCTAATCTTCAGGCTAAAGCAGACTTGTTTGAGAATATGTCTTACAAGGATGACAAAAGAAGGTCAGGGGTGCTGAAGAAGAGTTTTGCCATGAGTAACGTAGGCTGTTCTGACTTGTAATTTTCTCTTGATTAAATTGTATAAGGTAAATTAACAAGCCTCAAATAGGCTGGGCTAATTTAAGAATAGGACCTGTATTATTATTAAAGGTGATCCTTCATACACAAAAGTACTATCTAAACAGTATTTATTGCATTGCATTTCTGGCTACAGGGCTATTCTTATCTTTGTTTCTATTTTGATCATACCTCAGTGGGGATCAGGTCTGGGTTGCCACTGATCCTGACAGACGGTGCAATTCCACTTGTAATTCCTATAGTCATTTGCTATGTCAAATTCCTGGATCAGTTTGAAATCCTACTGCTGCTTTTGAGTTCGTGGCTGGAACAGAAAATGGTGACCAGACAGGTGCTTCAAACTATTGTTTAGTGGTGGCAATACACTGTCAATGGGTCATATGCACAGCCAAAATATCTACATTTGTTATTTAACTTGGATCTGTCTGCACCTTGCTGCGGAACTTAGGAATTTGTTGAGTTTTTTATAAACCGTAGGAGCGATCTTTATCTGAGTTCGATTTCTCAAGGAGTTTCTTAACAGTTTTTGTTGTCCAGAGGAGGATTGGCTTTCCAAACTGGTTTAAAATCCTTTGCCTTCTCATTTTCTCAGTGCCTTTCCTCTTTGACAGCCTTGTCTGGTGAGTTCAAGCAGGGGTCAGCCCTTGTGTTGCGTCTCAAGTGCTGCTAGATGGGAAGTCATCTGAAGGTGCTGCATTCTTCTCCACTCATGGGAGCCAGCCCTTTGTTAAGTTAATGCTTTATATTCGCTTACATTTAGCACTTATAATAGTTTTGCCTTATTGCGAAATGGCTCTTGAACCCATGTGTTTATCTACTGCTCTTTACAAGCACTGTCAAACCTTACTATTGCAGTTTAGGTATTTAACTCCAGGTTTGCATTCTGTCCCAAGAGCTTTCTGCCTCCCAGCAATGTCAGCAGGAGAAAACATGCATTGTTTTACCTCAAATACTCTGTGGTTAAGAGTTTCCCCTGACTCTCTTGAAATACTGATAATCTGAGGCAAAGAGTAGGAGGGTGCTAATTTCTACAGCACAGTTTGCTAGAATTTATCTGTTAATCCCAAAATGCCGGAAGACTTGTACAAGATAAAAAAAATATTTCTGCAGTCTGTTTCAGATCTAAGGCTGAATTCTCTACTGAGTGCTGCAGTATTCTTTCTTGTAAAGAGCCCGGGATACTATTTCAAAATAAATAAACCAGCCTACTTCTAAAGTTTGCCAGCCTATATTTTATTTAGGATCCTCTTCTTTTGGCCATATCTTCTACCTGAGGCAATATTCAGGATCTTTGTCCATCAGAAAGCGCATCCTTTGTCAGTGCTCCTTTACACAGAATCATCAGGTTGGAAGAGACCTTCAAGATCACCAAGTCCAACCCATGCCCTAACACCACCTCAACTAAACCATGGCACTGAGCACCACATCCAATCTTTTTCTAAACACATCCAGGGACAGTGACTCCACCACCTTCCCAGGCAGACAATTCCAGAACTTTATCACTCTTTCAGTAAAAAACTTCTTCCTAACATCCAGCCAAAATTTCCCTTGGCACAGCCTGTGTCTTCTTGTTTTATCAGCTGCTGCCTGGAAGAAGAGACAACCCCCACCTGACTACAACCAGCTTTCAGGGAGCTGTAGAGAGTGATAAGGTCACCTCTGAGTCTCCTTTTCTCCAGGCTAAACAACACCAGCTCCCTCAGTTGTTCCTCATAGGGCTTCTGTTCCAAGCCCTTCACCAGCCTTGTTGCCCTCCTTTGGACATGTTCAAACACTTCAACGTCCTTCCTGAACTGAGGAGCCCAGAACTGCTGGCTCATGTTCAGTCAGCTGCTGACCAGTACCCCCAGGTCCCTTTCTGCCTGGGCACTCTCCAGCCACACCGCCCCCAGCCTATAACATTGCAGGGGGTTATTGTGGCCAAAATGCAGGACTCGGCACTTGGACTTGTTGAACTTCATCTTATTGGACTCTGCCCATCCATCCAACCGTTCTGGGTCTCTCTGCAGAGCCCTCCTACCTTCCAACAGATCGACACACGCTCCCAGCTTAGTGTCCTCCGCAGATTTACTAATGGTAGACTCAATACCCTCATCCATGTCATCAGTAAAAATATTAAACAAAACTGGCCCCAGCACAGACCCCTGAGGAACACCACTGGTGACTGGCTGCCAGCTGTATGCAGCACAGCTCACCACCACTCTCTGGGCCCGGCCATCCGGCCAGTTCTTAACCCAGCAAAGAGTGCTCCTGCCCAAGCTGTGGGCTGCCAGCTTTTCCAAATGTTCTCTTCCCTTTGTACCTTCTCTTCTCTTTCTAGATTCCACACAGGTTCTCATTTGCAGGCACACTGAAGAGAGGTCCTCCTTCCCTAAAGCCAAAGGAAACAAGGCCATATTGCTGGCTGGAGTATTTGTGAATTGTAATCATCAGTAGTTGAGAACTGAGAGAATTCAAATCCCTTAACACAGAACCAGGTTAACTGATTTATGCGATAGCATTGCTCCATGTACTTCGTAAGGCAATTTAATGTTGTGCCTCCTCAGTGGAATGTTAAAAAAAAAATATTTAAATTGATCATAAACCTGAGAAAGTTAGAGTTTTACTGAGTGCTTAGCCAGCTCAGCTATTGCTTGTGATCCTTGCTTCATGCTGTAGCTCAAATTTCATTAGAAGCAGCTTTTCATTCCAGTTAAATAATCCCTTAAAATCCTTATAATATCAGAAGACACATATGCTTGAACTGTTCTTCTTCTACTAAAGCACACACTGCACAAATGAAGCTGACTTTCAGATTATGATTTGCACAGTACTATATAATATAAATGCATCTGAAATTTACAGCACGCCACGAACTGTTTAATACTCAACACTTAAACTGCTGTGTTTCCATAGCAAGCTGTAAAACTAAGAATTTAATACAGAATCAGATATCTGGACAGTTATTAACAATGTTTTCTTAGTATTTTACTGCCTGCTTGTAAACACTAGTTTATTGAAATGTATCTACATGGTCATATAAACTGTGAAAAAGAACACGTTGTTTTCTTTGCCAGAGGTACTGCAGTTGTAATGAAAACGTCTGGACCTTGAACTTAAACATCCAATCCTATATACACAAAAAAAGTAAATCCCTTCCTACCACACTATTTTGACCTTGTATAGCTGTCCAGGTTTTTGACAAAGAGCCAGAGGAAGTCGCTGCTCTGGAGATCTGGTTTGTTTGAGTTAGGTTTTTAAACTCTCTAATTCCCTTTAAAGAACCAGGGTTCCCTCCCTTCCCCCTTTATAATCTGTAAAAAGGAGGAAGGACACTTCAATGTACAGTGTTATTTTTATTGCTGGATCTTGTGCCAAAAGAAATGCAAGGTTTAATTTTATTAGGCTGTAGAGATTAAAAATACCATAAGAATCTCAGTAAATGGTTATGACTTGACATATTCATGTTTCAAAGTAACTATCTCCTCTGATCTTATTTAAGTATATTTTAAGACTTGTCCTTTCACTCTTTATCACCTTTGATAAAGATTTTAGGCAAGGCTTTAGCAGCTGTACAAAACAAAACCAACCAAACAAGAAACATAGACAGGAAAATTGTTGCCTAGGTGTTGAAGCCAGTGAAGTGCAATACTAACTGGCAGGAGAAACTACCGGTCATCCAGTAGATTCAAAAATTGAGGAAGGATGTTAAGGACTTACCTCCATTCACCTAATTGAGCAAAGCCTAGCTAAATTGTAGGAGTCAGCCCATGTCATCCTCCACAACGCTGGGTTTTGTTTTTGGCAAAAAATCTACCTTGTTCATCAGGAAGGGGAAAAGGGAAGAAACTTAGCAGCTGTTTTGGCAGGGAGGATGTCATACCTTTAAGCTACCAGCTCAGCAGGATTATGTCCAGAATCTGTACAAATAAAAATAGCTTTCATGTGCTTTTTGTATAGACTTTCACTTTCTAAGGTTGGACCTATATTTTGAGACCTAAAGTCTACAAGTGCTTCCTCTGTAATCCATGACACGTGTTTCCCTGCTCTCTAGCTAGTATTCTTCGGCTTGATCAGATGTTTCAGAGCCCCTTTATGGAAATTTTTCTCACTTTGTTCACAAAGGTAAGTACCTGGCAAATGGAGTCAGAATCTAACTTGGTGAAAGATCCTGCCTAGTTGCTTATTCTCTATAAAATTTGCTCTAATAGGAGAAATTTCTAATTAAATTAGGTGTCCAGCAAACCTCAAACACTGTACAGCTGCTTCATATATATATAAATATATTTCTGTTAGAATTTTAGACACCTGACTATTAAAACCTATTTGATGGGATTTTAGATCTAGACATAAACATATCTCAGATATGGCAGAGAAGGCAGCATCCATCTCTGTCCCCTTCTGAAAAGTTCAGACACATAAAGGCACTGTAAATATTTTGGATACATTGAGCATTGGAGAGGAAAAAAGGGCTAAAACATAGGAGTAAAAAGTAGAATGTTACCTCAATAAAAGAGAAAGTTAGAAGACCTATTAGACTTCTCACTGTTTTCATAGACTTCCCAGACCAAACATGAGCTGGTCTATTTCTGTTTGTTTGTTTGTTTTTGTGTGTGTCAATGTCTTTTAGATGGAAAGGAAATTCCAAAGAATTCTAACTTGTCCTATTTAAAAAAAAAAAATTCTTCTACAGTACTCAAAATGCACATTCCAATATTAGAAAATAAGTGTGAAAAAGAACAAACAATTACCTGTGGAAGAACAGTGATTTGTTTTTAGCATGATGGAACTTAACTATTCTTTAAAATGGCCTTTTTTTTTTTCATTTTAGCGTGAGTAGGTGTTTTCTACATTTACAGGTAGAATAGTTAGTTCCTTTGCTGTCTGTCTGCCACCAGTCTATTTTACTACTAGGTTTGATACATCCACTTGTACATGAAAAGAGCACAGAATGATTCTCTGATTCAAGCTGTAGTTATTTTTAGGTCCAGTGAGCATATCTGTCACTTATTGTGAGTTTATATTAAATACAGATACCAGAGGAACTGTAACTAAAAGACCATATATGATGCAACAGAGACACAGAGCACTACATTCACTAGTCAATAGCCCAGTGTGCCTTTTACCCTTTAGAATGACATTTAAAAAATCCTAACAAGGTCTAAAAGGGCTTTAGTAATTCTGGTTTGTTGGGTTTTTTTTCCCACTAAAGCATAGAAGTGTCAGATAACTAAGTTTAAATGAAACATGAGAAGGCAGGATGTGATTTCTTTTAGTGAAGTTTTTTTCCTTCAAGTTTCTCCTCCTTGGCTAAATAGATCAGCTGGTGTATATACATATATATGTATATATATAATTTTTTTTTCCTATTATTTGGCAGGAGATAAGTTTCAAGACCTGATATTTATTCACTGTATTCTAATATGACGTGGGGTCTCCCACTCACATATAAAAGAATCCAGAGGGGCTTTGAGCAGAAACCAAGTATTTTAGTACTCCTCAGTTGCTCTCCAGCACTGCAGCTCATTTCCTTTCACTCTCAGGTGCCCAGGCTGTGAATGTACAGCCAAAGCCATCCTCTTTTTTTGCAAAGACTGCTCTTGCTCCAACAGAATTGTAAGAACAGCGGCCAAAGTTCTGATAGCTCCAGATCTTTTAACACAGAGGTGAGTTTTGCAAACCTTGGTTTTGCCAGCCTAAAGCATGATTAAATGGCCATGCCATTTTAAAATGACTGAATTAGGACTTAAATGAATGTAGCCTAATACCTGAGATATGTTTTCTGACATCCTAGACTTAGGGTAAGTAAATCCTGTGCTTTTAGTGGGCTGGTTGGTTGTCATCACCTGGCATAAATGGGCTAATCTCTACATTAAACTTCCAGGTATGATGGTGTTTTCTCCTGCACACATGTATTTAAGCAGAAAAGTACTGGTAGGGATTTCATTAAAGTAAATGACAATGACACATGAATTTAGAGCCTGCTGTCTAGGTAAAGACAGTACTGCAGGGAGAAATCTTGTTCCCACCTTCCTGCATAGGATTAATGTTTTAAAACCTATCCTAATTATCACAAGTTCACTCTGAACTTGTTTTTCAGATCAGCATCTTATTTTAAAATATACAGGCATGCATAAAAATAAATCCAAGTAAAGTATGCAAAATATGTATTATTATGGCTCATTAGTGCTTGATGCTCATTCTAAATACAGAAGTTGCCATCATCCTGCTTCTGAGATCCTAAAAGAGTTTGGGCAAGAAAGAGAGAAAGTGGAAACAGAGTAGTCTGTGAAAGACTCAACATCTCCTTGATCACTCCTGTGGACCATAATTTACACTGCAAACCTGAAAGCTTAAAACCTTAACACACAAGAAAACCTGTGTTTCATGCTACTTCATCACGAGTGCAAAATTTGCACAACCCCCGAGACAGCTGGGGTCAGATCACACCGCTTGTTCCTGAGCTGTCCATCTGAAACCCTCCAATCCCGTATGGAAATGGTAAATCCCTGCTCTGTGCAGTGTACATGATTACCTGGGCTCACAAGTGGCAAAATGGCCACAGCAGGCTCCCCCTTGTTCAAGCTGCAGCCCTTGTATCACTTCCTATTGCTGATTCTCAGCTTTAGCCTCGAGCCTTGTCATCAGGTACACAAGAAACCAGCACATTTCTTGGCTGACAAATTCCTCTGTCGCTGTTAGGGAGTAAAATGATGGTAACTAGCAAAAGAAGACTTTTTAAACTACTGTAGCACGTGCTGATATGAAAAAGTTACTTGCAGTTTTTCCTTTCTAACCTAATTATTGTTTTGAAATATCTAGTAATTATTTTAAATGGTGCTACACTAACTTTTTTTTTTTGTTGTTTTAAGACCAACTGGTACTACACTAACTATTTTTTTTTTTTTTGTTTTGAGATCTAGACTTCTCTTGACTTTGCTACTGTGTCTAAAAGGAAGTTGGATCTTGGTAGCTGATGATTTCTCCACTGTCAAGAAAATCTAACCTTCAAGAGAGAAGGTTAAACTTAGCACACATGCATATAAATAAATGTTGGGTGGAGGAATATAAACCTTGAACAGAGTACTCCTCTGTCTCCTAAGGAACGAATGTGTGCAAACAGCCCCCCAAAAAATCATAAAGTCCTCATTCACCTATGCTACCGTGGATTTCTGAGTTATCTTGGAAGCATATGGCTGAATAAGAAGTCTTAAATTCCATTTGTGTTTGATTTGCATTGAGCACAACCACGTGAACTAATGTATGGAAGTAAAAAGGACACATAAGTCCAGCCCAATCAAGCCATAAAAGTAGACCTGAATTTTATGCATCTGCACTTTTTATTTTATTTTTCACGTTGCCATTTTCAAGATGAAAAAAATGTTGCACGACATAAAATTAATTATCCCCATATACTTAGCTGCATTAGCACTCCTAAAGGTGCCTCTCTGAATAGAGATATAATAAATTATCAAGGCATCATGGTGTGTTTGAGCTACCTATTTTTTAATAATCTACAAAATCATTCAGTAAAATAACTATTATAAAGTATTTTGATATCTCTAATGTATTTATTACATTATACATTTCTTTTCCCAGACTGTTCCTGTTGTCTTGTCTTCTGCCTTAATATTTTCTTGAAGGTTGAAAGGACAAGCAAAAACACACTGTAAATCTGTTGGCTCTTACTTGATAAATTATAAAAAACTTTTGATCTTTTGATCTTGAAACAACATAACCTAAAAGCCTTTTCCTTTTGGCTGGAATCCCAGACTCCAAATGTCATTCAAAGGATACATTTTCATGATAAACTGTTTGATACTCTACATCCTTGTATAAATTTGTATTTTTTGTATTTTGTTTGTTACACTGATGCTTACCATGAGCTTTCTCATATCCAACTTCAATTATTTAATGAGGGCTGTACAAGATTGGATATTTAAAATAAAATTTTAAAGTTTTCTCCAAAAACGAGTACCAGAACTTACAGAAGGTGAAATTTAAAGTGGAAATAAATTAATCTTTCTCCATTGTTAGATGAAACCAAATAATTCTGTATTGAACATGTGATACTATACTATATTTGAGAAGAGAGATGGATATTTGAGAGAAAATAGCAAGAAGAGTTAGGAATTAGTGTTAGAAAAACTATATTGCTCAAGATTGCTTGAGTAGAGAAACATAACCAAAAAATGGATTTTCATTTCCTTTCCTCTTTATGGCTATTCACATCTAACTGTCTTTTTAAACACAAATTTTACAGTTAAAGGCAAATCAAATTTCTTTGGCAATAGTGAAACACATACTGTGGAAAAATAATGAAGGTACGTGGTGGTGTATATATAAAATGTTATTAAAACCTTGTCATGCAGTATGTCATCACATGTAAGTCAGGAAAATATTTGGCTTCAGTCAACTTTAATTTAATGGGAAGAATAGGAAATTAATTTACTACAAATAGTTTTAATATGACTGCATAACACAGCCTTGCAAAATTGTCATGAAAATTTACCGGAATGGATGCAAATATTTATTTGTTTGCCTTTTTTCACCGTAATCAATCACGGAGGTGAATTAATAATTTTTTTTTCACTACATTGCAAAATATTATTCATTTCAGTAAGCTGAATGAGCAAAAATTTGCTAAGCTGCTGTACTATAAATACATACTTCCATATACTCCTCTTTTGTAAATAAATTTTGTGTTGTAGCTTTCTTGTGTGTTGAGGATGTAATCAATATTGAAATTGAAATAGAATGCAGGAGAACTACATAAAAATGACAATTGCAAAGGCTGCAAACTTTAGGTTTGTTTATTTTTTAATTTAAGGAACCTTACAGACATAATGTTAATATTAGCTACACGATAAGGCATGTAACATTTGCTGGGCTTACACTGTAGAGAAATAACTTTAGCGCTTTAATAACAGATTTGTAGCATTTTCCTCATTAATTAATTAAATGATCATATTTAAGCTCCAGGTCCTGTCAGTGGTGCAGTGCTAATGATTCACTCCTCTCTCTGTATGGGTGCTTGCACAGTAGGAGTGGGACTGACAGGTGGGTCTGGATGGATTTTATTGAGAAGGGGATTGACAGTGATTTCCCTGGTCTAACAGTTTGAATTGGGAGCATTAACCTATCTGTTTTCCCGTTGTTGTATTTATTTGGATATCGGCCTCATGGTTCAAGCTGGGTGTCAAAGCAGTGGTGTTTTGTGGGAGACTTTGGGTTCTGTACCGCTTTTAGCACAATTTGGAATGGAGGAATTTTCCTTCCATCAAGAACTTCTGTGCACTTGGATGGGTCAGCTCTGTGATGTCCTGGACCTGCAGTGGCACTGTAAAGAATCAGAAGCCTGGAAAATTAGGTCTCCATTCATGCTCTCTGTGTCTTTATCCTGTAATGATGGCATTACTACAGTACTGAAAGAATTCTGTATCTCACCAAAATTAACATGAAAATCCAGTTTGATATCAATTTTTTTTTTTTTAAATTTGTCATTTGATGGTGTAGAGCTGGTTGAGATGCTGGAGAGGGATTTTGTTGCAGGAAGATCCCTGTCAGTGACAGGGCATTGAGGTGGGTGAGAAGCTTCTGGCTTTTCAGATGAGAGAGAAGACTGAAAGCATGAAAACTGAGCTGGAGGAGACAAGGGGCAGTTTTCAACAAGTACTTTAGTGGTCCTGTAGTTCGTGAGAATGTTCAGAGTTGTTGAAATTAGTAATGAAAATCTAATTAGTGTAAGTATATACTCTATAAGGCAACTAGCTAGTTTTACTATTAAAGAGGAGGGGAAAGAAAAGCAACAAAACCAACTAATTATTTGCACAAACAGAAGAATTTTTTGTTGTGGAATAAAAGTCAATGACTGAAAAAATAATGAAGGCATCTATATGAGAGTTTATGACAGCAATTACATCTGACAAATGATGGAATATCTTTCCCTGTTCAAGTGGGTGATGCCAGAACTGAAGATTAACTTTTGATCAGGGATATATTGTATAATTTTCTTTTTTGCATTGCTGATTTAAATATAGGAACTGAGCTATGCAAGAGTGGGAAGCAGATAAACTATCATTAGCATCATTCTAGTAACACCAGCTGCAGTGAATACCAAACAGGTTTATACTTAGCAGGGAAAAGTAAATGTAGCTGCACTGAGATTTGAACATCTATTAACAGCTTGTCCAAGGGCTGAGATTAGAGCAGTCTCCCATCAGTTTCACTCACAAAGTGTTCTGCTTAACATTAAGATAATCACTGTTTATGAAAAGAAGAAAATCAAAAATATATACAATAAATCAGACTGCCCTATAGGGTACTAGGTCCATGCCTGGTCATATATAGAATTTATTACTTCCTTCCTCAACACATAACATAAACTTTCAACAGATCCGGCATTTAAACCTAAAATTTAGAGTGTGCTATTGCCAAATCGTCTGTTGCTGCTGCAGAAAGCATTTCAGCTCGTGATGCAGAAGATATAACCTCTTCTAAATTTATTATCAAGCAAAAAAGGTACATTTTTCAGAATTTGCAACCAGTGTAGAACACACTTGTATTTCTCGACACTAATCAATGTACACATGAGTTACTAATGTAATTTCAGCCATCCTAGTACCATTTTTTGTTGCATTGTGAGGCTTTTGGGGTTAGTTTCTTTTAGGTTTTGGTCACTACTTTACAGCATTGAGTGGTTTGGATTCAGGATAACCTCTGTTTTACTGCCCCCATCTAATGTGTGGCTGCAGGACAATGTCACTGTCCCTTCACTTATGAACAGTTGTGTAGCTCAGAGTGGAGCATGGTCTGGTTTTCATCCCAATTTTACGAGTGAGAGTTGCTCTGGACTAGAATGTAGGTGAGTGCCACTGATTAGAAGCTGTGTTGAGCACTGCAAAACTGACTGGGAAATATTTGCAGGTCCTGACCTAATGAAAATCTGAGGCGAAGACGTGCCGAAATCAAGTATTCAGAAAAACATTGAAAGTGTATGCTTAAACACAACTGATTTCTTTATGATTTAAATGTCTGCTTAATGTGCTTCCCTCAATATCAGCTTTGAGTTGCACTGATTTAGAAAGAAGCTGAAGGTGTTAATTGCTTTGTATGATTTTGCCAGTACTTACGGTGTTGGAGAATTTATGGATATTTTCTCACAGGAAAGCAAAAAACAGTCTCCATCCTGGATGTTTCTTCAGCTGCAATAGAAGTAGACTGAACTTGAGCTTTTCAGGGGCAGTGATTAAACAGGTATTGACTTCTCTAATTCAGAGAGTAACATTTATATACCGGATAGAAAAAAGATAATTCCAGCTTTGACTGCACTGGATAGTGGAATCAGAGGTTAAATATACTTATGGTGGTAAAGAAATTCAAGTAACTCTGAGTTTGCTCAGATATCAGTCAACACATGGTAATTCATTAGAAATCTGCTCTAAGAAATGTGTTTTAACCCTTTATTTCACATGGATCAGCTGCACTGGTACTGCCGAATGCTGTGACAACTATATCAGTTTTAAGAATTCTAATTGTCAAGCAAAATACATTTTAAACACATAACAGAGATTGACATAAAGTAAACAATCATCTCAGCTACTTCATAAGACTAGAGTAATACATACTGATTTCAGGCATATTTATTTCCATAAAGAAAACAATTGGATGCCTCTGTCACCATAATCTTAAAAACTTTCTGGACTCTGTCCTTCGCTTAATTGGCTGATTGCTATTATTGGAATATCCCACTAAATACACCATGTAGCATTTTTCTATTTTACTTCTCGAGGGGCCTATGGAAATTAAAAATTACTTAGCACAAAAGTGCTATTATTTCTGAAAAGAACAAAGAATAATGTATTTAAAAGCAAGTCTTCTCTATGCATTAGTTCTGGGTACAGTCTTGAGAAATTTTGTATAGTAAGAAGACGAAAGTGGCAAGTTATACATTCAGTGTAGAATTCAGATGAAAATTATTTGGCTTCCAGTTTACATTGTATTTTTGAAACTGGAAAAGAGAAAGCTTTGTTCAGTTCCTTTTTCTGTTTCAGGATATAAGTAAAATAGCTTGTCCCTGGCTTTTGAGATTTTGAGGGGCTGTAAACTTCAGGCTTCATTTCTAAGCATGATGGAAACACTGTCAGCTGTTCCAGCAGACGCACATCATCACACACACATCTGGTCTAGCAGAACATTTTTGAGAAGAGTTTATGCTTGATTGGAGTTATTATGGAGCTGTTGAATCTTTGGATCACAAAAATCTCCTTTAAAGCAGAGTGAGCTGGAAATTTTCACAGGAATAAAAGACATTGCACTTACAAGAGCAACAGCTATGATCCTTCTTGTATCTCTGAAAGCCCGATAAGACCTGTCTTCATCAAACCTCACAGTCTTGACTATTAAAAGTGGTATTAATAAGAAATATTTCCAATAATATATACATTTGATATTTCTTGCCAGGTTATATATTTCCCACCCTTCCAGGAAAACCTGATGCAAAGGAATAACAAGAGAGAAAAAATGTAAGTGCCATGTTCAATATCTGATGGAGACAGGAACATAAAAATGTTCTCTTATCTCTATAAAAATGAGTGGAGCTACGTGTCCTCTAGAGTTAAATTTAACATTGAAAACACTGCTGAAACAAGTGTATTTTGCCTTGAAAAATGACTCAGCCTTACCTACAAGTAATTTTTCATCTACTTCAGTCACTGGTTCACTTCTGTTTGGTCAGAGGATTAAGGCAGAAATATGAGAGTAAGACTGTTGCTCTGATCACTCTTCAGCTGTTTTCTATCTCGTTTTCTGAGCATTTGGCACGTTGGCTGGATGGATGCAGCCAGGGACCGTGGTCGATGTGTCTGTGTCGAGGCCGAGGCTGGTGAGGAGTGGTGTCCCTCAGGGTTCTTTGATGTCCTTATCAATGACAGAGCGAAATCAAGTGCACCCTCAGCAAGTTTGCATGTGACCCCGAGCTGAGCAGTGCATCTGGCACAAGAGAAGGAAGGGATTTTGTGATTTCCCACCTGGTAGATACAAAGCTGCACAGCTCCATGTCCCCAGCCACAGCCAGTGATGAGGCTGAGCAAGCATTGCTGGATACACATTTACTATAAACCACAGCTGATCACCTGATTGGAGGTCTTGTACCACAGCAGGGAGTACCCACACAGTCAAAACCCAAAGATTTACTTGTGCTTTGCAGAGTTAATTTTGGGAATATTAATGTGGGCACTAGATATTATTACATAAATTATTTGAGCCACGAATACAGGACCCAACACTTCTCTGTAGCACCACTGAACCTGCAAAGAGGAAACAAACAAAAGGCAGAGGGAGGACGTGTTCCAGAGCTGACCTTTATCTTGCTGGTAAGTTACAGGCTTCACCTCCATCACACACCAGAGTACCCTCTTCTTGTTGTAATCATCTGTAAATATTGGACAACATTAACATTCAGGAAGACAAATGTAGTGAGATTGATTTTTAATGTGATGATTTTCTATATTGTGAGGTTTTTTTTGTTGTCTCAGCACCTGAGGACTGTCTGGGGTGTTTATGATGAGGCTGCACAGGCTTGCATTTTGGAAACAGAGTAGAAAGTCTCTATTAAGACTGGCAGTTGTAAAATAAAATCCCTGTAAAAACATTATTGAAAATAGCAAAACTTTATGATATAAAATCTAAATTATTTCTCCATTGGAAAAGGATAAAAATTGACAAGAAAGGTCTGACTGGCAAGGTGAGAACATAGTAAAGTAGGCTTTCCTCATTAAAATAAAATAACAACAACAAAAATCCTGCAAATAAACCAGCATAAATTATTTCTGGAATCTCTTTTCTCTGCTGGCAGATGATAGTGATTACACTAATTATAGTTATATTTTCTGCAGAAGTTTGCGAATAATGTATGAAATTAAAACATTGTTTCAGGTTTTGTTTGTCAGATGTTAAAATTACAGAGACAAAGATTTTATGTGAACTTTTTGAGAGCAGTAATCTCAGGAAATGGGCAATCCAAGTTTAGCAGTTTTGGCATTGCATTCCCTTTGCAGTAAAATGCTGAACAGATGTATCTGATAGCATTTGTAACCTATTCAGAAGGAAGCCTGCCAGTGCTAACCTACCACTGGTAGAAAGCAATAAAATGTCTCTGGAACCTGTTCGCTACATATGGTTTGCCCGAGGTTACTGTCTTGCCTTTCTTACACTGTTACCCAATAAATCACGGAAAATATGGATTCATTTTGAACTTAAATGAAATAGGACAGGGAAAAAAAATCGACCAAAAAACCAAAAAGCAGGTTGTGAGGACTGCTGGATGTTTTCAGTTTAGACATGAAATCAGCTATTTAAAGACTAAACTATTTTAAAAATCCCTGAAATAGCGCCACTAAAATAGTTCTATTCTTGCTTGATATACTTATTTTCTTTTCAGACAGAAATGCTATTGCAGCCTACATTTATACAACATCTGCTGTGTTAATTATCAATATATTACTAAGCCCTCAATTTCCTTACTCAAACATAATTCTTTGGAACATTACGAGAAACAATGGATTTAGGAGTATGTCACTTGGGGATTTGATGTACTGTTGAACTTAGATTCCTTCATTCTGGCCAGATGGAGTTCATAAGAAGTTGTGGGGGAGGAAGCCTCTAAACTATTGCCAAAAAATCTTTACTGCACGTGCAAGATTTGCAAAAATGGTGAAAGAGCAGGTTATCCAACAGCAGCCTGCAGGGAGAAAAAGCATAGGTTTTATATATAAATCAGTTATGGCCTTACTGCAAAATCAAAGGTAACTCTGTTTCAGACTGGAGAAAGCCTGTTCTCTACACTGCAGTTCCTATTTGAAATGAGCCATTTGCTTAATCTGAGCCCATATCAGTTTCCACAAAGGTAATACTTAAAATGCCGTGGAGCAACAGATAAAGAGTTGGAGCCTTCTTATGATATGTATCAAAGAATAGGACTTTGAAAGGTAAAACCAAGAAGAGATAAACAGTCAAAAATTCTCCACATTCAATTTTAAATTACTTACATTTGGAGGGGGAAAAAAAAGTATATTTTCAGTTACCTAAGGTGGGATTTTTATCATCTGCATGTGAGCCTGGCACCTTGACCTGCCTTTAAGACAAAAGAGATGAGCTGCCACCTTTAGTAAGCCAGCTAACTTGTTTTGATGATTTCTGTGCATGAGGAGAGCTGCTAACGTTTCTATTTTTCCACTGATGCTCCAGGCAGCCCGAGAGGCAGGTTCAATGTTTACACTGGCCAGTGCAATCCTTCCCCCATGGCCACAGGTATGTCACAGCACCGAGTTTACACTGTGAGCACAAATGAGCTGAGAGACACTGCACCTCATTGTTTTCTTAATTTATTTCTTCATTTGCTCTGCTCACAGTACTCTTCAGAGAGTGTAAATTGTCCTGGAATGCAGCAGCCAGGAGCCAAGCCCAGGCCAAACGGCTGTGTATGTTCATTCGGGTAATGAGGTGATTTGCAGACAGACTCATCTTTGGATCTAGGTGTGCTCTGGGTAGGTGAACCCTGGACCATCTTGTTAAGCTTGCCTGCTTATTAGACACACCTTGTATGGAGGAGTCCTTTGGATGTGCAGAGATTTGATATGAATGAATTTGCCTTAAGGTCAAAGAGATTTTTTTCCTCAGGAAATGTATTAATATATTGCACCATATTGCATTTAGTAGGACGCTTTAAAATATGTATAACATTCTTTAGGCATTCAGAAAATGTTTATTTAAGAAGGATTGACTATATAAATAAATTTAGAGAAAATATGGATTTATCAAATGTTACAATTAAGGTTAATTTGCTTTTCTTGGCAGTTCTTCTTGAGGAACAAAAATTTTGCTCTTTTGGAACAACGGGCTTCACTCCTAGGGGACATAAATCAAGTCAAAGTAGCCTGAGGGATTTATACCAGAGAATGATCTGCATCACCAGGTAAAATTATTCCCAAAGGAAGATTCTTGGTGTAATTCCAATGAATTCACTGAGTAAATGTGTCCCTTTAATCATATATGAAATAATCCTGCTTCCTCATATGCGATGTCACTGGCTTGCAGAAAGAGATTTCTAATATGCTATTTCCTGTCTATTCACTGTCTGAATTAAAACTAATAAGATCCCTTCAGATGATTTCCTTCTCTTACACAGACAATATTGTTACTTTGTGACTTTATACTACTTTTAAAGTGGAAAGTAAATATTTTGCTAGTAAATAAAGATTAGGTTGCCTCAGTATACTTAAAATCTTTACGAGATTTTATTAGAAAGTATATATACTTGTACCAAAGAGTTGTAAATGCAGTCTGTAGTGTAGCTCCACAAAGTTATGTTCCTTATCTTTTAAGTCATCATTTCTGCGTGTTAACCTAATATCTACAAAGAGATGGGAAAACTATAAACCTTTGGAACAAAATAGGATGTTAAGAAATATGTCAGGAATTATTTTGGTCTGGCTTTTTCTAACACTCTGAAGGAAACAGAGTATATTATAAACACCTTCTTGAGTTTTTGTAGTGCTTGAAACTGCTAATGTTTAGAAACACATTTCTTCTACTTCTGCAGCTCTGAAATGTAGCAACAGTAATAATTTTTGCTTGAAAGTTACGATCTTATTTATACAAAGAAACAGAGGCCCATGCAGAGCATTTACAGTCATGTCAATCTCCACAGGGACAGTTACTATCATCTATTTGCCCTTCACAAAAAAAAAAAAAAANAAAAAAAAAAAAAAAAATATAATATGAGGTAGATCTACAGATACAATAAATAAAAATTATGATAAAGAAAAACAATTACTCCAACAAAAATAGATTTTGCTGTTTTCTCCTAGGGATTTATTTTGATCACGTGTAGTTTATAAATGAAATACCTGTGTTTAAAAACAGAAAATATTTGCTTTCACAGTTTAATAGGAAATGAAGATTTACAGCTAACTTTCATTTGAAGAAAACATGTGTTGAAAGTCAAATTCAAGACATGGACAACTTCAGACTCATATGGGGTTTTTTCCAAAACTATTTTCAAAAGGTTCTTTTTTACTGTTGATTCTCGTTTTAATAAAAGGGTAATATACAGTCAAACTCACAAACCCCAAGTTTAAGGAACATGAAGGCTGTGACACAAACTGACAACAGACAGGAAATTTAAAGTTAAGGCTATAACTCTGGTTTTAAGTCATGTCATGGAAAAACAGAGAGCATTCAATATAGAGTGCCAGCCTTAGGTTTCAATTTCCTGGCTTTCGTCAGTTTATGACACAACGTTAATTATGTTTAACATAAATTTTGGATTTAATTTCCTTGTCTGTTTGTCTGTAACTTCTTCTTGCTGCTGTTGTCACAGGGAAAAATAAATTTCATTACAATTGAGAAGGTACATGTTATTTAACAGAATTATTTTTCTCTTCTTTGTGTAAGTTATGCTGGTTTTGGCTGGGAAAGAGTTACATTTCCTCACAGTGGCTGGTATGGGGCTGTGTTTTAGATTTGTGCTGGAAGCAGTGTTGATAACACAGGGATGTTTTATTTACTGCTGAGCACAGCTTGCACAGTCAGGGCCTTTTCTGCCTTTTAAGCCACCCACCAGTAAGTGGACTGGGGGTGCACAAAGGGTTTGGAAGGACAGTCAGGACAACTGACCCCAACAGACCCAAGGAATATCCCATACCATGCTCAGCAATAAAAGCTGGTGTAGAAGAAGGAAGAGGGGATACTGGCAGTAATGGCCTCTCTGTTACAAAAGCACTGTTTGTGTGATGGAGCCCTGCTTTCCCGGGATGACTGAACCCCTGCTTGCTGGTGGGAAGCAGGGAATGAATCCTTTGTTTTGCCTCACTTGCCTGTGCAGCTTTTGCCTTACCTGTTAACCTGTCTTTGTATCAACACAGGAGTTTTCTCACTTCTACACACCCAACTCCTCCCCCATCCCTGTGTGGGAAAGTGAGTGAGCACCTGCGTGGGACTGAGCTGCCATAAATAAACCACAACATTTCTCTCAAAGCCATGATACATAACTTGGAAAGCCTATTTTTATATAACTCATCATTGCTAATTAATATTTTTTGTGATGAATTTGTTTTACCTATCTACAGAAGATAGAGGTCTATGTATTTTTGCAAAGTCCATTTGCACTTAAAAAAAACAGGCACCAAAACTATTCGAATAGTACGCAAATTTGCAACTTGCCACAATTTTAAGGCCACAATCAGTATTCCAGATCAAGAAAATTATAGTTTCTTTGGTGTTATGACAGTTTACAATGAGTGAGCCATGCTCTGCAACTTAGAGTTCAATGGTTCCAGACAATGCAGTTTCATTACAAAAGGTAGAAAATTGAACCAAGAGAGGAGTCTGGCCTTGCAGTATGTGCTGCAGTCCCTGTGGAAGTTGATGTTGATTGTACAGAAGCAAATTATGGCCTTGTGAATTGGTATTAGTAGGGGAATATACTTACACACTGCTGATATAATTCCATCTTCTGCAGGGTTTAATCCTCTGTTCATTTCCATATTTCAATGGTAAAAAGAACCATTAATTTTAGAATGCTTTTCATTACCAAAAAATAGGTGTACTTGTTTGTGTATTTACTTAAATTATGCAGTACATAAGGACATTTGTTTAAGAACAATGGATTTTTACCTAAAGAGGAAGTCCCTAAGTGCTGGGCATAAATCTAATCTCACTCTTTGAAGTGTTATATCTACCTTGGAGCTGAAGTCTTGTGTCACAATATCCTTGGAAACCTGGATGCAACACGTTGACTTTCAAAGCACTTATTCCCAGCTTGCAGGCTCTTCAGGAGCTTAGGTTTCGTGTGGCTGATGAGAAGCCTTAAGATCTGAATTTTAACAGTGAATTTAGAATAGGAATCTGTTAGGCATGTAAATAAATAAATTCCCAAACAGTAAAAATTGAGAACAGACTTTTCTCTTTTCAGTTCAATATTTTGTTATGACTGACTAGGACTTTTCTACTTCAGTTACTGAAGCTGGACTGGCCAAGCTAGCATCCCTTGAAGAACAACAGATCTTGGATCCTTGGTCTCAGTTGGAGATTTTGCTTCCTGATGAATATTCATGCTTGTTTTTGCTCCCTGTGTTCAGCCTGAAGATTCATCAAGCCTCAGTGGCTTGCAAAAAAGTCAAACGTATATGGCCAGCTTTTTCTCCACTAATAGAGGTTTTTAAAATAACAGACAATGCCAGGTTCAATCTGTATGCACTGTAAAACTTAAAGCTGTGTTTTTGTAGCTTGCAATCCCTTAAACGGGCAAAAATCCCTTCCAACTGGGTACATAGGTTTCCTAGAAAATCAGGAACAAATATGTAGAAACAGTAAAAGTAAATTACTTAAATGACTTTAGTTGGTCCAAGTTTGAATTTTTCTTCGCACAGCTGGCAAAAAAAGGTGGAATAAACTGTACTTGCAGACACTGGAAACAATCTGTTTCCTATAAGAGGTCAGCCAGCTTAACTGGTCTCTTTACTCTTAAAATACCTTTCAGCATATATGTTTTTAATGGCTAAAGCATTACTGAGTTTCAAAAAAGTTTTGTCTGTCTAAATTAGTGTTTGCTTTTTGATAACGCCTTGTGATTTTACTCAGCTTCAGTTTAGTGTAATAGTTTGGAATGATATATCCAGGTTAAGATTTCCACTATTTTCACTACTAGGATATGAATAAATGACCACTTAAATCAAAGGAGGTCTTTCTGTAGAGCTCAGTGTACTTTAGCTCACATCCCAAATGAATTTTTTGTCTGCTGTTTTTCCCTACCTTTTGTATGCACTAATGTAACTTGATGTCATAATTTTAGGTTGAGTTTTTTGCTGGTTTATTGTTGTTTTACCTTCTCACATACACTGCCCCTTAGATTAATTTCCTTGCATCTGTAGCATTTTTCTTTCTGCCTGCCTTTTAAGTGGTCCCAGGAATATAAGATATTCATAAGAAAAGGCGTGACTTTTATAGGGAATAAAAATTGACTGTTAAGTTTATGTGAATGTATCATTACATTAAAAAAATTAAATTTTTCTTTGTTTTTTATAACTGATAATAAAGCTCTCTGATGAGCTGTAAAATGGTGGTGTGGAAAACTACTTCTTAGTCACCACTACACAGTATTTTCTAGAGAGCCATTCACTGAAACAGCCATTTTTATACTTTATCTGCTCATTTTGAATGTTGCCATTTTTTTCAGTAACCTAGGACCTATATGTTTAAAAATTAAACATTTCTCTATAAATGTTTTAGAACGCGATCTCACATGTTCTAGACTACAATGCTTATTTTATTTTACAGTTTCTTTTTATTATCAAGATAGAGCCATGGCTCAAGAGAGGAAGCTGTGCCGGTTGACTGTTCTATTTTATGTCACCAGCCTTTCTCCTTATTAGTCTTTTAAAATTCCTTATTTGCCCCATGGAACAGGACTGAGCTCCTGCAATAAAAGCTGCAGCTGTTTCTGCTTTTTTCTTTCTCCTTTTGCCTTCTGCTAACTATGTCCCAAATACAGTCAACAATGGTCTGTCTGCCCAGGGAACCAACATCAAAAGTCTCTTTTGTTTTGGTACATTCCTCCTTTGCTGCCCCAAGAGCAGCAGCTTTTATGGCGTTTGTGGCATGTCAGCAGCAGTTGTGAGGAAGGTTGTGGGCCATACTCTCTCATTAATTCTTGTGACCAGAAGCTCTCTGGGGTGGCTCCAGCCTCCAGTGCCAGCAGCACCAGCTGGCCCAGCATCGCTGTGGGAGGATGCCTGCCCTTTTTCCACTTCTCTTATGGAGTTGCTGTTCAGACTAGAGGTCCTGAGGAGCCCCAAGCTGCCCTGCCTCATTGACTCGTAGGAGAGAGAGGTGTTGGCTCTCATTGGGCTTGTGGTGGCACAGACCCTTCCACAGGTTAATGGTTGCAACCTCTGACCTGTGATTTGGCACTGGGAGGACACCAGCCACTGGTGTCTGTTTGTAGATGTGCTGCTGTTCTTCAGGTTCTGATTGGAATCCAAGAATCATTATGGTTGAAAAAGACCTCCGAGATCACCAAGTCCAACCTCTGAGCATCAGCATATCAACTAAACCATAGCAGCAAGTGCTACACTGAGTCATTTCTCCAACACCTCCAAGGATAATGACTCCACCACCTCCCTGGGCAGCCTGTTACAATTCTTGACTTGGTGGACTGCAGGTAAATTCCTGACACAAGCAAGCAAACAAGAAAAAGACCTGGGTTCACTATTCAGGAGAGGCCACCCAGGGGTTGCTGCTCATCTGAGAAGCGTTACCTGTTTTATAGTGACAACAAAAGGAACTTCTAAAGCCTGGCTTCCCTTTGATAACCTAAGAATGAATTATTAAAACGACACTTTGTGAGCCATATATTCTGTCTCACACGTATATTGTCTCAAGATGATCAGGCTTTTTGTATTGTGACATGAGAAGAAGAAGCTGCTTTGATTCCAGAGAAAATGCAAATTACCAAAAAAAAAAAAAAAAAAAAAAAAAAAAAAGAAGAAGAAGAAAAGAACAAGCTGGTACTCTCTTTGTTGTATAGACAGGAGTTCCAAGAGACAAATTAAGCTGTTTTCTTCTCATGCAGCCTTCGTGTGGCCAAGGGATTTTTTTGCCATCACACCCTCTGCTTGTGGTTTAACCCCAGACAACAACAAAGCACCACGCAGCCACACGCTCTGCCTTGGTTTGGGGGAGAAAATCAAGAGGATAAAAGTGCAGAAACCCATAGGCTGTGTTAAAGACAGACACAGTTTAAAAGGGAAAGCAAAGGCTATGCAAAAGCAAAGCAAAACAAAGAATTCATTCACCAGTTCCCATGGGCAGACAGTTGTTCAGACACTCAGCTTTATATGCTGAGCATGATGCCACGTGGTATAGAATATCCCTTTGCTCAGTTTGCATAATAAAATGTACATCATCTGCTAAAATGTCCAATTGTAGAGGGTAACTGAAATGGAAAAAATATTGCATTCTCGGTTTATGGAGAAATCAGGTAAAAACAAACTCTTGTTGGCTTCAAAAATATTACTTATGATTCCCCACTGTGACAATTCCTGGCTAAAAAGTCGTGTCTTGGTTGCTCTGAAGCCCAGTGACCTACTCCAGGCTAAATATTTTAATGTTTGCAAATAAATATTAAACAAAACCAAATATTCAATAGCTTTTATACATTAAAATGAAGAAAATGCTTTGCATACTCTTCATTTGATTACTCATTCTAGTGGTAGTAAAAGTATCACTTGTTACATTTTCAGGACTCTTCTAATGAAAAACACTAAGTATTTGCTGTAAAAAATGCTGTGCTGTATTACAGGTTTTTTTTAAATATAAACCTTAATTTATGACATATAGGAATGATGTTATATTCTTTTGTTTATTCTAAGCTTCAGAATTTGCCAGTGTCTGTGAGGCATTTTTTATCTCAGTAATATTTCTCATATCTGTCTTACTGTTTAATTGCACTGTTGCTTATCTGTATAGCCTGAATCAATCTAAACTAATAATGAAATTTCCCATATTCCTAATGGAGAGGAGTCCATGTCCTACAACTTGAGGGATCTTTAGGTGTTGTGTTCATTATTCAGTCTTTATCAGAATACTGGTGCCTAGAAATCAATCATACGAACACAAGATGGTTAATAAATTGGTAAAAAATGACTTAGATTCATAACCTTTTGTCAGTTTACATAATAAAATCAACTTCATCTGCTGAAACTTCCAATACTAGATGGTAGAAATACAATACTGTATGTACAGGTTCTGTAAGAAACTGGTACTGAAATGAAGGTGCAAATCAGTGCACAAAGAAGCACCTGTAAGAGTTTACGTTCTATTTTCTTCCATAGAGTTCTTTATAAAAAGGATAATTTCTTTATAGATGTTCTTAGGCATGTATGTGATTTTACTATAAGGAGCACAATGAACTGATTTAGTGTATTTTGAGAAAAACAGAAGGGTATGAGTAATATTTGATTAAAAACATTTCGGGTTTTTTTACTTTGTAGGTTGCTGTTGCAATTTTATGACACATTTGGGTAAAAATAAGCTAGAATCTTTGCCAAGGAAAAACAGCCAATCTTTAATTTCACTGAACCTGCTCCATTTCAGGGGACTTAGACTCACCGTGGAGAAGTTTGCATAACCTATATGAATAAGGCATCACAAAATCCCATTCACCACCTAGACTTGGGCTGTGATAAATTTATAAGTGGATTATGATTTAGCCTGCTAATTTCTACCACTAAAGTAATGAGTCAAAATCTGGTTCAATTCTAATATTGGGTTACTTTGATTTGTGACAGTGTTTATTTTTTTTTGTATTTTTTTACTGGTGAGCATATTAAGCATTGCAAATAAATTGAAAAAGTTTTCCTGCAGGTTCTAGTTTTCAGGATTAGCACATTTGGTATATTTTTTTTTTTCTTGTGTATAAAATAGGTGTCATTGCAGTGAATCTGTCAGCAAATTTCTCTTAAACCTTTATGCTTCTCCTTATGACATGGGTTTTACAGGATGGGCCCATATTTTCCCTTTAAAAAGGTAAAATCAAAACAAAAGAACTTGAAAAAAGTCACGTCATAAAAGCATGAAGTACTGCTTCTTTTTACAATTATTTTAAAAAGTTACCTGCAACCACTGCCATTTTCACAAGCACTAACAGTACTATTATTTTGTATGAGCTGATTGAGAATTGTTTTCTCAGTTTTCTAAGCAGGAAAGAGAACTGAGATTTGAAAAGGAAGAGGGATTGCAGAGCAGTACTGTAATAAAGGATGGTAAGTTGCCCTACAATATAAAGCTGAAAGGTGGGAAAAGATGTTAAACTGAGAACCTTGTTTGGCAAAAGAAAACACTTTGTATGGGGATCTAAGAATTCATTGTAAGTGTAATTAAAATCGTAACAGATTGTTCAAAAAAGTTACAGTTACTTTTAGTCCAGTTGAAATCACACTAAAGCCTGCAGCCAAATTATCTAATTAATGCAGAAAAACCTCTTTGATAACAAAGTTTAAATTTTCATGCAAAAATTTGCTAATCCCCACCCTTTTCTTCTGCTGCTGTGACCACCCTTGAACTCCCCTTCTGGCCCCAAAGGTTCAGCAGGACAAGGCATAAGGAGTTTAAGCAAATTCCAGGGCAGCCTGACAGTGGGGTGGCTGCCACCACATCTCAGGCACATCTGGAAGAGCCCGTGCAAGTCCTGTGGCCCTGTGCTGCCAGGGAATAAAATAGAAAGTCTGGGTTCTTTCATTAGGAAGTGCAAAACATTGCATCTACTGGGCTACAAGAAGCCTTTAAAATGTGTCTTTTAGTGCTGATAGGGTGGAGGTCAGATGGCAGGGGCCTTTGGTGTGCCATTTGTAGAAGAGTTTCAATTTAGAGAAAAAGGGAATTGTAATGATTTTTTGCTGATCCCTAACTGATATCCTTTCCCTCCTTTGAAAGCTCCCATTTCATTCACGTATTTGGCACAGAAATCAATCTAGTAGAGATTCAGCAAGGCTTCATAATCAGCTGTTACAAAACAGACTGAGCCTGGCATCAGAGGAGAGGGGGAATTTCACTGTTGTGTGCAATTTAACTGGAGACTCCAAGATGCTCCTCAAATATCCAGTTCTAGTGCCCCTTTTCTCTCACCTTTCCTCGATCAGCCTATATGAAGTCAAACAATGGAAAAAATATCAACTTCCACGATTTAACTCTCTTATTTCTTTCCACTGTTTTTTTCCCTTCTGGATTTTGATTATATCAATGCAGAATTTAACAAAGACAAAGGTGCTACCCATGTTTCCTTTTCCCCTCCCTCACATTAATGATAACCTGTATAGGTTTTAAATTTCATTAGCAGTGAGTAGGTTTGATCTGCAGCCTGGTAACAATTTTTAGAATCCACAAGTTCAGTTAAGAATCTGTGATTAGTGTGAAAAGGTGTCTGTCTGTTGCTCTTTCTAGCTTTACTACTGTAGCTGGATTTTCACAATATGACCTTCCAAGCAGCAGTGAGAACCAGCAATAATCCTAGACTGAAATTCTTTCTATTTATTGGTTCTTTATCTAAAGAGACAAAGATGAGAACTGATGATCATGGTATAACAGTGTGGTTTTGAAATTCTCAGTGGTGCTTGTGCAACTGGGATCAATGTTTAAGTGAAGGAGGAATGTACAAATATTCTCATATATAACTTTGTAGCTGGAAGAAACACTGGCTCATTTAATTCACCAGTTGATGATCACATACAGAAAAATCTACCATAGTTTTTTGTTGGAAAAGAAGATTCATTTAATAATGGATAATATTGGTTACTGGAAAGCCTGATGATGTTAAATGGCTGAAATCTTGTAAGTACAATTTGAGAACAATTTAATGCATCTAATCCAAATATGTAATTCAGACAATATGAGAAACAGGCCTGTGGAGTTAATGGTAGTGGTCACAACAAATAAGATAATGGTGTCAGTGTGGCAATATTTACTAACTGTATCCTTGCTACTGATGAATCAGCAAGGCTGGTATTTGGAAAAAAAAATAAGGTTTTTCTTGACATTCAATGCTCCAGAAAATCCAAGATAGTTTAATTGCTGTATTGCACAACCAGTGCAATCAAAGTGAGATTGATGCTAACCTGATCTTGAAGCATTTTGTATAAGAAGGATGTTTGGGGAAGAGATCCAAGGTGCAAAGCATTATTTCATCCCTCGTTTTGCTATGAGAGCAAGTTTTTGAAGCATTAGGGAACTTGAAGACTTGCAAAATTTCTCTTGTACACAAACATTTTCACAACCACTGTGTTCCCTTTTTAATTTCTTTTAAATCTTCTTTTTTTTAATTGTAAGTGATTCATTGTGGATTCCTGAAGTATTTCATTCAAAGGAGACCTGAGCTGAAAAGAGCAGTGACACAGAGCTGCTCCAGTAAGAGATGATGTTCTTATGAGTGACCAAATGTCTAGACCATGGAAAATTTCTGCAACAGCAGATGACAGTCAAAGGCTTTCAGAAGCCACAGAGGAAAAGATAATTGTGCCAAATGAATCTTTGTAATGAATCTAGTTCTTCTGCTTTGTGCTCTCTCTCTCTCAAAATATAAAGCTAAATGCCTTTTCCAGTGACTGTTTTGGCACTATTACGTCTTCTCTTCACCCCTTAGGAGAGCTTTTACCTTTAATTTTGGTGTATCCTGCTGTGGCCATGCTATTACTTAGCTATGACAGGAGTTTTAAAATTACAAACATGTGGGGCTGGGGTTGCTGCATTTTGCTTCAGCCTTTCAAAGTGGCTTGTTGATGTTAATATACAGCACCCCTGCTGTGCTATTTTTTCTTATTCTGACTTTCTTTTTTTGTTGCATTTTGCATGTGGAGCCTGAGTGATTAATATTTCATCAGTTCTTTAGTGCAGAATGTCACAAGGATGTGTTGCATTGGGCTTTTCTGGAGCTCTGTTGCCACTGAATTGTGACTAATAGGTGGAACTGGACCTCTAATGGCTTCATGGGATCACCATCAAATAGAAACAAACAACTGTTTGCCACATCATTAATCTATAAGAAGTTCATTAAATATTTTCATCTGCATTTTAAATGTTACCTTCTCTAGAGTATGTCATAAATTATTCTATAATGTATGCCCCTGACTTAATTCAATCTTTAATTTAAAATTCAATATACAGTGGCATGGTTTCACTAATGAAATGGTCTGTTGCAAAAAAATGGTTAAATTTTTTTATGAAAAACAATGTTTGTCTGTATATTTTTACTAGAGATGATATAAGGAAATGTATTTCAATTTTTTTTACGATTTTAAAACTCCTAAATGAAAAATGTATGTGTGTACACACATGTATACACATAAATACCAGATGCTGGCAGCACAACCACTTCACCTAGAATATCTATTTGTTTTCATAAGTTAAATTGGATGTAATTTTTCATGTTTAGCTTGAAATCATCTTGTGTTTGTATTAAAAGACATCAGGAAGAAAGAACATATTTTTCCCGATGTTTTTTATTACGAACACAAGATGATTATATAATAGAGCAATTGCAATTTCATTTCTTTCTAAAATGAATGCGTGCTTAACAGGTGTTGGTGTGTGATTCTTGACATCGGTTTTGCACATGCACATCAGATTGCAGCCTTGGGGTAGCCTTGCAAAATAGCGACAATGGTGATGGTGGGTGGCAACCCAGGGAGAGACCAGAATGCCAGGATTACACGAGAAAAAACAGGACTTAAAAGTGGAGGAAAATAATCAGCTTAGCTAAATCTGCAAGAAACTCAGGCTGGAGGGCTCTTTGATTATATTTCTACCAGATAACCTGTTTGAGCTGGAGTATAAGTGGATAATCCACATAAGTGCTCTTATCAGAAGGCTTTGAATCTATGGAGTGATCTCAGTAGGATACAATTCTTCTACCAAAACTTCAGTGATCACATTAACAATTTAAAAAATCCAGTTAACACTGGCTTTTAAAGTTATATGTACAAATAATTAATTTTCAGTTTTGCCCCTGTTCCGGTTCATTTTTGAATAGTTTTGTAGATGTTTCTGCTCATTATTTTCAAAACCTAAACAGGGAGTGTTTAACAGCAGACTTGTGCCCAGGCTTAGCTGTGGAAGACACACAGAGAAACAAATCAAACTGTTCTCATATAAAGTATTGAGCACAAATATATGAAAGTGATGTAGTGTATATTAATCTTTTAGAAAAATAAGGATCATTGAAAAATGAAGAGCAAAAAATGAGTCTCATCTTAGAACTTTAACTCGATACCAGTACAATGAACTGCCTTAAGGATTCATTATATTTTTTGCTCTGATCTATCAAACAGAATGAAGTAGATTATTTTGGCTATTATTTCGCTGGAGCCATTTCTAGTGTGATAAACTTTTCCTCCCAAATTCTCATAGGAAAATATATTGTGGGAGATGCAAATCAGATTGTATCATCAGCCTGTTGGATTTGAAGGCAAGCAGAGCCCCATCCCTGATGATTTTGGGTGATTATTGCATGGTTGCCTGATGGTAAGACCTCTTCTTATTCCACCTTTGACTATGTATTGTGCTATTGGAGGGAAAACCTGCCATTCTGTGTTGACAGCTCACATTTGAATAATCTTCTTCTTTACAGGCTCTACAACATCTCTTAGGTTTGTTTTTTGTTTTGTTTTGTTTTTTTTTTAATCTATCGAATTAAAACAGGAAATTGCCTGATGGCTTTAGCTGGCAAATGCAGTAATTTCAAAATCTTTCACTCTTCTTGGGTGTGGTGAAAATTCTGAAAATGTAACCATTAAGAAGAGAAACCAGAAAACCAGGGGAGGTAACATGAGAACTGCTATGATGCTCAAGGACAGGGGAACATCTTGTTATTTTTGAACGTTTGAAAGCCGTGCTATGCATCGCAACTTGGTGTCTTTGTTTCCATATTTTCAGGGGTACATCTGCAGCCACAAAGCTGAAGGAAATAGTGCAGGAGGGAGTGCAGTAACTCAAACCAGCCAGGGAAATGCTCCAGCTGTCAGGCTGTTGGGTGCTCAGCAGTGTAGGTGTCCCAGTCTGTCCCTCAGGAGTCACCCCACCCTGCAGCTGCAATGGCATCAGCCTCAGTCTCTGAGGCATCGCTGTGTTAAGGGGCTACAGAGCCATGATGATGAAAAGTGTTTTACTGTTTAAACAAAAATAAAGGAAAGCTCCAAACAGGAAATCTCCAGAGTGTCCATGCAGGAATAAACAAATCCTCTTGGCGAAGAGACACTTCCATGAGGTGTAAGATTAAGGTTTAATTCCTCTCTCTGAACCCCATGCAGAGCAGCAATTGTTTGAAAAACAGGTAGTTTCTTGCCTTCCTGTTCAACAGTCTTGGCTTTCTTCAGTGGTAAAGAATATATAAATTCTTAATTTTTTTCTTTTGTGAGATGCAGAAAAATAGAAAAAAAAAAAAAAAGAAAGCTAGACATGGATGGCAAGGCATCTCTTTCCTGTCTTGCTCTTTGGAGAGGTAGATCTGGATGAAGCTGAGGAAATACAACCAGCTTGTATCCCCTTCCCTTGGTGAGGCTTGCTGTGAACAGGCAGATAATGCATTTCCCTGTGGAACCCTTACCTGCTACCTGCCCACTAACACGGATTTGAGCGTGCCTCTGGCTCTTGGCATGATTGTTTTTTGTAGAGGAATGCAGTGCTGCTAAAACAGGCTTTGGGACTGATGGCCACAGACACAGCCATGGCACTTGCAAGCTTCCCTTTCCCGTTTCAACTGGAAATGATTTACCCTTTTTCTGGCACAGCCACAGCCATAAAATTCCATTTCCACTCAGCATTTGGCCTGCTGCAAGCATCAGTGAAAGTCAGTCACAGTGTAGTTTTCAGTTTGGGGAGCTATATGCAGGCATTGTATTGAAACAAGTACTGCATTTTATTAGAACAAGACAAATCTAATCTCGTGTGATGTACTCTGCCATCACTTTGCTGTGCTACAACTGACCATGAAGCTTCATATCTTTCTTGCTCCTGAGCTGAGCTTAATCTGAGTGTTCACTATAAATGTGTGTAAAATTCCATATCTCATTACTAGCCTCCTGGGCTTTCTCTAAACAAATACAATGGATTAAAATGCAAGTTCATTAGGTTAAAATGCTTAATTATCTTAAAACTCTTAGTGTTAGAGTCAGATGTCAGGATTTGATTAGCACTGCAGGGAGGCTCTGTAAGGAGCAAAATGGAAATAGCCATTGTCTCACTATAGTTAAAATGCTATAAATATGTAAATAAGGACACAAATATAGGTCTAGCTACATATGCAATATTTCTTAACTCTCAAATGAAATAATTAGCATAAGTTATTTTGATGTATCCCTATCTCTGAACCTTAATTATATCAATGCTGCATTATTTAATATTCTGTGACAAGTTGTCATAATCACATTCCTTTCAGTGTTGTTTATTGCTTTCTTTACTTATTAAAGTGCCCTTTAGTTGTGTGTAGAGGAAAAATTAATATCATTTATTATTGACTCTTAATGCACCAAGAGTTAGAGTTCTGAGACTCCCACAAGGTGTGTTATAAGGATGAATTTTAGCTTGGGAAGAGTACTCTAAAATGATTAATGAGCCACCACCCAGGGAAGAAATGAAAATACTGTGTCTTACCATAAGAAAACACAATTATGTTAAAGCAGTCAAGGGATCTATATTTTCACCTTCCTTGTTTCTTTGGCTTTCTTTATTACTCAGAAAGAGAGCAGAAGCTGACTTCCATGTGAGAAAGAACTGGGATCAGTGTCCTGTAAAGGTTTATTTACCAGGTGTGTATGGGAGGAAATGGGGTTTGATGGTTTTCAGTCTCAAATTGCAATTCTGTCCCTCCAGTAAGAAAAAAGTGTCATGCAAACTACCAAAATCCACATTCAGTTTCATTGTTCCCTTCATGTTCTTGAAAAGGAACAAGAACCCAGATACTTAACAGCAGAAAACAGGAAATGAAATTGAAAATGATCGTTAGATTAGCCTTGAGTTTGCACCTCCATGAATTTCTTTTATCTGGCTATTCTTAGCTTTAAGGGACATCTGAGTAAGCCAGCAGCTATAATTCCTATTTCTTAGGGCTTTTTTGTTGTTTGTTTCTTTTTGGGTTTTGTATGTTTGTGGTTTTGTTTTGCTTGTGTAATGTTTTTTGTTTGTTTTGGTTTTTTTCCTCATACAAGGATTTTATTCTTACAGTGTGTTTATTTTCTCCTAAGAGCTTTCAATCCCTTTTCAGTCCTTTCTTTAACCCAAGATGAAACCTGCCACATGACACTGCACTGACAGTTTCATAACAGGTGAAATTCCAGGTGTGTGAGAGGTTGTGGTTTACAAAGGCTTGGGCGATGGTAACCAAGCATGCCTTTGGTAGATGTGGCAGTGCCTGTTGCAAGCTTTCGTTTATGCCAGGCAGTGCTGCACAAGAATTTGATGTTTTTCAAGATGAAACATCTCATCTCTTCCGCTTGGATGCCCAGCGTTGCACAATATTCATGATGGGTCTGCTCCACTGAGGCTGAGGTATTTAATCTGCAGTTTGCTGCAGGATTTTGAGACCTGTTAACAGGGTGAGGTTCAGGCAGGGAGCAGCTTTCCAGTCTATTCCAGTCCCAAGTGTGACAGCTTTGCTCTAGGAATATTTCACTTGCATCTCTCTCTCTCTTAAGTGACAGTGTAATGAGATATTTTACATGGCATCAAAATGGTTCTGTAAATAGCTAAGGCAAAATCCTGCCCTGGGGAAGTAAGTAGCAGTGCTGTTGGAGGGAATTACAATAAAGTGCAAGTACCTGGGCAGGTTGTCTCCTAGGAAAAAATCAGAAGGCAGAGCTGGACTTGATCAAGTCACCTTCATTCACACGTGACTTCCTCCAGAAAGAGAGGAGTCATCCATTGAACAATGGCTGTAGCAGTGGGTGTTTAATCCTTCGGTTAATGATGGCTCTGTATAGAAATATACTGAAAGTAAATCCTCCTGGTATAGTTTTTTTTTTTTTCTTTCCCAAAATTATTAATGTTTCTTTGGCTAGCGAAAAAATAACAGCAAAACATTTTCTCTCAAAATATGTGGCTGGGAAAAACAATCTAACTGAAGGCAGAGATTGCAAGTTAAATGGTATCATCAACACCTTTTAATTGATGCTTCCTGAAAGCATATTTGAATTATTTTGAAAGGTAACATCCCATGTTACTCTTGTCTTATTTATCCTCAACAGTTTTCAATGTTTGTAACTTTGTTTGGGCTTCAGTTTCTGCTTTGAGACCCTGTATCCTCAAGATCTATCTTGCACTGCTGACTGCCTGAATTTTCTCTCTAATCCAAAAGTGTGTTGATACCCTCAGACTGCTGCAAATGCATTAACCTTTGGGTGCCTGTGGATGTTTATCATTTTACTCTCCTCTGCTCACAGGAGGAAAGGGAAAGCCAGAAATGTGCACAAGCAGTGAGATGGTTAACAGGCTCCAGGACAGATGTTCACGTTGCTCTAATTTTGACAAAAGTACATTGGCTTCCTGTGAAGCAAAGGATTGATTTTTAAACATAGTATTTGCAGACCAAGCACTATGTGGCTCAAGTCCAGCTCTCTTGAAAGACTTATTAACAGCCTCTCACATCCTCTTTGTTCTTTAGAAAATCATCAACTGCTTCAGACACCTACTGTAGCTTCCTGGGGTTCCTATACCAGCATTCTATAAATGGTTGATTCTTTTATCTGTTGAACATCCATGCTTTATTATTTCATGTTTTTACAACATTTTTTTAATGATATTCATTAGGTAATTGCAAGAAGTCGTGATATTTTTTCAATAAAGAAGAATTTGCTTGCAATTTCTTAGGTTATGCTTTTCTATTATACAATCCGTAGATTTTGTCTTCCAGCTCCAAAGCACACTTTTAAGAAATCTATTCCAGCCCAAGTTTTTTAAGTGGGTATGACTACCATTATTAGTATTGTTATTTTGGTTTATTCTATTTGATTTATTTTTATTTTATTTATCATTACTAACTTATTTATGAACAGGTTTATGGAATTATCAGACATTTCAGTGCTGACATCTACCACCTTGCTCTGATACGTGCCATGGTTTTACAAGTAACAATAAAGGAGAAACATCAGGAACATGTTTTTACGGGTTAGAGCAGTCCCTTACAAAGTGAGGCTTGGACCAACCTCCCAGTGCAGAGAGTGGCTGACACTTTCCCTGGCCACACTGCAGGTCAGGCTACACACCTCAGACAGCAGGGTCAGGAATATTAAGAAAGTATTCTGGAGGTAACACTTAAACCAGATTTGTTTTTACCAGGCCATTGAGTGCCATAGCGATATCTCTATTTATATACAAATTTCTATATAATCTGTGTGCATGCAGATGTATGTAAAAGGAGCTAGAAGTCTATTTTCACCATGAACACTCCTGTGTGTTTGCCCTCAAACACTTAATAGTTTGTGACCAAACTTTATTAAAGTGATGAATTTATAGATATGCAAGAATAGCTCTAAGCCTTAGAATGAAAAATTTCTCTGTATTTGCATATTTGGCTATAATACTTTCTATGTTTTTTCAGTATTTACAAGTTTATTTATATATTATATGTAAAAGAAATTCCCCTTTTCCCTTAATCTTTTTGTGTGCTCAATATATACATTCATCATCAGCTGCAGCAATGTAAACACAGAAAAAGTCTGTTTAGCTTTCTGTTCCCATTTCCAAAACACACATGTATTTCCAGTAAATTTTTAATACCCTATTGTCCAGAGCTAAATCTGTGATTGAGTACATATTTAAAGGCGTTTTTGGTCTCAGATAGAAATTGAGGCAAAACATAATAACAAAACAAAACAAAATATTCCGTTTTCTGTCACTAATTTCCCGACTTTGTTGGCTTGCAGAATACTGTTCTGAAATTAATCTAATGTTTCAATTGCATTCACTCCTTATTCATTCCCATATTCAGAGTTCCTTATGTTATCACTTTCAACATATTTTAAGCAAACTGACTGTAGTTTACAGATGCTGAGAATCAGTCTTGGTGAAGGAGTCACCCACAGGGAAATGTAGGGAACATCATGTTTCCATTCTCTGTCAAACCCAGTGTTATTAACTTCTGTCTTTTTAAAATGCCCTCCAAGATACAATTGTTCTTATCCTGAAGAAAAAATTATGCCAACATTTCAGAGCAATTTACCATGGCTTTCTAAATGGTTTTCCTAGGATGTTTTCAGCTGTACAGTATTTTTATTGCGTTCTTTTTCTTTTCTTTGGCTTTGATTTTCATATATAGTATTGTAGAACATGAAGAAAAAGTGCCTGTGAAACTCAAATCCATCATGGACTATCCTTTGGATAGAGCTGCTTGTCTTTTTCCAAGATTCCAGTGATCATTTCAGAAGCGAAGTAATTCTCAGTGTGATTTCTTCTCTCTCTCTCTTTTTCTTCTCATTTTTGTTTCAGAAAGTTACCTTTCTTCTTTATAACCAGTGAAACTGATGCCATTTCATCACAATTTAGATCTTCTAATGCCCTGCAGCAGGCTCAGTCTGCAGTGTGTTATGTTTGACATACTTGAGTCACAGCTTAAATTCAAACTTTTGTCCCTGTTTAAGAAGACAGAAAAACCTGCTGGCATAAATTGACTGAACCTTACTGCCTAGACAAAAATGTCAGTCCTTTAAAACTGAGTAACATCAATGTGCAAAATTCCACCATGATGGACTGTAATAGAACAAGATTTCCTAGGAGGCCTGGCTTTCTTATCAGTTTTATTGTTTTTCATCTCTTACTGAATCATGAAATGCTGCATGTGATTCAGATCATTTATTCAGACTGCTGCAAGAATGGTCTTTCAAAGCGGGTTTTAGGATATTTAAATTTATTATTTTACTGTAAATATATAAAAGCTTGAAAATAAACAGTAGGAGAGGCATGGATAAATGACACAGCTGTTTTACACATCAGAACCATTATGCTTACACTTACACCACAATGGGAAGAGAGGAGGAAAAGGCCAGATATGATTCAGCCTATAAGCAATTCTTTCGTGGTGACTAATAATTAGGAAAAATAGGCAGCCATAATTGTCATACCACTGCTGTTACCCATCCTTCTCTCAGGGTAAATTACAAAGGAAATCTAAGTCTCCTCTAAAGTATGATCGGGTGTATGGCACTTTTTTTTCCTACCATCTAATGAGGCTCTCTAAAAATCGTAATGCTGAGGAGTGCTAGAGGCATGGATAAAGCACATTTAAATATATATTTACAGAAATGTATAAAGAAGGCAAAGGAGAGATTGATTCATACAGTAAAAAGCCTGAGCTTTGGCTAGGGAAATTTTTCTGCTGCTCATGCAGTGGCCTCAACTCAGCCAAAAATGATCACCTGCAGAAAACCACTCTCTGTAAGTTCTCAAAGAGGCGGAACATTTTGTGCCCTGCAGCTTTTTCTCTTTCTTGAGAAAGAGACCGTTTCATGAAGCACAGATCATTTTTGGGTGTGAAAACTTGTTAAAGGTAAAATATCCCCCACCACCTGCACCCCGGTGCTAGACACTGAAAGCTTCAGCTCTCTGCTGGCCGAGTGCTGTAGCACCTGACCTTAAAGGTAGCTGAAGTTGAGGATTAAGGAACTCAGAGGTCTGGTCCAGGCAGGCTCACGATGGGTCAGTTTATCTGCAGGCCTTGGTCACCACAGTCAGGTGGCACCTTCAGTAACATCTGCTGCTCACAGCTGGAAACAGCATCCTAGGGAGTGCAAATCCTTGGCCAGGGTCGCTATTCATGGTCAGAGGTGTGGGTTTACACATATGGCCTATCCCCACAATCCACACAAACTGAGAAATTAGAATACAAATGTTTTAAAGAAATTGTGCAGTTTACCCTCTCTCCTGGACACCTGAGCCCAAACTGATCCCAGCCTTCTCCATGTGACATCCACAGCTATAGCCATGTACCACATTTCCCTTCAAAATGAGACCATGGCTAAGAAAATGTGGCGGTTGTGTTTATACACACACAGAGTTCATACCTGTAAAGGAGTCTTTATCAGATTTCATAATGTTTAGAGTATTTGCTCAGGAAGCAAAAAGTTTTATCTATTCTAGAATTGCCCTGCCATTTTTCTCATTTCAAAGTTGTTCCAGCAGGCAGGGGACAAAGTGAGGCTGGAGGAATGGGGCTTTCCCTGTCCCCTTTCCTTCGGTGCCAGGAAGGGATCTGTCAATTCCAACACAATTTCCAGCCAGTGCACAGCATACCCGGGGGGAAAGGAGTTTTGGAAGCCAGTGGCTATAAAACACCTGCTTTGGTCTGAATAATGAGATTTTGTCACTGCCACCACCACACCATGAAACATCTTTTTGTCTTACAGCAGCTCAGTTACCAGTGTTGCATACTGATTTCTTGGGAGGAAATATGATTTCTCCCAATAAATATTTTGTAGCGAATGATTATAGTGGATTCTGAAGAGCTCAGTAAGCTTTAGGTTTTACTTTTAATTAACTAGTGTGAGACAAATATGAATCCACAGGCAGTTAATAGCATAATACTTTCTGACTCTCAAGGTAAAAATAAACATTATAAAATAAATTCAGTATGCCAAACAGAAAAGTTTCCCTTAGCTGATATCACTGTGAAGAAATAGCAAATCTAAAATCTTCGAAATGAAAATTCGTGAAGGTTCAAGTATTCCATGTATTTATAGACATATTTACAGATCTATACATGGATGTATGTAAATTGAGGAAAATATGGATTCTTTAGCTCATAACATTTTGTATTATCTCACATGAATTTCATGGTGCAATGTGTTCAGCTCAGAATTCTTAAGCATCTGCATTCAGTGGAGACATTTGAAGGAACAAGAGTTCTTACAGGTAACATCAACTTTTCTCATATTAAAACAGAAAGCTTTCAAGATGAAGAGATGTTGCAAAAAATTATTCCAGACTAGGAGAAAATAAAATACATTCTTATGTCTCATCAGATGTGTTGGTTTTGCACTACAGTGGGAAGATGTGGATTGGCATCAGAGCACAGAAATAAATAAGAAATAAGAAAACAAGGCAAACTTTTGGAGAACTAATTTTAATTTGAATCGCTTGAGAGCACAATATGTAGGACATCATATGTAATCCTAGGAATTAGCGTGATATGAGACATATGGCACAGACAAGATAGCACAAAGACATTTTCTGAGTTCAGGGAAGCTTCAACAGCAGCAGGACAGTACAAAGTGGTAAAAAAAAGCGCCCCCGTACTTAAAACAATGAGATGAGTACTTCTCTCTGCAGTTTCAGAAGACAAAAAAAGCAGAGAGGAAGAAAATAGCACAGGATTCAGGGGTTTGTGCCCAAAACTGAGGTTACTGGCGTTGTTTCGCCCAGCATTTAGAGACTCTAATCAGAAATCCCTGTCTCTGGATTGAAGCCCCTGGCAGCAAGGGGAAGTTGTTTCCCCTGCCAGTATTAATGTTATGGAAGTTGTACTGAGTGAGCTATTTCCAGCATAAATAGGGCCTTTTTGCTCTTTTATGCAGGAGACAGAGGAGATATCCCTTGCAACAACATGTGCAGTTCTTGTTGCCTGTGTTCTGGAAGATGAAGTGAAAGTGTAACAGAGTGATTGAGGAAGTGGGAGCCTTGCTTACAGGGACAAAGAAAGGGCCTAGCGAAATAAAAAGAGTGTTTAAATGTAGAAAAGACAAGCACAGAGCAGGGGGAAAATCCTCTCAGCTAACAAATAACACTTGTCAAAAGACAAATAGGGATAACCTCAGCGTATATGAATTTATGAGGAAAATTAAAAGCAGCTTTCAAATTCTCAGAGCAATGAGACAGGAAAATATAGGTGCTGGGAACTCAGCTGATTGCGATATTAGTTATCCACAGGACTGTAGAAGAAAATGTTTGATGTACTTCCTTAAACCAGGAGAAGGTAAATTTCATCCTGTTTCCCATTTTCTTGGCAGTTGGAACTTTTATCAGGGTATTTTGGGTTAATACTTTAGAAATCAGTGTTTCATCTTTCAGCAGAAGTGTCTGTGTTTGCCTTCCCAAAAGCTGAAATGCGTGTTTGTGTTTAAGTATGTAGACTTTAACCACTTTCATGTAAACAGATCAATACACTAAACATACTTAATGTGACACTTATAGATGTATTTCTTTTTTGCATGGAACACAAGCAGATTCTACAAGCAGATTTTCCAAGATATTTACTGGGTGTTTAAAAGTTTAAAGGCTATTTTGAGTAGAATTATCCTTCTTCAAAACAACCTGTTGTTCAAATGTAAACTTTGAGTAAATCCTCTTCTTGTATCCTGTTAGTAGTGAAAATTCAGATCAGTAAGGGGTTTTTAGATATTCACATAATTTCTTTCTGCAGACAAGTTAATTGAATAAAAAGGCTAGTAACATAACGGCTCTGTCTGCCAAACTTGTTAATTCTGCCCACTATATTTGTGATTTTGTTGGAACGCTGGTGATTACAGTGGTTACAAATTAATTTATGCTTTGCAATGAATTTTATTCACAGGGAATTGCAACGACAATTGTATCACTGATGCACTGTCTTTCTATAAGGCTTTTCATTCAACCTTTAATTATGTAACCACATTCTTTAAATGGGGAAATGTATTTTCAATTATAAACATTAAAGTGATAGGTATGGGGGAAAAGGAATTTTGCTATTGCATATTTGCTTAGACAAGCAGAAGGTCAGACCTTCATTATCACTATATTCTCTTTGGGAGTTTGACAGAGGTTATGTTACTAGTAAGATAATTAACATTACAAAAGGATTTATGTACTTTTAGGCTGATTTTTCTTCTGGCAATTTATTTTCATACCCATGGAAAATTACTTGTTGCTTAGGCATAATATTTTTTTTTTTTTTTTTTAAATTAATGAGACTATACCAAGATTAAAATGGAACAGTAGTAAACTCATACTTTTGAGTGTTAAGTCTGGACTGCAAACAAATTCAGTTTACTGAGAACTCTGCAAAAATTGCAAAAATCCATTGCTGAAACTCTGGTTTTGGGAGTCTTATATGTATAGTGGAAGCAGAACAGAAAAATTAATTTCTCCCTACAGCAATCTTAGTTCTCCAGACTTATGGACTTCTCCAGGTGCTGTTTTTCTTGCACAGCTTTATGCCTTTGTTTGCTCTGCATTCTTGGGCTGTATTTTCATGGTCTTTGTTGTTTAAATGCTCAAGTTAGCAAACACCTGTCAGCTGTGCAGCAGGCACCGAACCCGCTGCAGAGCCCAGGAACAGATCTCGTGGTGCACATCCATCAAACTGGCACCTGGAGAACCCTGGGAAGGATTCTGTGTCTTAATGAAACTTTGACAACACTGCAAGTGCCTTCAGAGGTTTGTCCCTGACTGGAATGTGAGGAAAGGTAACAGATTGGTTCCCTCCCTAATTTATCATTTGTCAGGCCTTCAGGTACCTGTACTTTAATCCTGAATTTTTCATTGTTGGATACTCTGGACCTAATTTTCACACTGTTCTGTGTCAAAACAAGAATAAATCATTACTGGGAGCAGAACTATCTTTTTGCAGAAATAATGGAAGAGAGAGGGCCTTTGTTTTTTTTTAATTTGGGCAGCTATGGCTATTTAATCTCAAACTTTTTTTAGTTTCCTAAGTAAATGGGCTGGATTGAGTAAAATCAAGTAAATTGGTTACTGATTTTGGTTTTGCTACTGTGTTTGTAAACTTATGCTATCTACAATTTCAGATTGTTTGAATTCTTTAAAAAAGGCTTCTTATGACATTCTATTTGATAATGAAACACCTTAGAAAGGTACAAAAGTTCTGAAAAGGACAGAGAAAATCTCTAGTCTGGCACTAAACTCTAACATTAGAGTTTAGGTTCCAGGCTCTAAGACATATTTGAAAACTGCAGGTCTGTGTGGCAACCTGCTCCTGGCACAGATATGATTCTTATAATTCTGCTAGAAAAATGCTTGAGTGTGCCCCTCATAGCTGTGTTGCTGTTTCACTCTGCAAGACAATTATGCTTTTTGGTTGCTGGTGCTGTTTGAGACCTGATTCTGGGGCTCTTAGATTCGACAGCTGATTAACTTATGTGAATAAATATTAAAATCACAAAAAATTAAATAAAAAACTAAATTCAGCACCTCATTTCTTTTACCAAAACAAAGCGTTAAATATCAAGCATGTTTTTATTTTTGAATATGTTCTAGTATCTTTGATTATTTTTTTTTCCATTCATCACCATTAAGGTAATAAGAAATGTTTAAATGGATGATGTAGGTTTAATAATGCTGTCTCAAATACGTCACCTCTCTAAGTCTGAGTCATAAAGTTGACCATCTTCCTCTGGGTTAAGAAAAGGTTCTAAGAAAAATATTCTGAAATATTTTTCAGACTCTGAGGATACTAACTGTAGCTTCTCTACTGATATTTCTTCAAGGTCTTTTAGAACTTGATGTAACCGCTCTGCAGTTACTTTCTTGTTAAAAAGTTCAACATTATTTTAGCCATACTGCCTTTATAGATGTTGATAATCCAGCTCTTGCATTTCATTTCTCCATTATATATTTTTTAATTATTATTTTTAAGCTACCTATGGTTTTTTCTCTCTTATCCTTTCATTATAACTTTATTTTATCCCTGCCTACTTTTCCTGTTGAGATGGAAAAGTGCTGCTTTTTTTTTTTTTTTTTTTCACAGAGGGGAATATTTTTTGCTTGATGGTGGATAAATTCAAGAATGGAGTGGACCTGAGCAAAAAGTTATATAAATCTGAGTGTCCAGTCTTTGAATATCTGTTGTATATCCTACCAGATGTCCTACTCCCAGTGCAGTTCCAAAATTATCAGGCTCCTCTAAGTCAAAGCTAAAGGAAGGAATGTCTTTCACAGGTACTCAGGCTAACCCACAGGTAATAGGTATTGAATTGTGTCAGGCTGTAGTCTCTTAAGAAACATGGGTGAAACATCAAACAATTCAGTCAAGTGCAGCTGAATACTCATGAGAGTCTACTCAGTACCCACAGAGATATCAAACAAAGCAACAGTAATGAAAATGGAACAATGTACGGGACCTCTGATGACAGAATTAATGAATAACTGAGATTTACTGGCTTCTGTTGCATCGCATCCAGGTTAAGGTAGAGGAGGAGTATTGATCTGTGAGAAAGGTTTACCAGTACAATTAATGTACTTGTGGCTGTATCCAGGTTCCCTGTGTGTGAGCTGGGCTGGCAGTGTGCAGGTGGCAGAATAATTCTGCTGTGCACTGAAGAGCAGTGCACTCAAGTGACTGGAATACAGCTGCATTTCCACTTCGGGGGAAGGAACAGCTTCACCAGCTCCTGATGTGGTCCCAGCACCAGCTCTGTGCTCTGTAGATCAGGTGTGTGATCTGTCTGCCACCACCCTGTCTGCCCTCAGGTGTATGCCTGCTTAGGGTGGCTGATTTGGGTTTAAATAGCAAGGACAACAAAGTAACTTTGGCTTAGATTCACTGCTAAGTGTGCTAAGTGAATTTCTTCCAACGTGGAAACACCAATTGAAGCAGGAAATGACTCTATACATAGTCACAGGTAAGGAGTTAATCTCAACCTGTGTTATGACCCTAATCAAAGCAAGTGCCTGTGAGGCAGGTGCCACACAGCTGATATGGGAACGATTAAGGGTGCCTTATCCCATCTATCAGACCTGCTGGGAGGGCTTCCCTAAAGCCTTTGCTGCTTGGCCATTAATGTGACGAACTGGCATTATTCTAAGCGCTATTTCCTTGAAGATGTGTTTTGATACATCCCAAAAATTCAGGCCTAACTTGTGGATGAAGTAAACTCAGTGAAGTCGCTGACATTTCATCAAGTTACATGTGAATCTGGTGTTTTGTCCAGTAGGGTTTATGGCATAACAATAAATAGAGCACTCAAGTGGAAAAAGTGAGGACTCCTCAGTTTGAAGCTAGGCAGTAACAGTCATGTTCTTACTAAAGATTTTATATAAGCACAACACCATTTATGCAAAGGTTTCAACATGTCAAATAATGGTTTAATGGAAATAAATTTTCAGTCCTCTGGAAATGAAGAGAGACTTTGCCTTGAAATCTGAGATGGCCAGGATTTCATGAAGTACAAGGAAAAGTATGACAACCTTTTCCAAGTGTCAGTTTTTGATGTGAGTCTCAGCAAATGAGGATGCTGCTTTATTATTTTCCTGTTTTCTGTCACAGACTGAATTATATTGTGCTTTACCTCCAAGTATCAGTTATAACTTCCTCCACAAAGTCAAACACTAGGACGATCCCTTGTGAAGGTAAAATTTGCAGAACAAATTTGTTCTGCTGTTATTGTCTGTCTAGTTTACACACAGCTCTCGATTCACAAACCCAGTCCTGGTGGGGAGGAGGTGTTTCTGTGTAGTATTCTGTGTCATGGAATGCAAAGAAATGATTAATCAATTAATCACACAGTAAATAAATTAGGCGGTGATATTCTGGCACTTATGCCATGGGCATTTTTTGCACACAAAGAGCAGGATCCTTCTTCCAGAAGGGGTATGGAACTGTTTAAGCTCATCTCCATTCAGCCCCAGGCACCCATGCTCCCCACTGGCAGCTGAGTATTTAATTTCTTGGAGCATTTCTATTACTAATTTGTCCAACAGAAATAATCATCCTAAAATTATCAGGTCTTCTCTTGTAATCAGGGTTACATTATTAATATCTGTAAAATCAATCAGATCAATTCTGATCTGTGCTAGGTGCGAATTTTACTCTGCCAGTGGACAGAATAAAGGAAAAACACTTCTTTCAGGGCATGCATATGATGACTGTCTCTTCTTGGATGTAAACATTTGAATAGAAAATATTATAACTGGCCTTGAGCTTTGCATGAACATGCTGCAGAAAAAGCGTATTCCGTTACATGTGGCTAAAAAACTTGTTGATGAAATCAGCTATAAAATGAGAAGGGTTTTTTTTTTTCCTTTTTTTAATGATAAGAAAACATGGATTAAAATCTCTGGGGATACACAGCAGAATCTACAATGGCAGCCCCTCCTCCCCCCCAAGCCAGATAAGAAAGCCTATTAGGCAGATGGTATCACACATGAAAAAAGTGATCAAGCTGTGAGCAAGAAAGCCAGATCTACTTAGCGTGATAATTAGAAAAGAAAGAGCCCCAAAGGAAGTAGAGAACAATAAAATATAATATCACAGCTGGAAAATGGGATGGAGATTGTATTTTGGATCCAAGAATAGGTCAGATCAAGACAAAATGAAGGAAGGACAATGAAATTAGGGGGAAGAATTTGGGGAGAATGTGCCTATCAGATTTTGATGTCATAGTTTACTGTGACACTGAAAACAGGATTGATCTGATTCCTGTCTCATGGCAGTAGCAGTTCAGGAATATGAAGCAGAACACTCCTACTCAATATCTAATATTTTTTTTTAAATTCTGTGCTCTGCCCAGCAAGTCATACTCTGTATTTGCTTGTCCTATGCATATGTGTGTGTATGCATGGTGAAGAAACCCATTTACAGCCACAAGCTTTGACTCAGCTCATAATTATACTATAAAGTGGTTTTGTAGATAAAAATTCAACATGGCTTAGTAGCTAAAACATAGCCACTAAGTTAGATCCATGATGGTATCTCATAGAATAATTGTATTTCAGGGTATAAAATCTTTTAAAAAAAAAAAAAAAAAAAAAAGACGAAAGCCTTACAATCTTTATAAGCTGTTTGAAGATAGATAGGAAAAACGCATGAAACAAAAGGGGTTTTTTCTCCCTTTCTTCTCAGCACCTCAAATTCTCTTTTCAATTACTATAGAAAAGGAACTTTCTCCTCACACTGGTAAAATATTTTCTTTTTTACCCTCACTGCTGCAGAGGATTTTAAAATTTCTGAGTTTTCCAAAAACCGCTTCAGGATTTAGCAGGCATCAAAAGCAAGTGCTAGACTGCAGTGCACAAGACAACTCCATCAAAATGTGCTCAGGGATCAGCTGTCCCAGAACCCAAGGCACACGGAGGCGTTTTATGTCTTTGAACTTTTCTGTACATTTAAATAACAAGCACCCTGCCTCCTCCATGTCTTGCCGTTAGGTTATGGTTTTATTGTAACTAAAAATATTATTTTAAGTGTCTAGGCAGCTTAATGAAAAAAAAAAAAGTTAGCTCATCAGGCTGACCTTTAGCTTCACTAATACTGCTGTTCAAATAATTCTTATTTCAGCGTTGCTCTTCCAGACAGTGCTAGCTTTGGCCTTTAAAACAATTAAGTAACTCTACTGGCTCATCCTACTTCTGAAAGTCATGTAGCTCCAGAGTGAACATTCATGGCCATTAAGAAAATCCACATTTAAACTCCTGTTCAACTCTAAACAAACTCCATGGTAATGTCTCCACTGGGTTTGGGAGGGAAGATTTTTTTTCACGAGGCTACATTTAGGATGGAGACATTTTCAGCCAATTCACACCAGTTCAGGTCTATATTTTCAAGGGCAGAGAGCAAGAGCACTGGCTTTCGAGGTTCATAGCAGAAGTCTCAGAGTGGACAATGACGATTCTTCCCGGTGGGAACTCCCTTCAGTCATGAAAATATGTTTGTTTTTCTCTAGTAGAGGAGACATGTTCATTCGTAACAGAGATAGTAATGCCTCAGACCCTTTCTGTGCTGTGGTTTGAATTTATTTATTNGGCTGTGGTTTGAATCTATTTAAGGTGTAATGAAGGTGAAAAAGGTGGAAGGTGGTGTAATGAATGAAAGCTAATTACTTATTGTACAAAAGGGCAGTTTCTATCAGTTTTAAATTCTTCCCTTTGGTTTAACTCAATTTACTTTCCTTCTATGGGTATTAGCAGAAAAGGTAAATAAGCTCTTTGTGTTTATCTTGGCACCATATACTTTTAGGAGTACTTCTGGTGACATTTCTTATTTATTTTTTATACTTAAACCCAACATTTTATTTTATTTTATTTTATTTTATTTTATTTTATTTTATTTTATTTTATTTTATTTTATTTCATTTTCCAGGCCTTTTTTTCATATAAGCTTTGGTTTCCCTCATCTTTGAATGTCCTGCTCAAATATTTCTGCTTTCTCTCATTATTGTTTCCTTCCCTGGGAAAATAAAACAAATATTAAAGATAAGGTCTAGTGGAATGCTGCTGCTTATTTTTCTCTTTCTTTTTGTTTTGATTGGTTGTTTATAAAGGAAGGCGATTTGGGGGAGTTCTTAATACAGTTATTCCTTTTGCATGTTTTGTTTTACTTTGTTTTGTTTCTAAAACAAATTTTTACTTGCTCCAGGCAGAATGTTTTGCAGATTCATATTACAAAGTGAAGAGAGAGCCTTGAAGTGCTTTACCAGGGGTTGCATGGGAAAACTAATGAAAAAAGTTTGAATTTGCACCCACATCTCCTATAAAATCTTTATTATTTGTCACAAACATAAACCCATCAAAACGTTTTGTTGATCCTGCAGGGTCCCTTCCAGCTCAGGATATGATTCTTAGGCTGAATGGAAACACGTCACAGGTAGCAATACCAGAAATTACTTCCTCAAAATTATGTAACATATTCACTTAAAATGTTTTCTTATGGCATTCAGAGGTTCTGGTTTTGCTAACACATGGGCAAATAGGAAAACTCATTCTTGGATTATTCTTTTTTCACCCTAGAGAAATCTCCAGAAATTCTTCAGGCAGCACTTAATACCTGTTTCTGACTTCATTTTTTTCCTTAACTTTATGTAATAGAGGTATAAAATTGGCATAGAAAGAAGCATTTATTTATATTGAGACAGATGCAGTTTTGCTTCGTGCTCACTCCTTAGGGATGGCCGGAAAACACACACTTCTGCTGAAGACGAATAGGACTTTAGGAAGGGTTTCTCTGAAGGCTGTGACATCAGTAATCTGTACTATTCTGTGGGAACATAGATGTCTTTGCAACTCAGAGGAGTTATTTTTTATGTGCTTATTTTGATAATTGTTTAGTAATTGATAGCAATAAAAATTTAGCAATAATTTAGCAGTAACAGTAAACAGGTAAAGAAAGTTTTACATCTCATTCTTTACAAGTGAAGCAGGAAACTCGTTCACATCTGAAAGGCACTGCCTTTATTTCAGCTTTTGATTGTACTTCATATTTTTATTCTAATGCAAAAATAAGCAATTTAATTGTCTTTAACTTCAGCCATATTTCTGTTAGATTTTTCTAATGTTGTTCACAGTTTTAAATCCCCCAGAAAATCCAAAGAAAATTACACATTCATATGTTTATTCACATGATACTTCGAAAGCATTGAACAGTGAGGGAGAACAGAGCTGGGACTTGCTTATTGTCATGTGAGGTGGTGCCTGACCTCATGAAATAGGTTTGTCTGCACCTGTTGGTAAGAGATTTTTATGTTACAAATAAATCCTGTTCCTGTAAACCACAGTAAATAAAATATTTCCCTTTAATACTCCTCTAATGGGAAAAGTTTACGCACCTCATTCTTATGAGAGTGATATTGCTACTCCAAGCTATAGACAGTATGGCTGTATCACTCAGCTTTAGTCAAAACACAGTTTAGGTGCTTTTATTGGAATGAAATATTCATCCCCTTGCTAGTGTCTTCTAGAGTAACGAGAGCTTTCTATTTTGTCATATTTTGCACTATGAGTTATCCATATTCATCCTCCTGACTGATTGTTTATTCTCTGTAGCCAACTCTTTGTACACTTTGCTACAGAAGCAAAGTGAAAATGCTACAGAAAATGCTGCTTTGAATATCCTATTTTCTCAATTTATGATGCCTTTATATTATTTTGTATGTTTTTATTCACTGTATATTATTTTTGGCTAAGAGCCCTGTCTGTTAAAGACTTTCAGAGGTGTTTTGCGAAGAGGGGATATTTCCATTAGGGATCACCCACTGGTGCTGTTTCCAGCCTCGTGTTCCCTGATTACAACTGCACATACTCACCCTTGCTTCAGCTTGCTCTTTTCCTCCTCATTTCTCATACTGCAGGAGTTGTGAAAACATCTGAAAAAGACTCCTCAAAGTTGACAGAACTCTTCATTTATCTCAGTTAGATTCCTTTTGTCACCCATTAATCCCAACAAGGCCCAGCTTTCAAAGCAGGCCACAAAATGCCCTGTGAATGTCACAGGTGTGCTGCTGGACTTGGTTCTCCTTTGAATATACAAACTAATGTGTTCTGTGTATTTCAAGGTAGATTCAGTACCTCAGCATTTTAAAGTGGTTATAACTTGTTTCTTCCGTGATTTTCTGACCCTTATTCTTTTCTTTTCCTCACAGTATTCCAGCAAGGAGTTCCTCTAAGCTCTCATGTCTCAATAAGAAAACATTATGAATTAAGTTTTCAACAGGCAGAATTAATCCATGTTCTGTTTGTTTTAGAGCTGCCCATAATTTTAGCAAAGAGAAATGCTTGGGATTCTGTCTGTTTATTTGTAGCATTAAGGGTTTTTAAACATCTCCCACCTCCCTGGTTTCACTAGAAACTTTCTTTTTACTTCTAATGCTCGTACTTACCCCTGACTATATCTACTAATATGAAACAAGTATTTGTACTCCTCATTACTAAGTAGCAGGCTCAATGTGATGCTTGCCCATTGTTTTTAATGCTTTTTAAACCTCCAATGTATTGCTTGTTTAGCAACATCCACACATGCCCACAACCGCAGGATCTGGACTCTGCTTTTGGCTGGTGATATTTTGTTGTCTGCACAGATCAGACCATGTTACAATTTTCTTTGTCAAGTCACTAAACCTTTTCTTAAAATGTCTTTTAAGACATTTTTCATGGTGGTTTGCTTCTACAAGGTGTTGATTTGCATCCTGTCAGTGGTGTAAGCCTGAAAAGTTCAGAGCACTTTCAATTTGATAGAAATATATGGTTTCTTGTAATATTAATTTCCTGGTTAAACCACAATAAATGTATTGTTTCTCTATCACCATTTTCTGGTTAGAATTTCTCCCCTTCTTTATTAAATTTTTATTTAATTAAGTTTTCTTCAGGCTTCTTTCTTCCTTATTCCACAGGTCCTGGTAAAATTGAGTGTAGACCAGTACCAAAATACCACTGGAAATAATTTGACTATATTAGATAATTTAAACTGGGCAATACTAAAATCTATTAAAAACCTCCCTAATGAATGTTTTTTATATAAGTTTCCATGTCTGTCTGTCACGTCTATCAATCTGCTTCTCTATATGATGTCAGAGAAACCAGGTACTTCAAATTTTCATGCCTACAATAAATAAACAATCCTCAAAAAATATTTTTTTAGGCTTTTGGAATTGGTGACCCAAATGATAAGACCTGTCTGAGTTTGCAGCAACTCTTGATTACAGCAGGATGAATGAAAATCTATCCCTGCCAGTTAGAGAAATATCACTGTTGCAAAGGTGTGCCGAGGTCAGAAGACTCCTTCCCTCTCCCAGATCCTTTGTCTCCTTAGAACCCACGTGTGGGATTACGTGTTCATATCATTGTACATCTGGAAGAAAATGTTACTGAATATTATTTGGCTAACTCTGGAGCAACTAGGAGCCAAAACATTTCTCAGCATCTTAGGGGCTGCTCCCAGGAGAACCAGCAGTGGCACAGACTGGCTTTCACTGCTCCTGAACTGCTCCTGTCTGACTGCACAGGGAGGGGAAAAGAGGCAAGAGAAAGGCTCCTGCAGGGGATTTACAGTAAGAATGGCATTCTTTTGAGAAATTCCCCGAGTGCACTTCTAGCATTTCTAAGGGTTTCCTTTATCCTTAACCTCATTATATTCATATGTCTTGTCGGCATCATGCAGTAACAGCTCCACGATCAGCCTTCAGAAGTCTCCATACATGAGGCCAACATAAAAGTTGTACTTTCACTGACACGCTTCCATCTGCCAAAAATGGATGAAGCCTTTTATCTCAATCCTGCCTTCTCTTGCATCTAATGGAAACATTTTTCATTTCCTGGTCTGACCAACTCCGGGAGTAGTTTAATTTTATTTGGTGTGTGCTATAATGAAAAGCAAAAGCGATGTGTCTGCAAAGCTACTCACAAGTGCATATGGACATTAATGCCACTGCTCAGAGAAGTTACTGCTGTGGGCTTGGTGCAGCCTTTCCTCCCTGTCCCCTGCTGTTTCTGACTTGGTGGTATGATTGTGTGTTATGGCTCAATTTCATAAATATCGACTTTAGTGCTAAGAATAAAACCATTGAAGATGACAAGTACATCATGTTGCTTTCCACAGTGTAGATGAAGAGTGAAGTGTTCTGGTACAGTAAGTGAAGCTGTTGCAATTGAAAAAAAAGTTATATTCAGTCACAAAGCCAAATATTAACAACTGATTTGCAAGCCAGTGGTTTTTTTTAAGTCCTCAAAAGAAACCATCAACTGCCTTGCATTAACATTTTCTTGTTAAAAGAGTTGAGTCATAGAGTCTAAAATTTCAATGAATGTCAATCTTATCAGTGATATTAATGCGCAGATATTAATACACTCTCCATCTGTTTCTGCTTTCTTTCATTTTGGGAAAAAATATTCATTCAAGTAAGTAACTTAAACCAAAGACTAACTAAAATTATATTAGTATGAGACACCTGATCAGCAAATTAATTTTGCACAGTGCTCATAACATGTATATGTAAAGAGGAAAATGGTGTTTGCAATGTACAAAAAATGGAAGGTGGAAAAGACGAGAAGTGAGGGCCTACTTCCCTCTTCTGCTCCCACCCAAACCTTGCCTTTCACCACTGAAAATGTCCTACTGTACACTTACTCTCTGTACATAATGGGCAAAAACTCCATTGCTCAAGGTTTATGATGGTTCAAATCTGAAGAGTTTCTTACTGGATATAACTCCATGGAAATTCATTAATGTAATCCTGGAGTGATGAACTGAGGAATTAGGCCCTTTATTCTTAATAAAACTCGTATTGTTCACTGAGTACTTTTCTCTGTTGAAATCTCATTTTCAAATATAACTCTTGATTTCGAAAACCTGTGCGAACATGCCTAGCACTGGAACTAGACCTGAAGTTATTCATTTTGTTGAGGTTAGCTATGACCCTACGCCTTGGTGTGCCGAGACAATGGCACTGGGAGCCTTGTTTGCTGGGGGAAGGTGTCCAAGCCTTCTCACAGGTGCAGGGGATGCATTTTAGAGCGACAGGGAGATCTGCAGTGTCTGCCAGCATCTGCAGCCGTGGGCAGAGTCAGCCCAGCTCAGCTCTGATGACTCAGCTGGTTGCTGCAAAGGAACATTCACATCTGGCCCCTCAGAGACAAAGATGACATTTTGTCAGCTTTTAATGGGAACTGCCCCCTCACTCAGGCAGCTTCAAGGCCACGTGATCGGTTCATAATTCAGGACTGCGAAATTGCTTCTTGCCAGTGTGAATCTTGGTATGACTCAAGGAGAATCTCATTCTCCATTTCTCCTCCTAGGACTAATTGCCTGGCAGCAGAGTAGCAGAGAAGAAAGACCCTTCAGATTTCCAACACACCGTCCTTGAAAATGTAAGCTGTACCTCTTGTTAATGGATAGAGTGTTATATTTGGTGAGAGAAGAGTGTAGTACATACAGCATAGCATCCTTTGTTTGCAATTGTGCCAGTCATTTTAGACCAGCAGTTTTGTTTACTATGTGCATTTTATTTTTTTCTTCTAATACTATTAAGGAAGACAACTTTGGATCAATTCACTTGGAAACCGTGAACTCAGCCAAGGTGAAAAGTATAAAGCACTCAGTATTGCAGATCTGCTTGGCCCCTTTCCATCTCTTTGTGTATTTTGCCCTTCAGGATATTTTTATTAGTTCTGTTTGTATTTTTTTCAGTGTGTCCTTCCCTTATAAACTTTTAAGTTTATAATTGAGAAAAAGCCCACAAAATTTAGAACAAATTACGAAAGCAGAATGCTTGAAGAACCAAGAATATCACTTCATAATGTTTGTTTTACTACTCATTTATTTCTTTGTTACATATTTTACCCTTTGGTCTTTCGCCCTTTAAACTTTATATATTTTTTACGTGCAATCTCTGATTGCCTCTCCAATTCCTTGATGCCATTCCAAGAAATGTAAATGGATGTTGACGGGCTAATATTGATTGATCGATTTTTTTTTCCCTGTTGTTTGTCTAGTTTATTTTCTTTTCCCTTTGAAGATTTTATAATCCAGGATGGTTTGCAGCACAGAGGGGCCATTAACTGCTGCCTGTGCTGCAGGCAGCAAAACTTAAAATATATGAAAGACCTTTACCATACAGTACATCATGGGGAAAAAATAGGTTTAAGTCATCATGCAGCCCTACTTACATGTAGCCCTTCTTACTTTTTGGCTGCATTTTAAAAGTACCAGGCAGGTAATTTCAAAGTTAGTAACAGTATACATTTAAATTTTTCTCATCTGAAAAGAAATAATTTTATTTTTAACAATTTAACTTCTGTTTCCTGTCAGTTTGACATGAGGCTGAATGAGAAATACAAGATTTGGCTTTTTAATATCAATTCAGATAATTTAAAAAAAAAAAAATAATTCCAGCAGTGGCCATTTTCTTTTGCAGTAGATGCTGATAATAGATCTCACAGGGTAATCAAAACCTGAGGCTATCTTTATGAGGGCAACTTAATACAAATAGTCTTGCTGTTATGAGTAAGGTTCCCTGTGCATAGCATTGTTTCTAGATGAAGTGAGTAAAGAGAAATTTGTAAAAATATTTTTCAGGTGGCCACGTGAAGAGTCTAAAAAGCCGTAATTCACACTACACTGTTTTTCTTGGAGAAAAGAAAGGTCTGCTTCCTCTTTTTTGTTTTTCCAAGCTCATCGTAGTCTCTGCTTAAGGCAAAGAAAAAAAAAGGATCACATGAGACATTAGAAGTTTCCCTAGTCCAGCATAACTGGTTCTGTGGATTAAGCGAGGCTGCAGAGGTGCATTGACTATAAATTATTGTCAGTGCATCCATTGCACTGAGGATCAGTATCGGATTTAAATTAAAATATTGCATTTGGTTTAAGGCAACTGTAAACATCTTCATTAGTATCTCACCAGAATCTGTGATTATTTGAAATGGCACAGGAGTACAGAGAGATTGCTAAAGGGCAAGACTGGTAGTGAGAATATTGTTTCAACATATCCATCAATCATTGTCTTACTTTAGGCTTGGGAACAAACAAAGATGAAAAAGCTCTCACACAATGACATTCATATTTGTTACAGAATTCTTTCTATTTATGATTGTTTGAGCCATAATAAGGAAAAGTTTTCTTTTCTGTGAGTGGCATCCTTTATGCAACACAAAATAAAGGTTTTTTGGGTTTTTTTAAGCCTGAATAAATTTACTAGAATTCTCTTTTTGAGCACACAAAAATATGCAAGACAATTTAACTTTATAATGTCATTATCACAAGTATCTCAGAATTCACAACCTCTGCAGCCGTAACTACTCTTTGAAATGTGACATTCAGAATTTTGAATTAACAGGCATAATTATTTTGTGGGGTGTATTCTTCCCTCCTACTTTTTATTGGAAAAACCTTTTCTCTGAGCAGTTACTAATGAATCTACATTTTCAGCTTAGTGCTAAAATGATTAAATATGAAATATTTCAAAAACTTTTAAGGCTGATCAGCTGGAATGTATTTGCGGGTGTGTGGGGTGAGAACAACAATTGCTAAATTATTTTGGGCACTGAACAGAAATGCTTTTGGTTCAGACCTTAAATTAGGCAGAAGAGTCTCTTTGGAGAGCCAAATGACTTCTGCTCCTCATAAGCAAAGACAGCATTGAGAAGGACTGAAAAGAGAAGGTTGAATGATGGGAGGAGGAGGGGATCTGCAGCACACACAGAGTTCTTCCACTGGAGCTAAAAACTCCAGTCCAGCCAGGAGAGAGAGTTTAAAGTGGATGACATTTAGGTTTGGTTTGCCTAGCAGGGTTTCTGTTTGGATCCAAGTGTTTCTTTGTGATGCTGGAACTTGTGGTAGAGACAATTGCAGCAGCTGGGGTGGCATCCAGCTCATTTTGGTCCTGGAGGCTCAGCCAGGGAGGGCGAAGCATAATGGAATACAAGAACTGCAATGCTGATATTATAATAGGCAGATCTGCAGACTATTAGTCTTGTTAAGGATTAAAAGTTAAGTGAAACTAATTAAAATTAAGTGAAAATGTGAAGAAAAAGGAAGCTGGAGCTCAGAAGAAAGGCACAACTTGAGGAGGTACTTAAATTTCTTTCCCCAAACAGAAGATGTATGTATCCAATATATTTTTTGTATGGCTGGAGACCCTAATCCACATAAAAATGGCAAAGAAATTTACATTTATGTGAAGTATTATCAGGTTTTCAGAAGTTAAACATTTAAAAAAATATATAAACATAAATATAGATGTAAGTCAGACATCATGCCAAAAGATGACATTAACTGGTCCATGGAGTAGGTACTGTTTTCCTGCTCCTAGGGGATGTTTCTGTTGGATAGCATGGATCATAGCCTTTTGGGTTACATTCTGTTTATGGTGTTTACATGATTTTCTGAAGACATTGAAGAAGTAAAGTTACTCTAGAAAAAAGTGGCAGTGAAATGATAACTAGCCTTGCCTTTGATTTTTCAGATGCTTCTCCAGGGCCTTTGACCATTCTTCATTGAAAGCCTGAAGGCCATTTTTTGTCACCAGATTTTGTCTTTCCTAAGGTCTCTACACACTACCCAGTAAGTATTGAGAGTTTGGTGCTTTTTAGTAAGAATTCAAGGGGATTTCTGCCTGGTTAAGTTTATAATCAAGCTAGAGCAGATGAGGGAAGGTGAGTAAAATATCCTACATGCCATGATATTGTCCAGGTATAAACAGCACTAGGAAAACTGAGGCTCTACCTGGGTCTAGAATAGCTCTTTTTGATGGAAAGATACACCAATTACCCAGTGAAACTTCAGAGTGGGGTTTAAGAACCATCTAAAAGATGACTGGGCTCTTGGTTTGTTCTGCTTTTATCTTCTGTGTGCAGGAGGAAAGATAGATCTGCAGTCAGGGGCAGTGAACAGCAGGTGTCTTCCCCTCTCACCAGTGTTTTCTAAGTGGTAATGACTAGCCTTCCTTCTATGTTGCTAATATTGCTGTTTACATGTCAGATCTTTCTGTTTTAATAATGTAACTGAGGTAACTGTCTGATAATTTTGTGTTCAATCTTTTCTTTACAAGGCACCTAAAAATCCAAACTCAGAATTTTTGACTTCCATGTGCCCCAACAGAGCCAAAAGTGATTTCTTTTTCTAATATCAGCCATTCATCCTTTGTGTAGATGATTTGGCAGCCTAGCTGATATTGGCATATTGTTGTCATTTGTGCTTCTTTTTTTTAATCACTAAATTCAGATTTTGCATTTCAGAATAGTTGGTGACATGCAGTAAAAACAGAATAGAGAAGTGTAACATAACTTCAATGGTATTTTAGAGAAAACCTCCAAATTGCATCTTGCATATAACCTGGCAGGTTAATAAGATTTCTCAGCTTCAAAGTGTTGTTAGTTCATTTCAGTAGGGCAAAGGTTGCTCATGTTTTTGGGGAGGGTAACAAACAATTTGGAAAGATTTAGATAATTAACAGAAACAAAAGTGAAAATCCAACCTATTAAATGCAGAAGCTATTAAGGAGACAGATGGATAAACAAAGCTGTTTTTCTCTTTGGCTTTGGGTTTAGTTATTAAGGGTGGAAAAATCAGCATAATCCTGTCATTTGCTCCAAATTCTGAGTCAATACTCAAAGCTGTGCATCAGCAGTGCAAGAGTTTTGAAAATGTAGCTTTTGCTTTGGATATTCACACCATCTGGATTCTTGATTATAGCTGCATGCAGAGGCCACCAGGACAGCTGTCAGGATAGGTAATGGGTTGTGACTCCTTCTGCAGTGCCCTTCCCTTTGTCCTGGCTCCTTCCCCTTCCTCGCACACCCCACACCCTCAGCTCCAGAGCAGAAGCAGAAATTGTAGCACTACCCACTCTCACAGCCTCCTTGGCAGGAAGGTCTGCTCTGGGAACTGATCCCTGTGGGCTTGTTTTTCACCCAGTTTGTTCTCAACACATGCTATTTGCACATTACCAGATCTTGTGCTGGTTTTCTGCTGTTTCTTGCATCCCCATCCAGAAATGCATCTCTGCTGCTGTCATTCACCTTGAAATCCACTTCTTGGGAAATCCCTTTATAATCCAAGCCTGCACTAATATCCAGCTAGAGCAAACAAACCTCTATTTTGAAAGTATTTTGGAAATGTTAGGATGCAGTATGTAGACAGAAAAGCTGGAAAAGGACATTTCAAACTTAGTAACGTGCCTCGACAGAACACATTCCCTGCTTCCCTACCCTTATGTGTAACACTGAGAGGCTGGAAGAATTAATTGATCTGTTGCTTTGTTGGCACCATGCAAAAGCTCTTTCCATTTTTAAAATTAAATTAATCCCTGAGCAGTAACTAAACACATTATATGTTTAAAATATATTTTTAAAAATACACAGTCTTCTAGATTGATTTATTTATGCATTAAATACTCAGCTTTGATATTACTATCTAGTTGTACATTTTATGCATGCTCAATGTTTCCTTAATTTTTTCAAAATTTATATGAAATATTAATATGTGGATTGGGAGAGTTTAGTTCGTTAACTATAAATTAAGAGTTGGCATTCATTATTTAGTAGTTAAATTCTGGCTTCCAGTTTTTGTGCTTTTTCCTGCTCTAATTATTCTTTTCTTAATGGAGGTAATTACAGAGTGGTACAACACCAGGTCAAAAAATATCTCCCCATATTTAGAAAGACACTTAAGTGTGTTTATTTAGATGTCAGAAGGTCATCCCAGGGTATAATGTTTTCTTAACCCTGTGAAGGTAGAAAGGAAACAATCAAGAATTTTTAAAATTTTACATCTTTACTTGTCTAATTTTTAATTAGCATGGATATTCACATTGACAGCTGCAAAATAAATGCATGCAGTATTAAGTTCAGCTGAATGAAATCTGTAAACAATCTATTCCTTAACTATGACTGAGTCTTGCTAATTTTTCTGACAGTGTAAAGACAAGTATTTCCAGAGTAATTCTTCCAAAGCTTGTAGGAGTACCTGTGGGTGAAGATTGTGCTTAATGGAGTGCATAAACTATCGCAGCTCCATCAAAACCAAGAGAATAACAGGGAATATAGAGGCATATATAACACAAGGTACGACCTATTAAAAAAAAAAGAATTAATTCTCAGGGCGAAGGGTCTGATCCTAGAAAAATTTGTTTTATTTGTAAAAATAGTATAAAATAAAATAAAAATTTGTAAAAGTACAATGCAGCACCCACACCTGGGCCAGTCATGTCAGGATTTCTTCGTACTCAAGGGAAAAACAAACAGTTTTAGACCATATCTTTTAAGATTGTTGCCTACTTGGAGGTGAAAGGAATCCCACCTTAAGTAGCAGCTTTTACCTGCTGAGGAAAGCTGAAGTGGCTAACTCGGTTAGCTGTGCCTACATTAGCCAATCCTAATCCCCTTGTTTTGGTAGATCCCATGCTAGCTTCTGAAATTTTCACTGTACCAAAAAAAAAAAAAAAAATGCAAGTAAAATAATTTAAAGAATAGATCAAGATACTTCTACAGCATTTATTGTCTGTGCAATATAGTCAAGTCATGAACATGAAAGTAGCAGAAATGGGAGTGAAAGAGGCCACACATATCTTGTTCAAATAGATATCTTGATTTCCCCCCACCCCTCCACTCCCATCCTCTCTTCCTGCTTGTGCTATAAGAAAATAAAGTATGAGGGGAATAACCAACATTTAGCATAAAATATCTTAAAGAGTGGCTGGAAATTTCTCCAAGATTTTGAAACACCAGCTAGCTGTGTTTTTGTCTCTGCCTTCCCCCCCCGCTTCCTTTTTAGGTATTGTCTGATTTGTACTTGTCTTCTGCATCTGATCTGCTACGCATTAAATTGTCACTGCTTTTCCTGAAGTTTCCAGGCATTGCAGTTTGGCAGGGAATTTAGTTATAAGACAAGGCAGAGGCAGAATGAGGTTGTTTGTCTCCTGAATTTCTCACTACCTTGCCTGTCCTCCCCGCATTTAAGAACTCATTTTTCAGGTACAGTCTTTTTTCCATGGTGATCCTTCTTTAGATTTAATTTACTATTCGAAATTCTCCTTGCAGTTTTTTGTTCTCTGAATATGTTGATAAAATATGAGGGAATGTGCTGATAGCAGCACAAAGGGTGAGATTTAGCAATCATACTTCAGTCTTTAGCATCCTCACTAGCAGAATTGTTGTTATGTTTGCAAAGATGTTAAAAAGATAAAATAAAAGAACTTCCTAAAAGAGATGACGGGAGGGAAATGGATGCTGATGGCAGCTGTTTTTCCAGACACTGACTTGGGAGCTCAGAGGACAAGAGCAGACATTGCAGAATGTTCTGGGGACACATCAGGCCATCTCTTATCACCTAAATGTTTCTTTTATTTGATACTAATAACACTATGCTATGGTCAACAATATAATAAAAATCTCATCAGAAGCAGCAGAGTTGCTCACTCATGACTGACTAATTCCTCCAGTGTCAACAAATAGAGTTTAAAGTACCCTGTAGCACAGAAGGTTATTTCTGCTGTCGCTTTGTCAGTGGAAAGAAGCACAATTTTGTCTTTCTTAGGTTAGTATGACGTGACACCTGATAAGTCCTATAAATCATAAACTGCAGATGTGTTATTATGCCCCTGCTAAATAGTATAAAAATAAGTTTTCAGCAGGGTCTTTGTTAAATCTTATTAACAAAAAATGAACAGAAATATTAAACTCAGTCTCATATTTATTGAAGAAATATTACCACATGATTTAAAAACTTGCTGCTGAATTAGTTGCTGTTTCACAAACCTCAAATGCAACAAGCTATTCAGATTCCTACACAGGGTCACCATCAGATCTGTGGTGCACAACAAAACCAAAAATCTCTTCAGCTAAATGATTGTTAGGCTTTTATTTTATGCATACTTAAACTGCCTCATTTAAAACAATTATAAATTCACAACATTTTATGATTTGAAGGAGGATGATGTAGTGATACATCTTTCAATTATGTCTTTATGACCATGGCAAGTGGACTGTGTGATTCACATCCACAGCTATTAAGGTGCCTTTGTTATAACCTCAGGCCTTTATCTTATCCTGGATGGACTTCATAAAATGATGGTTCCCACCTCTGGGATTTATTAAGCAGATATGTTGTCCTTCACAGTTCTGAAAAAGGTCAGCTTCAGAATGTTGCTGTTCCCCACAAGCAATCACCAGACAATACTAGTATTGGAAATGCTTGATATCTCAGACCTCGACATAATGGTGTTGGGACTTTCCAGCTCCACAGCAGGCTGAATCTAAATTCTGTGGAGCTGACTCCAGAAATGTGTTGACTGGCTGCCATCTCTTTTAGTACAATGAGAGTGGTCTATTTTTAACCATGGACTTAATTTAATCAGCATAGTTGGAGGTTTGGCTATGATGAGGGAAAGGACTGTCATTATCTCATTTATTTAAGTTGTCCCATTTTTCCAATGTGAATGTGGTTGCTGAGCAAAAAAATCCTCAAAAAAATTGTCAAATCACGTTCCTGTTTTGGGTCCAGCCAGAAATCTGCTAAATGGCACATCTTTTGGAATATAAAGAATAAAGGCCAATCCACTCCAGCGACACAACAGCAGCAAATTTAGAATTATTTAATTGAAACATATGCCACCTTGTGACCTTGAGATCTGTGAATAACTGCATGAAGATGGGAGGAAGTGAAGAGGAATAACAACACTGCTGCTAATAAGGGAGAATGAAAAATTCTAATCCACCAAAATGCAGATAGTGGAGTTGCATATCTGTTAATGAACTCTGATGAGTGCTCTAGGTCTGGGCAACATTCAGGAATATAAAATCCTGGCTTATATGAGTTATTGTGCTTAAGAAAATGTGCACAATGAAAAGAAGTTATCCTCCCCTCTTCTGGACTGCATTAAAACAAACAAACAAGCGCCAAAGCCTTAATTATTTTCTAACCTATTCTTTCAATTTTTTCTACCTGGAATTAATTTTCTTGCCTAAGCCAAAGTAGCAGCTGACAAGTCTATATATTTCTTTTAAGGCTAAGGATTACTGAAGGATGTCTGGAGGTCCTTCTCAGTCTCTCGCAGTCCAGTCCAGTCCAGCCCTTTTTGCTGTGGAAACTTGAGAGAACTTACCCGGTGTTGACCAGAAAGACAAAAAAACCCCAACAGGCATGGGAATTTTATTTTTTCTTAGACCACATTCTCCAGCCAGCCTTTAGGAGCCGCAGTGAACTTGTAACGGCCATTGAGAAAAATACAAAATTTAGGTCTTTATGTCACTTCTTGCAAAGTCACTAACCTTGAATTGATGTCAGAATATAAACTTAGTTTGCTTAGGAACTAAGAAGAGATTTGGTGCATCATCATTTAGATACAGCTGGGCTGATGCAAAACCGGTGTTCAAGTAGTAAGAAAATTACAAGAATAATTGGGAAATATTAGTGCAATACATGCTGTATGGATAGACAGGAGCTTGTTGCAGAATTCAGCACATATAATTATAGCTTCGTGTTTCATGTAGAGTTTTCTGCGAGCATTTTTCACGCATGAGTTCTTTCTTACCGCTAATGACATTTGGAAACCGTAGTGCATTTGAAATCTGATGAGCATCACTTCCAAATTGCTTCCAGGGTGTGGTGTGAATCAATTAATATCTTCTGTTCTGACATAAATTCAAACACTAAAGTTTTCAGAAGCATATAATGGTATAATTGTAGAATATGCAATATTTATTGATGAGCAGTCTAAGAGGAATATAGAGATAATTATATGCAAACGTACTTATGAAACAGAATCAATGTTATTTTCTACTGATTATTCACAGAGGCATAAAATAGATTCAGTGCTAATAGTTCTTCTAATTGTACATATCCTTATGCATGTTTATGAATAAAAGACAACCAGAGTACCTCAGAATAAAAAGAAACACAACTCCTAGGAGGCACTTACTAACTAAAGACATTAAAATAATAAAAGTTAATTTATAAGGAAAACAAGGACAGAACACCAAAGAACCCTTGTAGGTTTAAAAACTGGTCTCAATTTTAAGAACAGATTTTTGTAATAATTCAAGTGCTTTCTTCGAATTAATCTAAACCACCAATTTTCTTCTATTATTTTGAATTTTTTAAAAAGAAAGAAAATCTGTTTTTCTTCTTGCTATTTAAATTCCTTTGTTTTCATGAACACCTTGTGTCATGTAGCAGGCAGGGCTTTATAAACTGGAGAAATCCAGTGACGTCAAATATGATTTGAAATATTTTAGAGAGGATCAGCATTTTCTGAATGTCAAGTGGGGTGTGTGCTTGGAGTTTTAAGCCTGCTTGAAGGTCCTTGCAGCCCTGGGACATGAGACATGGTGTCACTCACACTCACCCCCAGTATCTCCAACGCCGCAACAGGCGTCATCTCACTTTAATTTTTGACATAAAACATTATTGCGGTTATTGCTTTAAATATAATTATGGATTCTTGGTCTCTTGTGTGGTAAATTAGAAAGGGGAAGGGAACATCTGCAGAATGAATGCTGCTGGATCCAACAGTGAGCTTGGAAGGCCCATCTTGGAGAGGATATGAAGACAAACCTCTGAGAGCTGTTCCCTGGGGCACTCTGTCGGCAGCAGCCTCACCAGAATATCAGTGAGGAGCACCATTTCCAGAGTGAGCACTCTGAAACAGCTGGGCTGAAAGAAAGCAGCCAGGTTAAGAGCGAGACACTGTGGAGGGGCTTGTTAGAAAGGAGTCAGAGCTTTTACAGTGCTGCTCAGACCTGGAGAAGAGGCCAATGAGTGTGAGTAATATTCCTGAGTCAACACAGCTTCTGTAAAGGGAAGCCATGAATCACACATCTGTCCCAGTTCTTAGAAGGAGTCAGCCAGCACTAGGATAGCATATCAGTAGTCAGTATAATTGAATTAGACAAGATTAAAGTTAAATTTTATCTTTTATGTTTTGAAAAATATTCTATCATAGAAAAGAAGTGAGGGGTTTCTTTTTTTCCCTATTAATTAGTGGCTGAAAGAAGAGTAGAAACCTCATTGCAAACACTGTGTTGAAGGAAAGAAAGTGCTGCTGAATATTTATGGCACTGGCAACTATTGAGTGAAAACTAAAAATTGCCACAGCTTACTGGTGAGTGCCTCAGTGTTTATAGAAAATGGATAGTTGTTGGCAGAGTGGCAACAAAGGAAAATCAAAGCTGTGTGTAAAAGAGAAGTGGCTTATCTTTGGCAGGGGAGAATGCACTTAGACCAATTAACGTAGACATTAAATCATATAGCTAAAATGTGCCAATGTTTAGGAATAGTGTGAGTAGCCAAGTTTGGTAACTTGGAAAGTATTCTTAAAGATTTTACTTTTTGTCTCTGCTGAGTTATCTTGAGCCTTTATTGCATAAACTTCGCTCCCCTGGCTTTGGCTTCCCAGTCTTATGAGACATTTCCTTAATTATTTCCTTAATGCACACTGTTGGGAACAACTTGCACCTGTAGAATAAATGGTTGATGTTTTCAGGCTTAAGTTTGACTGCACAGAAGAAAAATTTATATCCCATCCAATTTGCTATTACCATGGATAGGAGTACATGATGCAGACCTTTTAAGGTACAGACAATTTTCAAAGTGATATTTCAGCAGATTGCCAGCACTAATGATTTCTGTAGCTAACTTTATAAACTGCAGCTTTATAGAAGAAGTGTTAAATTAAGTCTCCATCACATAAATTGATGGCTTTTCTTCTGCCTTTATAAGTGAAACATTTGAAACCAATACTGCAACTAAACGAAATTGTCATTTTATTAAATCTAGCTTATGATTCAATAATGAGTTGCAGAGAACTGCTCTTCTCATTTACACATCAATCTTCTGCATGGTTTTTAAGAAGCACACAAAATCCCAGACTTTGCTTATGGTAACAGCATGCAGAGTGGAAGTGAGGAGGAAATGCAGTTGTATAAAGCTCTGACTTACACACAGCTAGGGCAGTGATTTAACCTGGTGAAAGACAGAAAGCTCACAGAAATAGCCTGCTTTAGAAAACTAAATAAAATTTAGCCCACACAACAAGTATCTGAACAGTTATGGTGCTGTGGTGGGTTGATCTTGTCTGGCTGCCAGCTGCCCATCCAGCTGGACTCTCACTCTCCCTGAACAGGCAGGAGAAGAAAAGAAGAAGAAAAATCTCAGGTCAAGATAAAGACAAGGAGGTCACCTACCAATCAGTGTCATGGGCAAAACAGACTTTACCTGGGAAAAATTAATTTAATTTATTGTCAGTGAAAAGAGAATTAGATAGTGTGAAACAAAGGAAGATTAAACCTACACCTTCTCTCACTTCTCTTTTTTCCAGGCTCAACTTCACTCCTTCATCCCCAGTTCCTCTTTCTCCTCCCCCACCATGAGTGGCACAGGGGGATGGATACTGGAGGTTGTGATCAGTCCATAACATCATGTCTCTACTGCTCCTTCTTCCTCAAAATTTTCCCCTGCTCCAGTGTGGACTGGACTTCTCATGGGCTGCAATCCTTCGGGACAAACCTGCTCTTGTGTGGGCTTTTCACTGGGCACAGGTCTTTCAGGGCATTTCCAGCAGGTAGAAAAATACAAAAATAAAAATTGAAATATCAATTCGAGCTATTTTTCATAATACTGATACTCACAAGTAGTGTTTGACCTCTAGAGACCGGAAGATTTTAGCTTCTTTGGAGTAACCAAGTCTAACCCTTTCATGACCTCATATTTCAGTTCCTACTGTTCTGGAAGATGAGACATATGTTCAGAATTATGTCTTTTCAGAAATATGTCTTTTCTTGATACTAGGAGTAATCTTATGACATCTGTAACATTCCTCTGCTCATTTTTTCATACCTGTGGATACTTTGCAGCTTTATTTTTTCCTTGGACATGCACAAGGAGCTAAACTACACAGAGGATTATCTGAGTTTAAGCTTTATGAGCTTGGGTCTCTGTAAGGAGCCTTTTGAGCCTGTACTACCACCGTGAACCACCTACAGAAGGAAATGGGAGTTTACGTAAAGTCACGAGGTAAAAAAACTGCCTTAAAGATCAAGAACCTTTTTATTAATACTAGAAAAATAAACTGTATGAAAAGACAATTTTACTACAGCTTTAGGAATATTGTGCTTTCAATTTCATGAAATATTCATTGAAATAATGCATTTGAATATAGCAATAACACCAAACATCACCTCACCAAGGTGAGTTCCACTAGCCCTTTTTTGGGACTACCTGGTGTAGCTGGTGTTGCAAGCCATGAAGTGTGAAACAGCTGGGACCTGTTATCTTTCCCTATTTACTTTCTGTGTGCTTCCAGCTCTGGCTGTAATTCCAGTGAAACACAAGGAAGCACAAGCTGAAAGAAGCCATGAAGCTTACAGCAGAATGGAAAGCAACCAAGCACTTGTGCTTAAATTGTTGTTGTTATGGCCTATCGTTTCCAGCTGAACCGTAAGAACTTTTATGCACTAATTTTGCAGGCATTTGACTTTGTATTTTTAAGATTGTGGGTTATTTTTTGTTTTGTTTTCTTTTTTCCCAGGGAGGTTAAACATGTATGTTCATAAGACTGGATCTTGTAGTGCTTCAAAAAACCCCAAAAATTAGAAAGGAGAAGAAAATCAGCATTTTATGTCTCACTTCTACTAACGTCGGTAGTTTTATGTTGGCTGGTTAATGCCTGTGAGTTAGCAGTGCTGAATGGCATGTTTCCTTCCACACTGAACCTACACTGAACCAGTGCCTCATACTTTAATAATACTTAGATTCATGTGAAAAACTTTTCTGTGGTCTGGCAGTAAACACCAAAACAAGCAAATAAATCTTTTCACAGTGCAATTTTGTTGATATAGGGATGCAGAGACACAAAGAGACTTTCAGAAGCCAGGAGAATGGCTTCTTCCTGTGGAAGAGAAAAAACCCCCAAAAGACCAACCAAAAAACCCCAAAGACCTTTAAAGAACAAGAATGGATTGTGATTACAAACCTAAAATCAAACAAAGAAAAGGAAAAAGCAAAGTACAGCTAGGGAGAAATAATAAAAAGTCTATTCTTTGTAAGGACAGAAAGAAAAACCAACCCAAAAAAACCACCTTCCTAGTAATATTCAGGAGATGAAGACTACTTTCCATTCTTATGTTCAAGCCTCTGGAGTAAAAACTTAATGGAAAAAGTTTTACCTGATGATATTTTCACCAGTCTGCTCCTAATCCAGTGGGTAGGATAGTAAATGTATCCACAGATTGCACGGGGGCAAGAAGTTCAAGAATAGATTTTACAAATCTTATTCCTTGATGGAACAGCAGTTAAAATAATTCCCTTCTCACTTCCGTAGAAAGCCTGAGAAATATACCATTTTATACTGATAATCCGGCATTCAAAGTGCTTTTTCTTGAAAGGCAAATGGATATTTGCCTGATGGAGGAAAGCAAAACCAAATTCTGGAGTCTATACAGAGGTGAAATTTCCAGTGAAGTGAACTTAGTTAACTGCTTACCATATTACTCACATTGTAAAAGACCACGGAAAATCTTCAGCAATTCGATTTTTGGAAGAATTGGCAAGTTGGCAGAACTAGTTCCATAGGGAAAAAATTATTTTAGAAAGCAAAAATATGGTTATTTTAAAGTGGAGTTTTGCTTAGATGAGGTTTTCAATGATGGTTCCCTTGCTTATAATAACAGCATGCAGTACGTGTCGCCAGAGGAAATTAAGAGAAGGCAGCAGTCAATATGACTAACTAAAATAGGCCTCAGATAGAAGCCCAAGGAGCAACAATTCTAGCTACTTAATTTACAGTTTCATGCATATATTATAGAGCTAGGCTTTGAAATCGAGAGTAAATCAGATTAAGTCCTAATTTCAAAAGACAAAAATCCACTGTCAATATTATTTTTGATTTCTAAGGTATGTAGCTAATAGCTAAATCCCTTATTTATTTACTACTTAACTTCTCAGTTTCAGTTTGAGAATCCTCCTTGTGTGTGGTTTCAGAAGACAAAGTTTAATCTGAGGCTCCCAGCTAAAATCCAGTCATGACCCACTCAAAAAATCCATATAATTTTTTAGAGGGGATCATAATTTTCACTTTTGCAATGAAAAATATTTTCAAGCAACACCAGGCATGGTGTTAAAGAGTTGTTGGATTTTAATCTTGTAATCATGGCTTTCACACATAATTAAAATAATTCCAGTGCATGCATGGCTTATGTAAAATGATTTGAGTATACAGAAGAAAATATTCAGCTAGTGACTGAATAAGAACCCAGTGTCCTTCATTTCTCTACTGAACCTGAACATTAAAAGTTTGAGGTATTTCAGGATTTGGGGCCAATTTTAGCAGCGGTTCTCTTAGGAGTGAGATCAATACCCCTGGCTGTGGCACGGAGCTTTGTCTGCGGTTACTACAGGCCTGACTGAGCTCAGAAATACCCTACACTTCATTTGCAGCTACTGAAGACACACAAATCCACTGTCTTTCCCTGATCTTTCCCCAAAGTCTTGGATGTTTTCTTTTAAAACTGAAATTGCATGACAGTTTTCAGCTGGCAAAACTGTATTAGGTTTGTATCTATTTGTGCTAAGTGAAATAATTGGATTTTGTCAATTTGAAAAAAGCAATTATTAGTTAACACCATTAGCTTTATAAAGTACTTAAAGCCTCAAAGTATGATGTCTTTAAAGGCTGGTATTAACTTGGGCGTCAATTTTATTTCAGCATTTGAGACACTGGCTTTGTCATAGAAGTTCAAAGAAAGGAAGAACAATAGTTACATTTTGTAAGCGCAATTCAGATGAACAGCAACACCTAAGGTGTTTCTAAAATGATTTCACTTATGCAGTTTTGATTTTTGTAGATGCTTAGTGTCGGTATTTTTAGTACAAAAATTACTTATCTTGTGAGGTTTTGAAAATCACACTGTTTTACTGACATAGAGAAAGAGACAGCAGGGGAAAAAGAAGTGTATTATGACAGCTTGTTAGGCTGTAGGGTATAGGGTAAAATGGGGAATTGAAAATCAGAAAGAAGAGAAAAGAAAAAAAAAAGCACAGACAGGTGGGTGGAAAAAATGCTAGAGGGAACAGAAATCGCTGCAAGCAAGATTTACCATAATCATTCATGGAAGGTTTACAAAAGGATATTACAGCTACCTGGGAGACCAGAGCCGAGGGCCATTTTGGCACACAGACTAGGGGGAAACTGTAATGCAGTAATTCAGTGTTTCGGGATCCAGTCATAACAGAAGTGTTCGGAAGGCAGAAGGTGGCAAAAATGGTCAACATGTGAAAGTCAACTAATTTTAAGTAAATAATACTGATGGAATGACACCGTCAGAGGTTTTTCTCTTCCACAGACAGTGGAATGACAGGCTGTCACATCCACCTGAAAAAGTAAATATCCTGCAGAATGAGGGTGAGCATTCTTTATGTTAGTTTAAGCCTGGAGATTTACACTGGCTAAAAAAAAGAAGGCAAACATTGGCATCAGGAGCAATTCGTGTCAGACTAAGGACATCCCACTGTATGAGCTTTGACAATAAAACAGCTTTGTGTAGATACATCTCCTGGATTTTAACAGCTCTCCACTGCTGTGGGTTAGTAATGCAATACATCTCTTCAGTGTTTCAATAGTGGGAAAAGTATTTTTTCCTGTCCATAGCAGCTTCGCTGTGGCTATTGCTAACAGCTGTTGACATGCCTTGGGAATTTTGTGATTTTGCTCAGATTTTCCATATTTGCCATTGGAGAACTCGGGATGCAAGGCCTCCTTTATAAAGCTACATCTTCATAACCTGCCTAAATGGTGAAATTGGGATGTTGTGTAAAGGGGTGGACCTGCCTCTTTTCCCCTTCCCTTCCCGTGAGGCATTCCAGGCTCACCACTGTGCCAGCATTAGTTATGCAGTGCATCAGATCACCTTGCCAGTCTGACAGTGTATTTGCTCTCTTTTGCTGTAATTTCCTGCCAGATCAGGCATCCAAACCAGTTTTCCAGGCAGCCACCGGGTTGCAAGGGATGGAGAGGGAACATGCTTTCCACAGGAGCAAATGAAGGGATTCCAGCCTGGCTAAAACAACCTTACAGTGTCTTGGAGACATGGCCTCATCTGCATGACGCTGGCTATAGCCAGTGACTGAGGATATAGCAAGGGATGCCTTCAATAGTGAGAACTGGAACTCCCTGTTAAACCTGTGTTCAAGAACTCCTGATTCCTGGTATCTCAGCACTATTTGATTAATTTCCCCCTCTGTAAGCTGAGAAGGATCACACTTTCCTTTTCTTGTGCTTTGCATGGTTTCTGTATTTGGATAACCAGGTTTTCAGGTAGAGTGATATCCTTCTGAAAGGTACAACAGCGCTGTGACTTCAGGGGAGCAGGGGAGAGGCAGAAGTCAGGGATATCTCTCACTGTTACAGTGATTTGAATGAAAAATAGCAATGTGGTTACTGGGATTGAAACTTGTAAACCTGGCCAGCTGTAATTCATTCAGATTTCCAGTGGCTATCTATAAATTAAGTGTGGGTCTTGGCTGTGGTCAATTAACCCTTTGCTTTTACTGACTAGTACTATAAATAATTATAGAAAAGCTATGTAAATCTTCACAAATGTGATATAATTATCTCAACAATTATTCCACATCTCAGTGGGTATGGGGGAAAATGAAACCTGTTCCTAGAGCATTTCTGGTTGCTAAGGAACAGTTACTTCAGTCGTAGAAATTGTCTCTCACACCAGATACATTATTCTGGCAAATTGGACTTTCAGATTGAGTACCAAGGGAAAGGGGAACAATCAGAAATAAGAAAATTGCTATTACAGAGCTCCATGGGGTCTAGTATGTGTGTGTCAAAGATTCTGGTTTTATATCTGCCTCTGTTTCTATTGTCATGATCTCTATCTTTTTCTTTCCTTTTTTTAATCCCCCCTCCGAAAAAAAAAAAAAAAAAAAAAAAAGGAAAAAAGGAAAAAGAAGTCATTTGATAAGGCAGCATATCATAAAATCTGGTTTCTTACTGGTGGGGGAAGGGTGGTAAATAGGACATTCACCAGCTCCTACTTGCTTCATCTTCCCAAAATATAAGACCCGTATTATGGGATTTAAGACAGCTTTCAACAAAAGCAGTTGGGGCAGAGGGGAAAATGTATCAAAGCCTGTTTTATGCCTGTTGTCTGTTAGGTGACCCAAACTCTTCCTCCTGGGCAAGGCAGTGCTGTGCCCAGGCTGAAAAAAGGATCCCTGGGGAGGGCAGGGTGTCTGTGCTGCAGGTGACATCGTGGGGCTCCAGCGCCGACAGCTTCCAGATGGGACAGACCCCCATCCGTCCCTGAGCGTGTTGGACTGGGAGAAATGAGACCCATACTGGGAGAATGAGAACAGAGAGAGTTTCTGAAGGGGCTGGACACTGAGAAATCACCAAGTTCATTCATTAGACCTGGGAGTACTTTTTGTGAGTGTGAGTGTTTACAGCTCATTTACTCTATACACAAGATATAAATTGTCCTGGGTCCTCTTCAGACTGATATATCCTTAACTCTCTTTTGTTACAACTTCATCTTTTGTTGATTTCAGATGTTTGGGGTTTTTTAAAAATTAGAATTCCATTATGTTACCATTGAATAAAATAAACAAGACCCCAGCTAGCTTTCTGTCAAAAGCAATGAAAACAGAGAATCAGTCTTTGCTGAGCTCTACCCTTTCAGTTTGAAGGTGCTACACATTCTGAGCTGTGTTGCTGTATTTTGTGCCTAAACATCTTGGCTCATTAAATTCTGCCTGAGTTTCTTCTGTAGCCTGTTGCAAGATTTATAATGCTAAAGATCAGAAGGTTGAATCAAGGATTTAATAAAATGTGTTGTACAAAGAAAGAAGTTGTGTAGGTGCACAGAATAGTAAGTGCTCATTTTAGCACTCCTTGTGGCTGTAATGATAATTGCTGCACTTCTCTTGAAACCAATTTAATTCTCAGTTTTACTTTGAAGTTTAGAAATGCCATTAATTAATTACTTTATCTAAATAGATTTGAGATATTGCTGAAAGCCTTCTGGGGAGAAAAAAAAAAAGAAAGAGTTGCTCTTGTCATGTATAGCTTTCCCCTTCCATTTCTCATATTTGGGAGACAGAGTGTTCATACACACACACAAGCAGACACAGAAATGTGTTGTAGTCATTCACAGATCTTACCACAGGCACACAAAGTATTATCCTACTGTGTGCTGCTCAAATCACATTATAGTTAATGGATTTGTGTTTCCTACATCTGAGGCAACAAAACTTTCGGAAATTTTTTCCAGGGTTTTGCTTCCCTCCGAGTGATGGGATGACACTTGTAAGAGCTCTCTGTCTGCTACTGTAACATACAGATAAATCAGCTTAGAAAAGAGGCAAGAGAAAAATAAAATTCAAAATACACTGGTATTCTCTAAATGTTATGTTGTACTGCCAAATTTAAAAAGTTGTTTCTGCCTGATATCAATCAAAGGATTGTGTTGTTTGTTGTGGGTTTTTTCCCTGTGTTCTGTTTTGTTGCTTTTTTGTGTTGTTTTTTTTCCTTTTTTTTAAAATTTCATCTTTCTGGAGTGCACCGTGCTCTTTTGCATTGCTGGAAAATCAGGGTTATAAGCTGACCTCTGAGGGAAGGCAGAGTTTGATGTTTTGTAGTTCAAGGCCCAGAAGGTGTAAATGGGCTTGAATCCAAGCTTTTGTATTTAGAAGGGTAACAGGGGCTTTAAAAAGTAACCCAAACAATGGGGGAATTAGCTTTCTGAACTCAAGGTACTTTGCATAAGACAATGATTGAAGTATTGCCACGTGGTCTTTAAAAAAGCTTTCTTAGGCAAACATTCCTCAGGGGAAGGATCAACCTATATTTTCATAAATCCATGCTCAAAACTGGTATTAGTCATACCTTTGAAAAAGGAGTGATTATTGCAGAACATTCTTAGGAGCTGTATCTGAACGGACTGGGATACACAGCTCCCATCTTTAAAAACCTTATCCAGTCCATTTACAGCTGCTCCAGGGTGAACTTTATCAGAAGGCTCGGAAGCATCATTCCAAGGTATTTTTATATCCCATATCTACTTTCTTCCTAAAGTAGTGACATTTCACTGGATCTGGTTTTCAGGGTCACAGCTTCCTTTTGAAGACAGCAAGATGTTAAGAGTGCCCCGACAAATCCAGCCAGGGCTGCACACTGGCATTAACCTGCAGCTCACTAATCTCCGTAGCCAGAAGGTCAGACTGGGATCTGAGCTTTGGATTCAGCACCACCGAGAAATAATAGGCTGGGATAAATCTCTGGAGCTCTGTCCTCTTCTAAGTGCGCTTTGTTTTTGGGTAAAACAGGTGTCTTGGCACGTCGAAGGCAGGGAAAATTGCCTGTTTGACCTGCAGCTGCCTTCGTGGTGCAGGGCTAGCACTTAGAATCCTCCTTCATTCTCGTTGCTGGAGAGGAGCTGCGGGTGAAACCCCTCACCTCGGGGGTGCGCCCCTTTGGGCTGCTGGCAGCGTCTGGGAGCTGATGTGGGGCTTCGGAGGCTGAGCCAAGGAGGGGGAACGGGATGTTTCTCTCTCTTTATGCTGTGCAAGGCTCAGCTGCGCGGTGGGTTGAACTTGGTGGCTCTCCTGAGCAGAGCGATAGTGCACAAAGTTAATAAAGCATTCAGCAGCCAGCATCGTTTGGCTTGAATTATCCCTCCCTGGTCAGATTCTAAAGCGAAAAAATAGATAATGCAGCATGAGATTCCCTTTGTAACAGCAAGTGCCATTGTTACACAAGGAATTGCGTGTATTGATTAAAATGTCTTAACAGAAGAGAAGGGAAATGAGCTGATGACAGTTCAAAAATTTTTTTTTCGACAGAGTATGGCTTAAGGCCATCAAGGGAAGAGATGGGAAAAGTAAATTGATGTGCGGGAGAAAAGGGAATATGTTATCATCTGTTTGCTTAGACAAATAATGAAAAAAAAAGTCATACAGATAGATTTTGAATATTACAAATAATATGTTTGAAAATACGTGATATGCAATTGCAAAACTTAGAGATGTATTTCATAATCATAAATTTTCTATTTTTCAAAAATAATGTCTGTTTATTTCTTTTAGTCACTCATCTTTTGCAGAAATTGAATAAATGCAAAATATTAATATACAAAAATATAAATAAGTAAAATACAAAATTATGACGCTAAAAGTTACTTTTTTTGAAATAAGTACTTGAAATATGATGGTGTGTTTCCCTAAACAAAATGGGTTTTACTTTCTTTTCCCTCTGTGTGTGATATTACTCTTTTTCTCATGTGCCATAAGAGGTAGAGTGGCTTGATAAATTACATCTGTGATATCACAAGAAATAAACTTTTCCTAATTCAGAGCAGGCAAGTGTATATAACACACATCACTGCAGGCTGCAATGCAAGTCATTACAGTCATGCAAACATGAAATATTTTAAGTCAATTAATGTCTTTGATATAGTGTATTTTACTGAGATGTATATGTACTCTATATGTAGGAATAAACCAGCACAGTCAATATCTCATTGTTAACACGTAAATGGCAACTGGGGAACATCTATAAATGTATTAGCCTCTATTAACAGTTCCAAAGTTTTATTAAGATGAATGCAGAAAATATGCTGCAATACTGAAGACATAAATTTAAGCATGTTGTCATAATGGAGCTTCAGAAATAAATAAAAATCCAAAATAATTATGCAAAGAAAACACCAACCAGCCTGGTAAAATCTTGTCAATATTAAATTTCTTTGAATATTGCTGTACATTGGAATATAGAAGGTGGAAGATACATGATCCTAAACCCCAAAATCCTCCAATACAGATAAACAGTGAAATATTAACATTAATATCCAACCTAGGCTAAAATTGCCAGCGCTACTTAGAAACAAGTTAGGATTTAGATCTAAATTTACTACAGCATATGAAGGCCATGGATGTGACATCTGGCTTACACTTATATATTTCACTTGCTTTCATTAGAGCTTCTTCCATGTGATGAAATCAGACTCCCCGACCATAACAAAATGACACTTTTATCCTTATGGAAGTAATTTTCGTGTGTCTGATAAACCAGGACTACAAGCACCTATTTTAAGATATTTATTTTTCTTCATCTTTCCTCAGCATTAACCTTGACTGCAAAACTTTATTTAAATTCCTTTTGATTTATAAGAAAAATTGATCATTCCAGCTCAACTAAATGATGAGAATGTCATGAGGAGTGAGCACAGTGAAGCAATAGGAAAAGCAAAACAAACCAACTAAACATCTGTAAAGTTTTTTGACATAGGGCTTTATTTTTAAAGGAAGTCTTGGCAAAAGACTTATTTTAACAATACCTAAAATATTCCACATGAAGAAAATTTGATGTAGATGTTGAATAGAGCTGGAAAAATATCAATCCTCACAAACATTCTGGATTGCAACTTTACAAGCATAAATTTTCTTTTTGACTCTACTGTCCCCATTTAATGTTAATTTCCCACAGATCCAAAGATAACTCAGATTTAATTTAATGTTTCTGGCATCTGTAGAGATTAAATTCTCACTTCCATGTTTCTGATGGAAATGTATTTTATATGGAAAAAGATCCTGTCCCACAAAAGAGGTATCTAGGGGCCAAAGGATAAGAATTGAGCTATTTTTAGTGGCACAGTGAGAATACGACATCATTGTGCAAAATTCGACTCAGAATGAGCAATAATAAATACATAATGTGTCACCTATGTGGCACAGGAGGTCACACATCATTTTCAAAAGAGACTTGAGCACTTGAACCCTCTTTCTGGAAATCAATGATATTTAAGCTTCTAAGTGCTACAGACACTGAAATTCAGACATTGTATGGTTTCTTATTAGTGGGGCTGTTTCTCTTTTACATTTCATAATTTTTGAACTAGATTATGTTTTTTAAATTTTTTCTTCTTATTCAATGAATGCTAGGAAAGAAGTTTGATAGCCAGTACAGGGCATTCCTTGTTTTTATGAAGAAAAGACAAGGTTTTGGGGTGAAAAACTGGTCCACATACATGTGAACTACCTGCCATGCCCTCAGTGAGATCATTATAGTGTATCTGCTGTGGACATGCCACTGAACAAATATTGGATTACATTATGCCTATAATCCTCAGGCATTGTGCACTTTTCTAAATTATTCGCACATAATCACTCCAGGGGATTACACTTTAGGATGATGGGAGGATGCCTAAAATCAGGCAGCCACAAAGTACCTTTATTCTTCAGTGTGTTCTTGGAATACATTAATCTTGAAGCTTAAAATGCACAGTGGTGAGTTTACCTATTTGGAAAAGATGATGATGATGATTGCAGATCTGCCAGATAACAAGTTAATTGCTATATTTAACTTAGTTATTGAGAATGAAAGGCAGGATTTTTTTATTTTTTTCCAAAGGACACTTCTAATGACAGTTCTTTCTCATATGTGGCATGGCTAGTCACTTTCAGTGGGTAGAGCTCCTGCTCGAAAATTTTGCTGTCAAAAATAACAAGTGCTTTAAATTGGGTCTCTTCAAATAGTAATAGAAGATTACTGTTATTAATAAAAGTATTTGCTTCATGAAAAATGCAGTATGCCTAAGGAATTTTTAAAATATGAAGTGACCAAAGGTGATGCTGCATCTGCTTTTCCCTACTCAGCTTGATTTTTTTCCTGCTGGGACTAGAATACAGAATAATATTGGATACAGAGAGGAATTTTGGAAATTTGTAGCTTCTAATAAAACCACCTCATGTAAATGTTCATGTTTTACAGAGAAATTTTAATAAATCAACACCTGCAAATAATGCACAGAACAGAAATATTCATACTGTATATTCATACTGATGTTCTCCCTTCTTATCTCTCAGCCTGACCGGGTCATCCCAGTAGAAAGGATTCAGTGCGGTGAGCTCTGGAATAACAGCATCAGAGAATATTCTTTGTTTTTTAAGATGAAGTGGAATTTCTTTTCCTGACATCTGAATTGAATACATGCACCTGCTACAGAAACTCAGTATAAAAGTAAGTTAAAATATCCCATGGAAATTCTTGCAGGGTAAACAATTGTGAGACCAAAATTCAGTGTTTTCAAGCACATAGGTTAGCCCATCAGAGATTCAGTTTTCTCTCACCCTAGCTGTGACTACTCCTGTTTTCTCTGGTAAAATGAAAGAGGTAAAACTTTTTTTCACCCTCCCTCCCTTATTTTGCAATAATTACAAAACCACAGAATAAATGAGTTTGGAAGGTACCTCTGAAGATGACCTGGTCCAAGCCCCTGCTCAGGGGTCATCCAGAGCAGATTTTTCAGGGTTGTGTCCACTTGGGTTTGGAATATCTCTAGAGATGGACACCCCACAACCCCTCTGTTCCAGCGTTCAACCACCCTCACAGCAGAAAATTGTTTGCAAACATTTAAGTCGGGTTCCTTGGGCTGCAGATTGTGCCCATTGCCTGTTTTCCTGTCACGGGGCACCACTGGCAAGAGCCTGACTGCCTCTTCTTAACTTCCCCTATCAGATATTTATACACATGGATCACATTGTGAGCCTTCTCTGCTCAAAGTAAGAGCCCCAGCATTTACATCCAAATTTTAAACTAATGATGATGCTTTCACTTTTAAATATGGGGATTTATTTACATATTTGCTATAAAACACTTGTCTTTTTTTTTCCCTACAGGAAATGCATTTTTCTTAAGGAAGAAATATAAGAAAGAAAACTCCAGGTAATTCCCACACAGAATTTTAAATGTAGTTAGAAAGATCTCCAGACTGAGCAACCTGAGTTTAATGGATCCTATTTACAGACAGATAATCAAATAGAGTTATTGGGAGTGTTTCAAAATTTCAAAAAAAGATTGGACAATAAAAAAATTGAGACTGGAGCACCAATTCAGACTAGAAGGAGATCTGGACACTAGGGGACAGACCCTCTGAAGAAACGCCATAAGCTATGAAAATGTTTAAAAATGCTGCTGTTTTATAAGAGATCATGCTCCAAAAGTATGAAAAACTATCCACACTTAGAATTTTCAAGAAGGATTCATTCATGGTGTTAAAGTAATGATACATAAAGGTCTGTGTATGGCTTTTTGGGTTTTTGATTTGGTTTGATTTTGTGTAAATGGAGGAATCACAAAACAATTTAATTTGAGCTTGGGACACTTATAGCTAATATTAGTTTTGCATATATTATGGCAAAACCTGTGGTAGGAAAATGGGAATCTATGGGTATATTGAGACCTCTCAAAAGGCATCCCAGTGTTTGAAAAACAGGGAAAGAATTCCTCTGTGCTTTTTGTTTATGGTTGAAACATACAAAATCAGAAAGAATATGTTACTAGAGTACAAGTAATGGATCTGTTCTAAGAAGTAAAAACAGCTCTGTTTGAAATCTCCACGAGAAAGGAGATTAAGGATTAAAGGAAAATGTTAATTAGATTTAATCTTTTTATCCTGTTGTGGCTCAAAAGTGCAATCATTCTTCCTCTGAGAATGATGCAAGAAAACATTTTTTTCTCTGGGTGAACGGTGAGTGAGGTTATATACATATCTTTATTCCTAAACTTCTGAATGAGTGATGATTGTGGATGTTTTGACTCCCACAAAAGGAGAAAAACAAATAGACCCTTGAGGTCTTCAGCTTCAGATGCTGCACCCATACAGATGTTTTGTTAGTGTTCCATACAGCTGCCTTTTGTAATGGAGTTTCACCATTTCCCTGGGAAATCTCATATATGCAAGAATAGGAAACCTGGTTGAAGTTCTTTGAAGTAATAATCCAAGGGGGAAAGGAATCAAGGTGGAGCAGATTTGTGTGGAACAGAATGCAAGAAGCAGTACAGCTTACAGCTTGTAAGGTGTTTCTAATACCCTGCTTCAAACCTTAAAGCCGAATTTTGCCACAGACCTTTCAGAAGGCAAGGCTCACAGGGCAGCAGAAAATGCACTTATTATGTAGATAAGGATTGTATTACACAGAAAATGGCTAATTTATCTTCTCATGATACTTGCTAATAATGTATAATATTCACAGATAAGCTTTTCCTTCTTTGTCTATTTTCTGTGTCAGCATTTTTCTCTTTCCACCACTGGAGTCCAGTACTGGATTTATCCTTTTTCCACACCATGGATATGACTGTATCTAACAAGCTGAATGTCTTCATTAGGCTTTTCTATTAGATGTCACAACGGATGAGAAGTGATCTATTTAAAGGTGAAAAGACAGCAGAGATTACTGTACATACGAGGTTAAAAAAACCCCCGAAAACAACAAAGGTATGTCAGTGCACCCAATAATTTTCTGTGGAGATTCTCATAACCTCTGGGTTAACGGTGTTGGGAGTATTTCAATGAGTGTGCAAGGCATAGAAAACAACAGCAACAACCAACCAACCAAATAATTTTATCTTATTATATATCATATATAATATTTTACATTAATTCTCATAAGCAGCAGATCTTTCTGTTCATAGCCTCATAATCCTTTTGCCAACCCCTTAAACTATATAAACTATTCCAGGAGGAGGAAAAGGCTTCTGTTTTTATTTAGTGTTCATGAGTACCAACAAAATGTGTCATTATCATGACAACAATAGAAGGACAAGTAAGTTAAGAATATATTTTCAGAATATATCTCAGACCTCAGTCTTTATATTTGTTTGGTTTTGGTTTTGCATCTACAAAACAGAACTTGTATTCCAAATAGAACATCTCAATTCTCCAGGTGGTAACTTTTGATGAAACACAGAGACAACAGGTTAGTCTTACAGAAAACCATAATTTTTCAAGAGTTTCAGATAAAACATAAATTTGAAAGTTATTTTATACAGGTTTCCTTAAATAATCATGTTGAACAACAGTTTATTACAATCACTACCATAAAAACAGGATTGAAATTATGCCTTTATGAGATTCAACCAAGTCCGCTTAGATTATCCAAAGAGGTCTTTTTTCAGATTCTGCTGACAGGGTAAATGAAAATGATTTAAAAATAAATTGTTCAATGCACTTGAATGAGTACCAGTTGCTGACTATCAGCAAATGTTACAAGGTGTTAAAAGATGCTTGAATTTGGCACATTCCATGGCACATTCCATAATAACTCTCAGATATCAGTTTATAATGAAACCTGCTGGTAGAGTGTTGGAGACATTGATATCAGATTTGACTTGTGGAAAATACGTGGATCCTCAGATCCAAGTGATCAGGGTCTCCTACTGTCCCTGCCCTTTTGGCACCTTCATGCTTGTAATTTTGGTGGAGGTGTATCATCAGTCAGCTTCAAACACCTTGGTGCTTCAGCTTTTTTTTTTCTTTCATAATTTTTCATAAATAATCCAACTTTAATTTTCTCATAGATGAAAAAGTGATAGGAAGCTGAATAAAACGTAGCTTCCTTAAACCAAATTCAGCTTTCTTTGTAATTTTGGCTTGGGGAAAGCTTATTCCTTTAGATGGTCCATACGTTCCACTCCTCGGAGTGCATGGTGAATAATAATGAGGTGGCTGTGCCTAAGAGCAGATGAATAATTCTGGATTCTATCAAAAGTCCTTCAGGCCCAATGTTCTGTCTGTAGTGGTGAGCAATTCCCACAGTTTAAGAACCAGGATTTAGGCACACTGTTTCACACTGTTTGCAAAAGTCTGTATTTAATGATTTCACTGAATAGTTTACAAGGCAGTTTATACTTATGAGCAGATCACCTTGCATGGGAACACATTACTTTTATGGTAATATCCAACAATCTTGCATCAAAGGCACCCTGAAAACAGCAAAGACGTTAATCTGCATGCATGCATAATCTGTACCTTATTCAACCTGAAGTGCAAGTATCTATGGGACATCATTTGAGAAATGCTGAAATCTGAACACGAGCAGTAAAAAGTGATTTCAGGATAAAGGTTTTAACTGTCCATGTAGTAGCACATTAGTTTTCAGGCAAGATGCTTTGTTTTATTCATTTTATTTTTGCTATATACACATATGCAAATATATATAGTGGTTTTAGTTTTCTCTATTTTTTTGGAAGTTCATTTACATTTGATGTAAAGTTCTTTTGCATTTGATGTACATACACCTATTAGATTTTCTTATTCGTCAGTGTAGGGCAGTCTCAGAAGTTTATGCCTTCAGTCATACTTCAAAAATGTTGATATTCTCATTGCCTCTCCATGAAATAAATGGATTTTATTGATGATTTTAATAAAATATTACAATGATGAAATATATGACATCTGTTTATGCACACATATATAGATGAAAATACATATACTCACTTTTGTTTCTCTTTGGGACAAAATACTGTATTTGAAATGAAGTTACGGATGTCCTCATCAGGTGATATATATGGCATGCTTCTGAAAGGATCTTATGTGTCATATCCTCTTCTAGTTGCTTAATTTAGATGCTGAAAATGTCAATTTAAAACAGAAGCTTATGTATTCTTTCTGCAAATCAACTCTGTATAACACATCGATGCTTGGAATCATAAACCACACTCAATATCATATTGATTTTTAACAACACCTAACCAAAGTTACCTCTAACCTAGAGGAAACATAATTCTGAAGCTGATTTTAACATTTTCTCTTTCAAGAAACACCAGGATTCTCAGATTTTTAACAGATTATTAAGATTTCAAGTGAGTTGTTTTTACATATTAAGGGTTTAAACGACATTGAATGAATTTATACCTCTCTTTCAAAATCTTGCTTCAGTCTTCATTTACCAAAAGTGAGAGAAGAAATTGATACTGATAGCTTTACCTGTACTCATATTTTTGGGACCAACTTATCCTATTTTCTATGCCAAAAGAGAAAGAATAGAAAAAGTCTGAAGTCTGACATTTTTAATGATACAGAGAGGAAGGTAAAATTGGAGGTGAAGGGACATGATGGGATCGCAGAAGGCTTGCGATCTTTGACACTCGAATAAATATCTTAAATAGACCAAAAGAACCATGTCTGAAAGTAGTCTGCTTTTCTCCACTGCCTTTAAAAGGGAGCCTGTTCCTCAGCTCAGGTGGTGTTATCTTACAAGATGCTGGAAGATGGTGAGATAAATCCCATCCTTTGTGTGCTAGCAAATTGTACAGTATCCTGCCCAAGTGATTCCACCATCTGTCCAGTGTGGGATTGCCTCTGACTGCAGGCAGAAATCTTACTTCAGTGCTCATAAGTGTATTTTAGCTACCCCTGCTGCATCCACTTTCATTGGCAGGACACCCCTGAATTGTAAGGCATCCACAACCCCAGTTAACAGTTTTAAAATAAGATTCCATTTCAGTCTAGACCCTGGTGAAGCACTCCCTCACTCTGCAGGAAGTGCTGCATCAACGTGCCATTCTGTCTAATTCCATGGAGGGGGAAAGGGAAAGCATTATCCTTTTCTGTACAGTGATCATATGTATATTATCTAGGCTCTCTGTAAGACCTCTCTTATTTCTGCCTCTGTTCCTTGTAATGAACAAGGGGATTTTTTTTTTCCTTAAAGCTGACAGTTTTATGTGAATTGAAGATCAGTACATGTTATGGTCAAGTTTATCCAGATATTCATAGCTTATGTCTAGACACATTTAGGTACCAACATCAGTCAAATGTTTGGCCATGGTGTGAGATTCTGAAAATACTGCAAAATGCATTTTACAGTGATTGAGAAACGATTATACCTCTAGCAGTGCCACTCCTTTGATCATCTGAGCAATATCTACAGAGAGTTGCAAGCACCTTCTTCTATTCTGAAATTTCTTTTTGTGTGAAATTATGCATTGTGTGTGTCATAAATCAGTCTTGAGAACATTCTGCAGCAAATATTTTGGGATTTGAAACTGCTAAGAAAATAGGAAATAGCTTGGTGACACTTAGTGCAGCAGGCACATTATGAATGCTGTCAAGCAGAAGCCATTTGTCACCTACTCATATTGAGGAGGCAAAGTCAAAGAAAGCTTAATCTACACTGCTTCTATATTAGTGGAACAACCATTCAATAAAAATGTTGGCCCAGCAAGGGAAAGCCTTTTAGTTTAGTGTGAAGTGAAATAGCTGGGTCTAATGAGAATTAATGTTATCTGAGTTACCCAACTCCTTTGAAATTTAGCGTGTATCATATGGCTATGGACATGTACTGATTTTTTCACTTCTAAAATTAGGGAGTGAAATATCTGACACTCAACCTAAATGAATTTGTAAAAAAATCAGGTTTTTTTTTAAGTCAGTTTAAGTGAGAAATACGATGATTTGCAATCGGAAAATGTGCATATTAGCACATATCAGTTCTGCTGTGCTAAGCAACTCAACTGGGGATATGAAATAAAGAATGAAATGCATCTTTGATAATTTTTATTATTATTATTTTTATTATTATACATGCAAATTCCAATGAAGCTCCCTTGCATTGTGTGGTTCCCAGCTGCCATCCTGTGAGCCTTATTCTACTTCTGCCAAAGTGACAGCTGATGTGTTACCTGTCAGGAAGAAAAGGATTTCTTTTAGTTTCTCTTGCATTTAGATTCTCAAACTATTCTTTAAAAAGCGAAGATGTAAATGCGATTGTACAAAATGCATTATTTCTCATTTGTCTGTTAGCAAGTAGATATTTGATTAGGTGAAATAGAGAAACTTACCCCATCAGCCAGTTAATACAGTGTTAATCTCCACAGCGTATTCCTTTTGATAGCTTGCTGTGCTCAGATGGTGGGGTAGTGAGGAAGACACTTCAATGAGCCTGAGAGAAAACTGCTGTCAGACTTTGCTGGTTTCTGACCTGTGAGCTCAACAAACCTCAGTTTGTCACAGGAGCTTTTGAGGTTTGGAATTTAATGATTCAGCTGTAAGTGATCCAAAGAGATGATACCCGGTATTTGTAAAGGAAGGGGCCTCAGAATCACAGAATGGGTCAGGTTGGAAGTGACCGCAGTGGGTCAGCTGGTCCAGCCTTCCTGCTCAAGCAGGGTCATCCCATCCCATCACAGGATTGTGTCCAGACAGATTTTGAATATCTCCGGTGAGGGAGACTCCACACCCTCTCTGGGCAACCTATTCCAGTGTGCAGTCACCCCCACAGTGAAAAAGTCCTTCCTCATGTTCAGGTGGAGCTTCCTGTGCATCCGTTTCTGCCCATTGCTGCTTGTCCCGTCGCTTGGCACCACCAGGTCATTCTCTTTTTCTCAAGTCTTGTGGTTTTCAGTGTCATCATTAATCTGTGATGATGATGTCATGGCTAATATTGTGATGGTAAAATGGGACTCAACCTTTGTTTTGCTCCACTGATTTAATCAGAACAGCCTAAGAGGAAAGAGAAATACTACGCGTGACTGCAAAATCCTTCAACACTGGTATTTTATAAATACACTAATGCAGCTGAACTAATTTAAGCCTGTGTTAACATTGCTCACGAAGCATATCGAGTGTTTAATTGCAATGCAAAAGGAACAAATAATGAGAATAAGTTACCCAAATTATTTCATTATAAAATAATTAATGTGATGGGCAATTAAAATATGCATTAAAATGTACTCATTACATTGTCATTCAAAATTACCTAAGCTAAGGTTAAAGGTGTTATTAAAAACATTAATTTAATTTGTTATATAAAAGGCAGATAATTATCATAAAATATTGCAAATGATAATGAGAAACACTTTAATGAAGTCTTGGTTTAATTAGCGGGGGTATCATTATGATTTGCCTGTGGGTAAAATGGCAGACTGTTAATATATTTTCTTTTCATTATGATTAGAGTCTTAGAGAGTTATTTAACAACTTATATGAAGAAATATAGGCTTACATTTATATCTTTGGGATGGTATCTCATTTTGTTTGACACAGATTTATGATATTATAAAGACTTGATAAATCCAGTTTCTGACGATAGTGTTCCAAGTGCTGTTTATCCTGCTTAACCTCTCAATCACATGTAATATCCACTGCTGAGAGACTCCTGGGGAAAAAAGCCACTCTTACGAAACTTGGAAGAACCTCAGAATCTTTTCTTAGTGGTTTTTGACCTTTTCAGACCACCATGCAAAAATAATTTGAAAATGTTTTAAAATTGTAGCTATGTTATACTAGGTAGTATCTCTAAAGCAAGACAAGAGTTGCTCAACATCACATGCTAACTCAAGATACCTTTCTTGGTATAAAATTCTGAGAGATAACACCCCTTTTTTAATCCAAGAAGTCTGTGAGTGAATCAAAACAATGAAGAAAAAGCTATCTTTCATTGACTGAGTTTTAAAAATTATTTTAAAATTAAATTCTTCTATATCCTTTGCAGAAGAAAAATACTAGAAATAGACATTCAAGCACAGTTTGTTCTGGCAGGGAGAAATGGTTGTGCTTGAGAACTTGTATTCTTGTGATTATGGTCTTTTTATTGTCTTTGTGCTTTTCCTTCATCCACCCTTCTTTAGAGACGGTAAATGCCATCAGAAGCTACCAGGTTGTTATTTATAACAATCAGAATAATTTTGAAAAATCCCTGTTGGCTGAGGCATTTCTAACCTCCTCATCTTTTCTGATTACAGCAACAGCCATCAGGTTTTTTTACTTTAATAGCAAAAAGGCTGAATTTCAGGGACAGCATCTCACTGTGATGAACTTGGCTTGACTGCCTGTTTTATTCAGTAATATACAGAGACTGGGGGAGTTTAAAACATCCATTCTCATTCACCATCTTCTACTTCACCATCTCTTTTTTTTTCTGTTTCTCTTTATTTCTAACTTTCATATTTAATTCATGGCTAACATAGTAGCAACATAATGAATTCAATCCTCACTCTTTACTCACTAGTGCTTTCAGTCCAGTAGGCACATTTCACTTGGTATGATCTTTTGTGTGCATTACTGTGCACATGAATTCAGGTTTGGATAGATATTGATTTTTATCAAAACTGTGCGAACAGGGACACACATGCTGTTACATGTACTCCTACAAGATGTATTGTAGCATGTTTAGGTGAAGAAAAATATCACAAAATTTTTCCAGGAATTGAGCTTATTCGCCTAGAGAAATGAAAATAACATGAGTGTCCTTTCTGATATCTAGCAACAGCTACACTTTTCCACAAAGAATTGCCCAAAAATCAATTTTAATTGCAATCTCATTTGCCACTGAAATGAAACTCCTTTTAAGAATTCAATTATTTGACTTCAGTGAAATAGAGCTATAATAGAGTACATGTACAAACTGTACCTCAAAGCACTAATTTTTGTTTGAATTCTGAAATCAGTTTCTTAGATTTTACTAGGTTAACAAGAGAAGAGGTCCTTGTGAAAGCCTGGTAACTCTGCCATGTTCTACTCCTCAAGTGACAGGCACTTTAAAAGTTACTGAGTTGTAGCTTGAGCTACACCTGCTCCAAGTGCCAATGTGATTATTTAAAGCTAACAAAAGTAATATAAATAACCCCTCTATTTCACAACTGGATAGGTTACATCCATGCCAAAGCAAACATCCACATCTGTCTGATGAAAAAGTGGGTCTGGACGGTACACTTCCAATCTGAATTAAAATTATAATATTAGATGCAACTGGATAGTTCAGAAAATAGGATAAGCACACAGTGACACAACCACAGCCACTTTAATTTTAATAATTGGAATTGGTATGTTTGACAGTTATTTCCTGTGCAAGGGAGATATTTTAAGAATGTGTTCAATCAAAATACTCTTTTCTGAAGGAATAATAGTCATGCTTTTTTCTAAATAGGAATTGATAAATAGGTGCCTATTGATGCTGTTTTGGTGTTTGCCTTTTTTTTTTCCTTATATATTCTGTGTATGCTTTACACATATATTTGTAGCTTATTGTATTACTGCTAGTTTTCCCAGGAGTTTTCCATGTCCTTTCCCTAGGAAGAAAGATAAAACAAATTCCAGAGCTCCAAGCCTGGGGGGGTACAAGGCCCCCTGTGCTATCTTGGTTCTTCCTGGCTACCAAGGTTGAGAACAATGTATCTTGCAACTTCAAGATACATTCCATGGACAAAGTACAGCTAGTGCTGATGGAGGGACTCCAGAGAAAGGGCTTGACCTAGGGGGGAATTGCATCACCACTTTTCCTCCTAGTTTGTGCTTTTTATCAATTATTATAATTTCCTAAAACCTATAAAAAATATATTCACCCCGTGTGGGTGGGCTTTTTTGGACATTCCCCATAAATGCTCTTGGAGGCCTCCAAATAAAGATCCACTTTTATATCACCTCCTTACTAAAATTATCTCGAGTTTCATATCCAGGTTGGGAAAAAGGCAACACTATAAGCCATGAGACATACTATAAAGTGCTTGCTGCATGTTTTTATTAACTCTGTTATTGAGTGTGTTCTTTGATCAGATATTCTCTGATGCGGAGACAAGGCAAGAAGCTCAATTTACTCTCCAAAATCAGTCTAGTCAGACATACTAACAGGTGGCTGAAGAAGGACAAATAAAAATATGTTTTCCATTAATTGGCAAATGTGAGTTTTGCTGAAGTGCTGAATGTGAGTGGGTTTTCCTATGCTTTCTTACAAATATTCGTCTGCCTGACTTTCCCTCCTGAGTCCATGCTGGCAATTCCTGCTGAGCATATCAAAATCTTGAGATAGTTTATAATTGTTTTTTCCTGTTTTCTTCACACATGAGCAGAAGAAGTCATATTTATTTGGCTGTGCTGGATGAACTTCTTACAAAGTCTTCTGCTAGTGGTTTCTAATTTGGTTGCATATTTATTACACTCCATTTTATCCCCAAAGAATTTAACTGTATTTAAAGTAGAATTTGGGAAGAAAAAATATCCATTTGCATAACTTTTAAAATGAATGGCTTAAATTTTAGAGTTGTGTGAACATCTGGAACATGGACAGATGAGGTCACCCACTATCCAGACCAAAATGTCTTCTATATGTTCTCAAGATCTTAGAACTTTAAGGTGTAGAGGTAGAAACATTCCCTTTTTTTGATACAGCAAAGGCAATTTACCTTAGTTACCTTTGTTAATGAGATGCTGCTACTGACACGGTCCTCTTGGGGCAGCGGGCTTTCAGGTCTTTTAGTTGTAGATACAAAAATGTTCCTAGACTGTTAAAAGTTGTTTCACGTCAGCAACTAGAACCAGAAAAAGTGGATGACCTGTTGCATGAGATATAATTAAGTTAGGAGCAGCTTGGCCATATCTGAAGCAATAGAAAGCAATTTTCTTGAGAAAGGTTGAAAAAATCCATATTGATCAGTACTAAGTAGTAAAAATTTATTGTAATGTTGTCAGTTGCCTTTTTCCAAATCAATACAAATCTCACCAAAAGCTTCTTAAATGCAATAAGAATCTGACAAGGCCTTTTTGTCACAGATTAGTGTTAAAGCAATGAAAAGGCCCCCAAGGAAAACTGTCTCTGACCAGAATGCCATCTGTATCCCATTTCGGCAGTACTCCTTCTGGTACAGGACATCTTTATTGGCATTTTGGAACCCTGAAGAAAAGCTTAATGTTTTGTCAGTTAACCAATGCAAATAGTCAGAAATGCCCAAAGACCTTGCATTTCTGACTGTTTTTATCAAATCGTAAAAGTTGTTAGTGTTAAGAAGAAAAATTAATCAGCCACCTGAATAAAAATGAAAGGTTGGGTGTAGAGGGAATTTTCTTTCTGTTTACAATTTATAGAAAGAGCTTTCATAAAAAGCCATTTTAGTCAGAAGGCTAAGATCCCATGATAGGATATTGGAACCTGAACCTCACACATACACACAGAGATGTGAGAGTAATACTTCCCTCAGAAAAGCATCTATAACAATTTCAACTCAGCTGTAACATGGATTTAGATGTTGATAATCTGCCTTCCCCAGGCAGAACCACCTAATTCCAGGTAGCAGAGAAATATGACAATATTCTCTGTGCTTTCAGAACAAAGGTTTTTCAGGAATTCTTACTGTACTAGCATTTGCTCGATTAATTGGCATTACTAGAGTAGCTGGCATGAAAAAAGATATTTTACTTATAAAGTTATCATGTCCTTCTTTATTTCTGCAGAAAATATAGACACATATTCATTTAAAATTAACAAATCTAAAATTAGTGATAAGTACCTACTTAACATTTCAAATCATGCATTTTCAGAGCTTGAAATGATCTCTCGATTTTATTGGGGACTGGGGACCTGAATGCCTGCAAAGGTGTATCCACAAAAAATGCAAATCACATGAAAAGACAATGGGTTTTTTATGCAAAATCACTTACAACCTGTTAAAAATTTGCAGTATTTTTGTCCTTTGTGTAAGACAGTGTTTGTGCAGTCATGTGATTTAGCTCCTTAGCTCTTTCAAAATATACTTGCCAAGGCCCTGAGTGTGCACTGCATAGGGTGTATTCACTTCTGTTGTCAATCCACACTTTTAAAACCAGACATTCATCTCACTTGAAAGACAGCAAATAATAGGAAGAAATTACTTCCTAAACCATCTCTTGGGTTTTTCCAATTATACAAGAGCTGCTTCTGTGCAGCTGTGTTCCAACCGAAGCTGAAGAGTTTGTTTTGAATGCTTGCCCTCAAGTGAGACAGAGAGGCCACTGTATTTCCTAGGAGGAATCAAACAGAGACCAGACACCAACCAATAAAAGATAACTTGCTGTCTAGAGGAGCAGAGGGTTTATAAATGAAAATACTGGAGAACATAGAGGAAAAGCCTGCAGAATAGAGGACAAACTCTCTGGAACGCACAGCACTTATGAGTAGTTGGGGTGAGGTGATGGAAGGATCCCTCCCAAAAGAAAATGCTCACAAAAGCAAGTAGAAATGCTATTCAGTATGATAGAAATTAGCTTTTCTTTACCCTGGTGCTGATATGTTGAACCATTTGTCTGACAAGCTACAGTTGAAAAACAGAAAAGCTTTGGGAGGCTGGTGCGTACCTGTAAGGAATGCAGCCACTGAGACTTATCCGTTCCACACAAAAACTCAAAGCTCTGAACTCTAGTTATGAAGTTTTACAGTGACTTGCAACAGATATGAAATTCCAAAACCTTTCTGAAAACTCTTCTGTGAGACTGCAGTCAGGAATGAACCAAATCTGATAATCCTGCCTCCAATGTGGACTTATACATGGAAAGAAAGCGAGTTTCTGCTTTGGAGGTTGCAAAAGGTAACAACAACACATCTTATATTTTAATTGGGAAGGAAGACCATGGTAGAGAGGATCAGTAATCCACAAGAAACACAGGAGACCTGAAAGCAACTAGAAAGGAAGAATCAGCAAGATGAAAATGGAAGTGTATGGGAGATGTGGAAGCAAACCAGACTGATGCAGCGTCTGGCATTTTGAAAGAGATCCTGCATTTACAGGAGTAAAATTAAAATAAGAAACCAACCAACAAACCGAAGTGAAAACAAACAAAAAACCAAAACAAAACCAACCAAACAAACAAAATTAAAATTTAAAAAAAAAAAATTCTTCCCCCTGACCTCTACTGTGCAAACTACCAGTGGTTTAAACTACTCAGTCCATCTTAGCATTAGAAAAGGTCAGTAGTTACCAGTCTTGCATCAAAAACAGGAACACTTCCATATTGCCACTATTTTGCAGTTTTTCAGTGCTTTTATCTTCTTCCTAAGTTGGCAGGATAAGCTACTAATTTAATTTTACACTGGTACAGAGTAGCAGAGGAAGAGTCACCTGGTCAGACACAAGTTTAGATGGATGAAGGAAGTACAGTGGCTTCAATTTCAATTTCTAGTGCCAGATCAGCTTTTACTTAGCTTAGTGACAGACATATAAGATATATTATCTTGGCCTGTTTTAGCTGAAAAGCACTGTAGAAAGCTGTTAAGAAACTGACAGCAAAAATTTAAGGTCTGAAATTTTGAGAATTCATCAGTGGCTTACAGGCCTTTGAATGTCTACGTAGTCACATTAAAAGAGCCAGAACTAATTTTCATCCTAAATTATATGAACAATTTGCAAAGAGAAAAGCGGTTGAAAGCAATTTCTAGCATTCAGGCTGATTGTCATGCTTTTTTTTTTCGTCTTTTGTCATCTTTTCTTTCATAAGTGGGTAATATGTATTTTTTTGCTAAAAAAAAATCCCTTCCAGGCTCAGTCCTTGAGTCAAATGCATGTGGGGAAGTGTAATGCAAATGAAGCACAAGAATCGTAGCTTAGTTTCATATATTATTTTTCTTCGGCCTTCTGGAACAGAATTCCTACAGTGAAGTCAATGGCAGAACCCTCTGCAGAGCTGCTTAGCTGGGTTTAAATTTTCTGTTCTCAAGGCGTGGTGAAGCTGATGGAGAGAGTGAGACCTTGGAGTGACTTTGAAGCAAGAGTGAGGCACTTACAGAGATGCCTCAGAGAACACTGATTTGTGAGAACAAATCCTTCCCTGCTCCCAGGCATGACTTGGGATCTGGTTTCCAGTACATTTTTTTGTTTCCAGTACATTTTTTATGTTTCCAGTACATTTATGGGATGATGCAGTGTTTTTTCAATGTTCTCAACTGTTTCTCTGTCACCATAAAAACAAGGCTTCATGTTAGTAGGTGTGGTAGGTAGATACAGAGTAGAAATGGGTCTAAAACCCAGTAATTTTAACGTAAATACACCACAACATGGGAAGAAGTTACAGCTAAGATATGGTTTAGGAGATTGCTTCCTCTTACCTCTCAGCTAATGGCTGTCAGTCTTTTGAAAAGCCCAGTAAGTGACTATGGGAGCGTTAATTTAACCTTTCTGGACCAGTGTAAGACTTGAAATCTTTTTCTTGGTTTCCTAATGAGACTCAGTGATTTCATTAACTGAATATACATTTTCGTTTCCTTTGCAAAATCAGCATACTTTGGCAGAATTTTATTAATGATGATGGCAGCTTCTTATTCTACCTTGTACTGACAACATACATCACAGCAAACGAGAGTAAAACACATTTCTTACAAAGGTGATGCAGACAAAAATGCATTCAAAATGTTAATCCAGCCAATTTCATTGCAGTCAATAGTGGATATGCAGAAATGGGCTTGGGAGAGTTATTTAGTGGGGGGATTGCAGAGACAGCTCTTTTATTGACTGTTGCTCTCATGGAACAAAACACAGAAAAGAGGATTTTCGTAAGTCATTTGTAAGGCATGACTGTCTCTTTAGAAGGTTTAGTTGTGTTAAAGGCTGGATTATGGAAGCATCCTTATGTTCTGTGATGAATTAAAACAAGATTTGCTGTCTTGGACAAGGGGAAGTCATGCAGTCCAATATTAAGTAGCATCTGCTATGTTCTTTTAACTACTTTCAGACTGCAAAACACATAGTGGGGATCTGTTGGAAAGGAGACAGATTTCATGGTCCAAAATATAACAGCAGGTAACAGATGTTTTGGTCAGATGTTGTAACAGCAAACAAGACCAGGATTCATGACTTAATGAACTTCATACACAGTCATTTTCAAAAAACTCCTCAGCATGCAAAACAACATCACAAACAAACCTCTCATTCCTGTTACCAAATAATTCTATTTCAGATGTCTGTGAGAGAATCCTGAATCACTGACCCAATACCTTCTTTCATATTTCCAGATTTTCTGTGTATACAGAAAATTAATTAAAGTCACTTACAGATGGATTTTATGGTTTTAATATGTGGGTTGTGTATTTATAAGCATCTTCTGCTATGTCTAGTACTTCAGTAGGGAAACTGGAACACAGCCTGCATGAATGCTTTTCATATTGCTCGAATATTTTTATTCCATCATATTAAGCTACAACATTTCTTTTAGCAGTCTGGTAAGACTTCATTTTGACCATTCTAATATAAGCTGCTTGTCTTTAATTGACAGAGCTGTGAATGTGTTTTCCAGGGTTCTCTGAAATTTCAGAGAAGCAGGAATTTGAGTATTTTGCAGCGAGGCTGTTAGAGACAGAGGGTTACTTCACCCAGTCGTGTTTAAGGTGCTGTCAGTGCTTGTGAAGCCCTTGGATTTCCTCAACAGTTTCAGCAAAAGGCTGCTGTGCAGTCCATGAAGTGTCTATTGGCTTGCACTGGGACTTTCAAAATGTCCTGGATTCATGGAAAGCTTCAGGAATGTTTGCTTCCTGCCGGACTGTTTACGAAGCACCTGTGACTTCGAAGGGCAGAAGATCCCAGAACTGAAAGAAAATGTGGATATTCACATAGCACCGTTGCTAGTTTATCCCCTTACTATTCATGATAATTCAGTTGCTAAAGTATTGCTGTACCCTTAAAAAATGACTTCTCTGGCACATTTTTGGGTTTTGCCTATCATTGCCACTTTATTTAAAATGATGGACCCAAGATGTCCACCCTTGGCAGTGGGGAATCTGGTCTCCCTCCAGCTTCCCTACAACACATTCCAAAACTCTTCAATTTAAACTATCTTACATAGTCACATTTTCTTTCTAGACTTGCCAGCAGAGAATTAGGTAGGTTATTTTTCATTATTACTATTATTTATTTCAAGATCCTCTATTTATTAATCTGAGCTGAGTGAGACAAATATCACCACCCTTTTCTTAAATTCCAATTGGTTTGATTTATGTATTTTATGTGTCAGATTCCTAAACTGACAGGGTACATAGAAATTTCAAAAATAAACATACAGGAGTGCTTATCAGAGCCCTGCAGGTTGATCTCTACCCTTTCCCATGGTAACACTTTTTCAGCAGAGTAGCAGCCAGCAGAGTAGATAATGGGGCACTTCTGATCCTGAAAATTAGATGCTCTCTGCCATGACTGAAAAAGAAAAATCTCAGGGCGGAAGAATATGAAGAAAGGGGAATGAAGTTCATTTTTATTTGTATTTTTTTTTAAATGGCAAAAGGAAAAATAAAGGAAGTCAGCAGTTATATGACAGATATCTACACAAACTTAGGGGGCACCACCAACAGACCTACTCATGTAATTGCCTGAAAAGAGTAAAACAGACTTTTACTCTTATTTAATAGGTGAAAGTTTGGTTGGATTTGCTTGTTGGAAATTAGTGGTTGGCTAAAAGAGGCAGAGCCTCTTTTTTTCCTTTCATATAATTCCCTAACCAGGTTGCCTGACTAGGTAAGAAATTATTTTGTATATATATTGATGAAGGTTTTGCAGTGCCTGTGCTGCCATTTCCTTTTTGCAGTGAAAACATTTACAAATAACAATGTGCACTGAATATGTGAATTTTTCAAAGCAGACAGCAAAAAAAAAAAAAGCTTATGCACAATTCCATGATGTAAATGAATAAGAGTTATTTTATTTAAAAAAAATAATGGGAGTTTCTATTTATTTTTTTCACTTCTTTAAATTTTCATGTGTATGTATCTGTTAATGAATCAACTGATAAAAGAGAGAAAAAAGAGGAGAAAGATTAAAGCCTGTATTTTTTACATCAATTCAGAGATATTTTGTGCCCGTAAAGTAAAAAGATGAATGAATTTTCTCAAAAATTTCTGAATAGTGTCTGCTGAAGCTGGGCAACAATAGCCCTTTTCTGACTGACAGCTGGAGCACTCCAACTCTGTCTCTTATAATACAAACATCACACTGAATCTTGCACGAATAGATGTAGTCTCCTTCCCTTTATTAGCTTTCTCATCCCATAAAGTGCAGGCAGGATAGGCATCATTCCTGTCCTTTAGAAAGCAGTAGATTAGTCCATTTCCTCATGGGGCTTTGCAAAGTCCTTCAATAGACGTGACTGGAAGAGGAAGAGGCTGAAGATGGTGGCCTAAGGGAATAAACTGCTGACTTGATAAATCTTTGGGTCTTAAGAGGTCATCTCTTGATGTCTGAAAGAAAGATTGACTTACCAGCAAATATGAGCACCAGTCTTTATGGCTTTTTGAGGGTTTTTTTAAAGTAATATAGCAAACATTTGTATATGAAACACTTATAAATTTTCTACAACTACAGAATAACAGCCCTTTCCTTTCTCAGGTCTTATTCAATTCTCATAGATTTATTTATTCTTTTTATACTGTCTACACACAGTCCATGAGATGTGCAGAGAATTTTAATGAGTTTTTACACTAACAAGTGCAGCTGTAAAATACAACATGAAAAAATCTGAAACTCTGTGAACTTTTGGTACCTGTGACAACTCATAGACTCAAGAGCTTAAACATATCATTAACAAAAATTACAATGTTTCATACCCACTGGCCTGAGATGAAGAATAAATTATAGCTGATAGAAGATTAAATTTACTTAATTTTCTCTTTCCAGAAGTATTTCCTAACTTGCAAGGCCATACTTAGTCAAATACAAGAGAACATATGTATTTATGACAGGGGATCTTTCACAAGTGTTTAACACTTATAACTCCTTGAAACTGGTAGATTCTAAAAACTCAAATCCAGACTCTTAGATACAGAAACTGATGGAATGCATCAGGAATTAAAGGAACAATTTGTGTTTGAAAATAATTTTGTTTTTTGTTATTTTAATACATAGTTATGACATGCAGACAAAGGAGTGTAATCTGCTTACTTTCAGACTGTAATTTAAGGAGGACTTTTTTCCAAGACAGCCAGACCGTCCTGCTGTGTAGGTTGAGAGTGTGGGTGAGAACACGGAGTTTCGAAGCAGGTGCACCTCAGTGGAAGTGCTGTGCTCATTTCTCAGCTGACATTAAATCTGTTGGTAGGCTATGCTTTCTACATATCTTTTGTTTCTGTAACCTGCTCCTGGAAAATTTCCTGCTGTTGCTCAGTATCCAGAATCCATAAAAACCCCTGTGAACTTCTGGGTATTTTATGAATGCAGAAGGCTCTTTAGACTCTGGGAGGAATCTAAAATAACTTGGATTCTTGGGGGAAGCAGCAAAGCGCAGCTCTTTCAAAGGACATACTCAAACTCTCATAGTCTGTAGCTGAGCAGAGAGTTATAATCCAAGAAAGTTTCCAGGCAATTTTTGAGTTGTTTTCTATTTCAATTTGAACAAATAGGGAAGAAAAACAAATGTTGCACATGTAGACCGTGGTTTTTCGGAAGCATGACAAATCTGTGAACAGAATCTGTGACCTACCTCCATAAAAATTTTTTCTTAATTCTTTATTGCTAGGGTCCTACATTGAGAAGTGGGTTGGTATTTTCAAGTAACAGCTGGCACGACAAGCAGTTGTATACAGTTCTGTTTTGGTTTAGTTTGATTTTTTTTAACATCTCTCTCCTGAGAGCTCTATGATATAAGTCCAGATTGCTGCTGTCCTCCTCTGACAGGCTGGGAGAGAAGTATTGATCTGTCATGGGAAGATGGGATGAAGTGACAGCAGCAGTGACTTTCATTTGCTCATCTCAGAAAGAAAGTACCAGAAGGCAATGTTAGCTAATCTCCCATGCTTAAGTAGGAAGATGATGCTTGAAGAACAAAAAATGTACTTGATTATTCCTCCATTAGAGCTTCTCAAGGATGTGCTGGCATTAAAGTTGCCTTGCTGAGAATAAAAGCACTATGATTTATTACAGCCTTATATGCAACAGGATTGAGGGGAGGATTTGGGGCCTACTCCACAACCAAACCCAACAGTAACAGAGATGTTTTGTTCACCTTTCCCATCACCTGACAGAGGGCACAAAACATTGCAAATTTTTAGGGATAATGTACACAGTGAAAAGAAGAAAAGCATAACCATAACTATGGAGAGTAAGGTGCTGTTTTTTGTAGTAGGAAAAAGCAGAGCTTTAAACAAAAAGGAAGAGAGAGGTGTGTTCAGGGGCATTAGCAGAAATCAGCATTGAATAAAAGCATTTGTTTCTACAAATCTTTTGGCAGAACACAGATTAATGCCAGATTTTTTAGAAGAAAAGTAGAAAAACTAATTTTTAATTGGAATGTATATGATTCACAAGTACAATCTGTATTTTTTGCTCAATCATACATTGTGTTCTGCATATACTGCCAAAGAAATTAAACAAGTATAATGTCCCCAAATGCCAAACTGTTACATTTAAGAGAGCATAGGTACATGAGGGCAAAAAAAAATCTGTCAGTAATCAGCAGGTATAGCTGAATTCTAGCCCTTACATGTGGAGAGCAATTGTTCTGATGCACAGAGACATTGACTTCCACATTTTATTTTACACTCAGTTGTGCCACGCCCTGTTTGGCTCCAGCTCTGCGGTGCTCTGCGTATGCCTGGATTGCTGCTTTCATACAGACTGCAGTGGAGTCAGCCAGCTCAGAAAAAAATCTAAAACTGGGGCAAAAGTGAAGAATATTAAATTGGAGAATAAGCATGACACCATGTTCTTTTTGTCAAAGGCAAATCCACAAAATGTTGCTGGCTGTGGCAGCACAGGCTGGGATCAGGACATAAAAGCACACTGTGGCACAAGAGCACTGCATGCACTGCAGGGTTTTCCTAGATTTTTGTCCTGCTTTCTTTGCAAAAACACTTTTAGCTGTAAAATAATATCTTGCTTGCTCCTTCCTGGGGAACACTTCTGAAAGTCAAGGAGAGATTCTTACCATAGCTTTATATTTTTTTTTACAAAGAGGTAAAAAGTAATCCATTTTTCTAGACAATATGAAGCATCTTAACTATCAGCCATCCCCAAATAATAACATACCTAATATCCTGTGAAAATTACGGAAGTTTTGTGACTGTATTCTGCTTAATCACAGTTATATCCTTAACTAATCACTTATCCTTTATTTGTAGGCCAGTTACCATCTTCATGACTGAGGTTAGTTGCTGGAGTCTGATCTTCAGGCTTAGTAGCCTTCTCTGATTTTTAAGTAAATTGAACTAAGCTGTTAGATATGTAGAGGCACAACAAAGAAAGAGGAGAAAGGAAAAAAGATCATTCTCCAGAAACAGTCTTGGCTAATCACCTCAGCTTTGCACCTCTGAAATTTTGTTCTCCATATTTAGCATTTCTCAGCTGTGTCAACATTTTTTAGGTAATAGAGTAGCTGGGCCATTAAAATGGCATTGCATTAGGTAGATGGCATAAAACAAGAGACTAGGAATATTCTCAAATTGAGGAATACAATTTGAAAATGATAGTCTGATTTAAACAAAGCATGATTAGTCATTCACTTGCCTGCTGACCTCTTAATGACTGTGCTGATAACTATCAGTGCAGAGAGTCACTCCCTTCCTTGCAGCCACTGACTTTGACAAGAAAATATGGATGCTTTTAATTGATACACACAAGAAGAAAAAGAAGAAGAACAGGAAAGGAAAGGCTGCATAAAAATGTGGGAATAATGAAGCAAATCATAGTGTCTGATAATTCTGGTCACTAATTTCCTAACATATATCCAAACTGAAGAGCTAGTTGTAAATCCTAACATCCACCAATGGATTTTAGGTAGCGTGGGTTATGAGACACTGTGAAAAATAAAAATCCACTGAGAAGTTTGTGGGGTTCTTCTTTTCAAATTCCAATATTTTCTTAGTTCTCTGAATAGCAGGAAAATGTAATCTCAATTTAGAAAAACCCGCAACAAAAAGTGAGAAAGGATGAAAAATAATAGCAGTATTCAGCATCCTCAATTATGGAATGGTCTTGTATAAGGCTACTTTACATCCTTTGTTTGAAAGGTGATAGAATTAAATTCTGTTCTTTCTGTGGAAAGTGTATGAAAAATTTATTTTAAGGGAGACCTTTAGGAAGCTCTACTTTAATGCTGTTAAAACTTTAACTTTGTGTGAAAGAGCCTGGAATGTTAATCTTGAAATTTGCTTCAGGAAAGTGCAGCATTTTCTGAGAAAAGTGGCCTCAAAGTAGGACAAAATTGATTCTGCAATGATTCCCTTTTACTACTACTTTGTTTCTGATATACTAAATGGTTGATGTAATCATTCAATCTGATGTTGTTGCAACAGAGTGAAAATTGATCAATATATCATTATTGATCAGTTTCTTTCTGACTGGCTTAGCAAATCTGTGTGTTATTTCTAGCCTCACACAGCCAATCTAGCCTATCCAGAGTTAATCTAAATAAATGTTTGTGTCTGCTAACTCACAAGGTTACAGAACAAGCAGAGTATAGAAAAAGGAGCTAAACAATAGCATAATTCCATATGTACATATATGAAAGCATTTAATGCCTTCCTAAAATTGGGCATGAAATTAAAATCACATTTAAATCTCGACAAGAAATAAGAATAGTTTGCTTAGTCACAGTCACAGTAGTGCACTAACCTCTCCCTTCAGCTCAATTTATGCAAAGCCTTTTAAAATTACAGTTTCTAGGAACCATACACTAAAACCCTGAATATTTCGGTATTTTCCAATTGAATTCATGTAGGTGTTTTATTAATGAAGCTCTCTAAAATAGATTGAAATATTTACAGCATTACAAAAAGGCATGTTGCAACTGGTGCATTTAGCACAGTCCAATTAAATAATATCAGACCCATGGTCCAATGCTTTACCTATTTTTGATGTATTTTTTTCATACTTTGTGAATCACATTAAATAAATGTTTATGATTATGTGAGTGCATTCTCAGATACCTCAGGACCCTTATTTGCTTCTTGCACAAGAAGCAATCTGTTTTGGGGTTTTTTTGCTCCTTTTAGTTTTCCCCCCCAAGTCTACTAAAATGGATTTGAATACCCAGTTAATCAAGAAATTAGCCAGCAAACCGTGATAAATTCATCAGCTCAGAGAACTTCGAACATCCAATTTCAAACCTCTAGAGGACAAAGTGCTGAAAATCTAGTTATTTTATCAATTGCAATGTCTTTCCCAGCCTGGATCTGTGTGGAATGACATCTGATTAAGAAACTGTGTCACAGCACAACTCTGTTTCTCTTTGGGATTTTTTAGCATATATCCAGAAGCACAGAAATGTGTGGGAAGAAGGGTCAGCAACATTTGTGTAGCTCAGCCTGAGAGGTCAGATTATGCCACCACAACTCAGGTATCATGTGTTTGAACTAATGTAATTACCACATTATCCCATTATGTCAACAAAAAGAAGTGTCAGAAGCTTATTATCTTGCTGCACCAATGTTACCCTCCTTCATCTCATTTTCTTTTCCTCTGTAAAGTCTTTTAAAGAGAAATAAATTGATTATCAATTTTTTACTTGCATGCATCTTAGGTTTTAGTCAGTGTAAGATGATTTTGTGCTAGAAATTACCTTGGAATAAGAATGCAGACTTAAAGGCTGTATGCTAAGGACTTTTTTGGCTTCAGGCACAACTGAGAATTATTCTGTACAGAGCATATTGTAGCAAAACCAGATTCTTTAGGCCAGTCCCAAGAAGCAGTTTATATCCACTTTGTGAGTTCTTGCTTTCTTGATCACAGATATCATAGCTCGCTGAGACACTGTAATATTAGGAAAGGCCAATGAAAGACAAAGTTATGCTTCAGTATGTGCACCAGGAACTTCGCAAGCCCTGATTTCCTCAGACAGATGAATAACTGCTCTTGTAAACCTGGTGACCTGGGTCACACCCATATTTTGAGGAGGGAGGTGAAATAATAGAATCAGTGAATGTTCAATACTCAGCATTCAAAAACTGCAAGTGACAAGCAGCACTGCAAAGGAGCTGACAGTTACTGTTCCACCTGAGGATTGATTCCTCTCGTAGATTCTTTGTCTCCAAATCCTCCTGACAGCCTTTCACCTCATCTTCCTGCTGCTGGGTGTTATTTCTTTAGCCTGTTCATCGACTTATTTTATGGGACATAAAGTTATTTTAGTTTTTATGAGTGCTCTGCCTTCTGGGGCCAGAGGTTCTCCCTGGTTTTGGAACCTCATAGCCCTTGTTGGACTGTGAAAAAGTGGCCAGATGTTACCTAAGGACACTTCCACCTTTTCTGTATATATGTTCATGAGATGAGAGAGCTCACCCAATATTTCTTCTCCTCCTGCTAGTTCATCTTCATGTGTTCAGAGAGGTGTAAATGATGATGCACTATCCCCTGTTTAGGCTACAGATTTTCTGGATTCTGTGCACCTACCTCGTTGTTAACATAAATTCTCCCTCTTTTCCTCTTTCTCTTTTAAATTTAGGGATCCATGTGCTACTCTGAGGGACAAGAATAAGAGAGAGGGAAATTCACTGTAAATCGGGCTGAAAATATGGTTAGAGAAAAGCCAGCTAAGAGGAAAGGGAGGAGCATCTTTAAGACATTTGTACATATTTAAAAAATATTTCATCCAGTTCAATGCAGGTAAATCTCACGAAATTATGAAAAGCCTAGGATACAGCTGTGCTTTGTGAACTAACATAAATGACAGGCAGCCTGTTCCCTGCTATTGTCTGCTTATTACTGGGCCTGAGGGTAAAAATTGGTTGCAGCTTTCTAATCTTCTGTTTCCAGTCTCGGGAATCTGGAATTCTGAACTTGAGTATTATAGCCAAGTGGGACTACCCTGAAAGCTCAAATTATTAAATTTATTGATGATTATTTAAATTATTAGTTAAATGGATTTTGTTGCTTTTTAATTTTCTTTCTGACTCCTGATCTTCTAGCATGTATCCAACTCATTTTTACAAAAGTACTCAAAACATAATCCAAGACATCATCCGAATTTGATGATTGCAAACTCTGAGCTTGTGAATCTTCATGAATAGTATAAAAAAATCTCTGTGAGATTCAGTAAAATCAGTAAAGTCAGAGTCACAGTAAAATCATAGAAGATTCTTCATTATTCTTTATATACAATTGAGAGGAAGAAATGTCAGTCATAATGAACACAAAAGGATGGCCCAGTGAATTTAGAGCTAAACAGCTTTTTATCAGCCAAGTAGAAATGAAAATTCCCTAAGGGACCACTGAGAACACAACTGGCCACCAGTTGCCATGTGCCAGTACAGTGGAGGCCACAACAGTTTCCCATGCAGTGTTTCCTTCTTCGTTCACGCACAGTATCTCCTGAAACCACAAACAGACTTCAACATAAACTGTGGCGTTGATATACGTCATAATTATCATAAATGATAAGCTAGTTTTATACTGCACCATTTTTGGGAAGAAATACATTCTTGGACATTTTCAGTTATTCCCTGGGAAGTGCTTAATATTATCTATTTTTTCTATCTTACCTCTTCTTCTTCAGCAGCTGTTCCTCTCCACGTGTGAACAGCCAGATGAAACAGCAGCAGGACTGCAGGGACTGCACCTCTTTGCAGGGGCTACAGCTGGGGCCAGATGCTCCCTGCCACTTGCTCTCATATACAAGAACATTTTTTTGGTTCTGCCCGTCTTGAAAAGTGACACAACCCTGGGACCTGTTGTTTAAATTGAAGTTTAAAGGAGCCACAATGAATTAGAACAAAATAGAAAGGGTGGCGGTAAAGGAGGCAGATGGTTGGGTTGGATTAAACTGGGGGATTTTTTTGGGAGTTTGGTCAATAGCAACAATAAAACTGAAAGATAATGTGGGGTCTGCCCTGGGAGCAGGGGGAGAAACCTTACAGCATCCAGATTTTGTGGTAGGAAATACCGAGCACGAGGCATGACCAGACCTGAATGTACCTTCTTTGTAATTCTCACTTTGATAAAAAAATTTTCCTTAGACAAAATAAATAACAGGGCTATTTTATATAATAATGAGTAGTGAATAACTATAGGTTGAATTCAAAACCAGTTCTTCTCCATTTCGAATTGCTGCAGCAATGCGGAATTAGCTTGTATAAAGGCATGACACTACACTGAGAGCAATTTGATGGCTGAGGAGCAAAAATTTAAAGGACAAAGTAATCTTAGGTTGAGTTAAAGAAAAGATTTTTTTTCCTGCTTCCACTTTGGGTTAGATAAAATCTTTGGATTTTTCAGATTTCTTATACAAAAATTAGCCAAATTTGACTTCAAAATATCAAATCAACTTCTTTCCTACATAGCTAAATTTTTTTCCTTTCTGTATTAACTTTTTCTTTTTTTTTTTTTTCAGAAGCTATTTTCTAGATTGCCACTCACTTGTCTTAAATGTTTTTACTTAAATGCCAAGTGAGAACTAGAAATCCCCTAAATTTCAGCTGAGTTGTTAATTTTTAACTTCACAAATTCAAATTGCTGTGAATTTGAGTGAAGCTGTGCAGGTTGTAGAACCTTTTCAGCCACATCCTAGAAGTATTCTGAGTTTGGAAGCAGGTGGTGAAAATAAGAAGTTCATTGTACAAAACCACTTAAATGTGTGTGTCTCTATGTATCTCTTTCCCCAGGTGCCCAGATTTAACAGGATATTATCACTGAAGCAGTGAAAATCCAGGAATACACATCCATCACAGCAAGCACTAGAAATACCTGCTGAAATCTGTCTCACAATCAGGCTTTTGTTTTGTTTTGTTTATTCCCTAAATGAATTTCTAAATCCATGCTTAGCTAATAACCCATCGTTAAATCTACAAGCTCATCATTTCAGCTTGTGAATGCTGTTTTGTGGTAAATGAGGCTATTTCCCCCCAATATTATAACAGTGATCTGTGCAATATAACAGTCATTTACCCAACAGCATTCTGCAGAAATAGAATCCTACACTTCCTGCAGCACATTTTCAATGCCCCTTTTCCTGAAATCCTTGCTCCTGATGGTGAAAGCTGATTTACAGCAGAAACTCACCCTCTTCAGGATTATTGTCAATAAACGTGAAGATGTAATTTGAGTGATAATGAAAGAACATTTTATTGAAAATCTCCAGAGAGTCTGTTTCACAAGATATAATTGGAGAGGGGCTAAGAGTATCCTGCACCAATTTCCAAATTAAGCATCTCAGCCATCAAGATGTGTATATTTTAAAACTGTCTAGGGGAAAAAAGCCCGTAATATAATCAATAACAGTATAAGATTAGAATGCAGCTCTGCCAAAATGGGGACGTGGAGGCGACTGGAGAAGAACTCAAACATTTCAGTGTACAAACTACATCAATTTTATTTGTCAGTGTAGTCTTAACTTTCCTTTTCATCCATATGTGTGAAACTGCTGGGACAGACCTCCATATTTTGCAAACTGTGCAGCTGTACTGACTAGCTTTGTCGAAAGAGACAGAAGACGCTGCAATTTTTATTTTTTAATTTTTATTTTGGTAGAAGAAGCTCCAACAGTTTGTTGGTAGAGGGTGAGTTTTGCTTTCTGACACTTGTGTTTCAGGTAATACTGAGAATACCCAAAATCCTCCTCCCTCTTTTGTGGGTCTAAAATCCCATCTGGAAATAAAATGTATTTTGAACAACTACTACACATTGCCAGTGTATTTTCAAGGAGTTTATAATGGCAGAGTTGCAAAATTTTCTTTGGTTTATATTTGTTTCCTTGTGGCATTTAATTCTGTAACATTTTGGGCCTGAACAATTTGAGCCTTATTTGTGTCAGAGATGGTCTCATTTCCTTCTTCATTAATGCTTTGGTCCCAAAAGCTGAAGCTGGAGCTCATCATTAAAGAAGACAAGAGATTACTGGCTTTTCACCGAATGGGAGTCTCGTGGATGGAATCTCTTTTTCTCCCCTGCTCCGAAATAATTCAAATCAATACACCCTTAGTCCCATTTCTTTCTTTTAATCTAAGCTTTTGTGCAAGAGGAGAAAGGCTGGTATTTGAGAGTAGGGAGTAATTTAAATTCCATTTGTCTGCTGATTTGTCATTTTTTATTTTACTATTGATGAGAAACTCTTAATTGCTTTTCAAAATCATGTCAAAGGTACTGAGATTTTTTTTTATCCAGAATCTTAATTTAATATATTAATAAAATTATTTTTTAATGCTGGGCTTGATCTTCACTCTACAGAAGCTATGCTCCTTAAAACTCTTCCTCTAATACAGATTGAAAATAAATGAATATTCATATTGCAAGATTAGTGAAATTTAGAAAGATGACCAACTCTGCAAATGATGGGTATTATGTTGTTTGTCTTGGATACACAAACCAGATTTTTTTATAGTGAGGAGTGCATTCTATTGGAATTTGAATTAGCCATGTTTTTTGGGGGGGTCTATTAGCATCATTAAAAGCACCACCCTTTTCCATGGTTTTAAAAGGGTACAAGAACCAGTGAGGAACAGTTTCCTTATGCAGTGCAAAAATTAATTGTATTCTCCTGCTTTTGTGCTCCCTTTATCCCATTTTCTTTTTCCTCAAAAAAAAAAAAAAGTATTTTCTTCTGGTTTCAGATACACTATCTTTCAGTTTCTAGTCTAAAAAATATTATTTTTTTACTTGTAAGTTCAAACTTTCATGTAAGAAAAAAAATGAAGATACTCTTAACTATTGCAGCTGATAACAGGGAAAGGATTTTGAGGTATATTTTTACAAAATAGGCTTTCAATCACCTTTGCCTCAAAGACTGAAAGCAAAGAAAATTATTTGTTTTAAAGACTTTCAATCAATTTCTTTCCATATGAAACTCATCTTTCTTTTCTTCACTCTACTTACCCGTAGAAGTAGGTGAATGGTTAAAACTGGTATTCCTAAATCATAGTAGAGCAACCTGAGCACTAAATCCAGATGTAATGATAGTGATATCTCTGAAATTCTGTTTAGACATTGAGAAATAATTCACAGTACAGGTGCTTGACACTTAACATCCTGAGAGCAGATCTGCTGCTGAGCAAACCTGCATGAAACGCACACGATTCAGATAACCTCGTTTTGTGCTGCCATTTTTACACAACAGGTAAAGCCTCTCTTGTGAATTTCCACAGGAAGCTGTTTTTCTTAGTGGCCTTTTAGCATTATTTAGTCATGGGTAGTGAAGAAGAGTTATTTTATTTCTCTTTGAGGGTTCCCAGCAATGCCTCGACATCATGGGCTGGTGTCCAAGCTGCCTGGGTTCCCTACAGAAGCCTTTGCAAGCATCGCATTAGGGCTGCTCCTTTTCATCTGCACGGTCCTCAGTTAGTCTTGTCATGTCGTGCACTACTGAAAATGTATGCATGGCACAGTGCTGGGCTTTTCACTCAGTGCTGGTGCTGGTAGCTTTGTTGGTGGGCTTTCGTCTTTTTCTTTCTTTATAATCAAAACATTTAATGGCTGTGGAATACTAACACTGGCATAAAAAATGACCAAAACCAGTTTGCCAAGTGGGAAGCTGGATGGAGAATTAATGCGTGTTGGCTTGATGAAATTGTGCAAAGTAGTCTGGACAGACCATCTGAGCTCATGGGAAAGGGATTTTGTGAAATATGGGTTGCAAAGGACTCCACTGTAGCAAGAGATATGACGTTCACCAAATTCTTCAAGCAGAACCTGCTCAGCTTCAGCAGGACTAGTTAGCTTTACCTTGGTTTTATTAGACCTTAGATTCTTCTTGTAAGAGCCACAATCCAGACAAATCAACTGCAGATTGCTTCGCAGTGAGTGTAATTTGATAACCATTGGTTTAAAATCCCTTTCTTACAAAATGGAAAAATGCTACATTGGTGTGAAACATCAGTGACCAAATTTCAGTATGGGGAGAAAGGAAATGAAGAAAAAAAATTATCCTTTCCTTTACATCTGCCATGCTAAACAGTATCTGGAAATATCTGGACATCCTTTCCATTTTGTTGTGACAGATATGGCAAAAAGTCAAAAATTGTATGAGTAATGGTGATTGTTCTACAAAGAGCTTGGTTTTTAACTGGGCCAGGTTTTAGGGAAATGCTAGCTAATATGAAAGAGGTTTTCGTTTTCTTATGGTTCAAAATGTTGAGTTTATACGGAGCAAAATGAGAAAGCAGGCAAATGCTCACTTGCCTGAGCTGCTAAATGGAAAATTGACACACGTGACCCTGGCAAAGGTTCACATGTGAGAAAATTCTGGAATAATAATGCTGTTCCTTAGGAGGGTAACATCCTCCATTATTCAGCCATCCTACATTATACACAAATGATCTATGCACCTTTTGGGTCATATTTCTATCTGAGAGCTGCTCAGGGTGTTCCTGTCACGCTTTGTTGAAAAGAATGTGTGAGGGCATCCTGGACCTCTGCAGCCCATTTTTACAATCTAAATACCACAGGAGGCATGAATTTTACATCAGAAATTGTGTGTCAAGATCATGAAAGCAGAAAGTCTGGAACAACTGAAGGAAGTCACAATATTTTTTCCCAGTTATATCAAATCTTCCTGCCTTGATATATTCACACATCCAGTTATACACACACAAACACGCATATATTTATATGGTTTAGGCATGAAGCTGCGTGCCAAGTAACTGTTATTGTGGAGAAAGTGCCATTATGATCTTAACTAACTTTGCTTTTTGATAACTGATTTTTTTTCAGAATAGTTAAGATGCATGAATGATGCTTTGCTGTTTGATTCTAGCCTATGCCTATCACAGTAGCGTGTGAGCAATTGTTCAAATGTGTGAATGAACCTGTTTTGAATTTTTTTGTCATTTCAGAGGGAATGCTTAAGTTGTGTCACCAGGTAAGTGAAATAGCTGTCTGGTTTTCCTCAGGCTTTCTATACTCAGTCAAGAATCAAACCTTCTCTGAACTCTCCTGCAGAGGATGCTATTATGGTTTGGGTTTTTTTCCCCTCTCTTATCAGGATTTTATGGGGAGTAAATAACTAATGTGGTAAGCTGAAAAGGTGGCTAATAGTGGTGGGAATATTTTCCCCTTATTTTTCATCCCTTCCACTGAAGTATTCCTCTGAAAGGTCAAATAACCTTTTGAATGTTTGGATTCTTCTCATATTGTATGTTTTTACAGACACACAGATGTACGTATGTTTGTTCATTGTTAATGTCTTCAAATATTTAAATATTTGAGTTCTTTTATGAATACAATATCAATTACTACGGAGACACTTTTTATTTCCCTGCTATCCCACTCCTTACTTGGTTACAAAGCTGTTCAGCCTGGTGACACTTTGTCAGGACATTGTGACAGACTGTAGCATTGGGAGGGAAAATCCCAGCTTCTAAGGAAACATGTTAAGACTGACAAAAGATGAAGCACAGAGAGATCTTTAGACAAAAATAAAACAAAAAAATTCCAAAGCTGAATAGGATAGGAGGACAAAGACAGGATGTGATTAGGGCATGATTGCTATAGCTTTTTTTCTATGCAAATTTCAGTGATCAATGATGCTCTTCAAAAATGTCATTGGGGGGCTTTTTTGATTTTTCCACAGGAAATGATTGATAAATAAGTTGCAGGTATGTTCTCAGAATGAAATGCCATTGCCGTTTTTTAATAATTAAAAACTGATGCCATTATGCAATGAAGTGATTCTACATTGTATAGTGAATATTTTCCTTTTTAAACCTCTCCCCTTAAAGATGTGGCAAGTAAGGTCAGATGCCTCTTAATGGAAATAGAAATGAAAAGCACTACCTCATTGATTTCTTCTCCTCATCCAAAAATGAGATTGGTTTTTTTTTTAAACTCTCTGCCTCATCATGGTGATTTCAGATAAGCACCTCCATAATAACAGACTAGTATGGAGAGATATAATGCTTCATTTCAACTATATTCTACAGTAAGTTTATCATTGATTCAATTCGCTGCCATGAGACTGGCTACAGTTGCTAAGAGGGACTCTCATTGAAAGAATTCATCAGTGCATGGAAGACAGTGAACCAAATTCATCCCTGCTGTAAATCATCCAACTTTATTGGAACTGTCTGAGAAAAAAAAAAATTTGTCCCGCTCCATTTATCTATTACTCTACAGAAGGATGCTTTTCATAAAAGTTATTTTCCTCTTTGTTGCTCTGCTTCTTACGTATTTCAGTCGCTGAGTAGGTAAAGTGAATCATAAAGATGAAGTTGAATATTTGACGCCTACTTCCTTTATGAATAAGATCTTATGCAAAGGAATACAGCCCTGAGCATTTCACTCTAATTGACTCGTGAGACAAAGTCTAAGTTTTCCCTCAGAGACTGCAAGATAAGGGAGTAAAAGCAAAACTTTACAAAAATATTAGTTTAGGAAAGTGCTTCCACCCATTTGATGGAAGCTGTGTTTGTGCAGCAGTTCTGTTATGCCTGTGGCTGAAGAGCTTATAAATAACTGTTCCTCAAAATGTCACTGTCAATGAGGGAAAATTACTGATCCTGTTCTAGTAACATGCTAACAGGTTTGATGAACATCACAAGCTGACAGAGTCACCTAATCATCCCACTTAAAAGAAAAGTATTTTTGCCAAAAAAGATGCAATTCTTGAATTATGTTTCTGATAGTTTGCTCAACATCTTGGAAAGGGCAAGTTATAAGAGGGTTTTTCATTCCTTGCACAAAGTTAGTAAGAAGCTAAACTCAGGGACAAATATTTGGTGGTGAGTAGAAGAAAGGCAATTGGTTCCAATTTACCTTATTCTTAATAAAAACACTGAAAAATAAAATGGACAGAGAGGAAAAGACTGCACTGAAGTGTAAGATAGTGCTAATAATCAAAATAGACCTTCAGTAGACTTAATACTGGTCTATGTCACATTTTGAAGGATTTTAAAATTGTGTGCTTCTTTAAACTGAGCCTGCTTTTATAGATTATAAATACTTTGCATAAGAAAGGTCTAAAAATTCAGATCTGGGGTTGTGTTACTCTGTTCCCTAAACTAATGGCAGTTAAGAACATTTAATTCACTTTGAAATTCTACTTTTACTTACTATTCCCCTTTGATACACAACTTCATACTTACAGAAATCTGTCAGTCATGAAGCACTTAAAAACTGTCAGAACAAGAGCAAAAAGACAGTGAGTCTTTTTAAAATGCACTTGTCACTTGCATGCTATGTAAGGCAAAAGTTTAATTAGCATTTTGTGGTTTGGATTAGTGATATATTGACAGCACATTGATTACATACTGAGGAAGATCTCTCATTTTTGCTTCAGCACCCTGCCAGCCTGACTCCTGCCTATTGCACAGCTTAAAGCACAAACCCATTCCTTCAGCAATATTTCAGTCTGACATTTTCTGTTCTAATGGATTGAACCTACTCTATTCTTTAAAAAATACATCATTGAAAATCAACTGCTTAAATCAGCAATTAGACTTTCAACAGCAGAAAATAATCTCTAATATCCATATGAGGTTTCTTCTTTTTCCCCTTCCCTCTGACATGCAGTGTACTTCATCCTGTAGAGGGCGCAGTGCACATGAGTTTAGGTGAGTGTTCGAGGAAAAAGTGGACATTAGCTCTGAGAAACCGGTGTGGGATGTTAAGTAATCAAATGTGATTGATGCAGCAGTGACCTTTCTCGTGTACAGCCCTGCTACTGAACACTCTTGCTCTTTCTGTGAATCTGGGTTCAGTTAGAGCTGCACCTGCTGCTGGAAAACCTGGAAAATCTGTTACATGGAAGGAGAAGGTGGAGCACCTAGGATGACGTAAGGCAAAGCCTTAACTCCATCCATAAGAAATGGTTCATTTTTGGCTATTTTGTGTACAATACGTATTCAAATGATTTGCCAAAACATAGCCTATGTTGCGTGCTTCTTTTGAAGGCAGGAAAAAATCTGATATGGCGTTGGAGAGTCAGATTTCATAAGATGTGATGTTTCTCTATTTTTCACTCCAAATTAAGGAAAAAGATCTAAGATGCCGTATAAGTTCAAATCATCAGAGAAACACTCTACCACAAATGAACCTTGTCCTGCTAATTTAAGGGAATGGAGGTAATTATTCCATCTTTAGAAGGTCTGAATAATAATCACCCAGCTGGAGAGCAAAAGAAATACAGGAAAGTTGGCTAAGGTGAACTAAAGGTAAAATTTATTTAAAATGATGATGCCATCTAAGTGACAATACATACTTAGCTGCAGGAGTAGTTTCATCCAAAGTTCTCTCAAGAGAATTGGAAATCTCATGGTGATTAAAATAAACCTCACATCAGACCACATTTGTAATTTGTTTTTCTCTGATAGGAGAAAATGTAAACAGTCCTACTGCAAATATTTTAACTGGTCATAGTCCGGAGTGACAGAAGTGATTAAAAAAATAATTCTGGTACCATAATGTTTGCTGGAATACTTAGTGATGTTTGAGTGCTGCATCAGAGAGTCAACATATCACCTCAGCTCATCCAAAGCATCATTGGATGAGCGGGGTGGAATATATTGAAATGTTGATCATGTCACACATTAGCGAGCTGCGTATTGACAAGCAGCTTCCATACTCAAGGTGTTGATTTTGATTTCTTGTTAAGCCCTCCCAGTGATTTGTGACTAATCTATATCTAATTTAAAGTATTCAATAGAATCTCCCACATCTCTATTTTGAAAGCCATCTTCTTTGATAGAAATGCTTCTGAACTTTATTACCCCCTGATTACAGTTAAGTGTGTTGTGCACAAGCCTTGAGAGAGCTTGTCTAACGACTCATAATTAGTTTGATAGCCAGTCCTATTAGACAATCCACAACATTTTCTTCCCCACCTATTAGTTTTATGATCTGTGACCGCTTTGTGGGAATTACAACATGAGAAATTGCAAAACAAGCGTTAAGATTAAATTGAGTAATGTTATTTACTTGTGATTGCAACTGTAATTGTTTAAGTATTGGCAACATGCAGTCAGCAAAAGCCTGACTCTCAGCTGCCTGTTTGATGTCGTGATTGCCTCACCTTGGGAGTGTGGTACCAATTTTAGCGTTTCTATTTCCCTCATTATTGAATGCAACTTTGATTAATGTGAATGGCATTGGCCAGGATGCAGGAACACTCAGTTCTTCTTAGAAAAGCTGCAAATTTACCTCTAAAGTCCTACAAAAGCTTTGCTTGTAAGAAAAAATTAATTTAAAGAAGTCTTTTAAAGCAAATCTTTTTCACACAAAAGACTAAAGTTTACATAAACCATCATCAAATTGAAATTATAATACTAAAAGCAATAAAAATAAAATGCTGACTGGTATAAAACTTTTATAAAAATAATCTTCTCCCCACAATTTTTGGCAAGAGAAGGAAAACATAAGAAAAAGGGCAAGTATCTTCCCCCTCCCGTTTGTTTGCAATAAAGATTTGAATGACAGAAATTAAGGAAAACCACGGAGATTAAGGAACTGCGGCCCCTAATGCTTCATGGTGTGGCCACTGATCACTATGACTGCCTGGGAGGGCCTCGGTTCAGAATGAAGACCTGAATTTACATTCAGATGGTGAATCTGTCTCTTCAGCAATCCTCACGTTGCACAGATATGGATGAGAGCAAGGGCTGGGATCCCTTAATCTCTCACTTCTGCCTGCTGAGAGCTACCAGATCAGAGTCTGTCTGCCCTCAGCAAACAGCAATTGTTTTATACTAAGTGAAACAGATTCGCAGGGGAACACTGGCAGACACTCACCTGCTGCTCGGCCTCACTCCTGCAAGGAGCCTCAAGTCCATCCCCCTAATTGGAAAAGGAAGAGAGCAATGAAAGCAATCCCTTGAAGCTCTGAGCTTGAATGTCTTTTTCTTTTAGTTTTGCTTTGGTTTTACCATGTGGCCTGGTAGGGGATTGGTTTGGAAACAAACCTGCAAGGCTTGCTGAGGCTTAGGCACGAAAACAGCACCATGAGTCGCCTAAGCAAATGTTAAGTAACAAAAAATATTGGATGCTTAAACGACTTAATAGAGATTTCTCCAACATAAAGCTGTGGGTGGATTACAATTTGAGCACGTACACTTAGGCAGCTGTAGGCAACAAAAGACTGAACTCTCTGCAAATCTTACACAAAGTGCCTCTGAGCAAAATTTGATGCACTAGATCCTGATGATCAACTGATGAGCAGGGGGATACAGATGGTAGATTTCTTCTTATTCACCAAACCGAGAGAGAAAAAAATTATCCCAAAACTTTATTACTGTTTTGCTCCTGAGCAGTATATATAGCATTTTCTCCATTTTAAAAATATCTTAAATTTTCATATAGAGTGGTGGTTTTAATAAGGTGCCAGAGTGCTGACTACAGTAAAGAAAAGTATTGGTTAAAGTGGTAACTGATTCCTTTGAGGAAAAAAAACCCGAACCCACAACCAAGGAGTCAATATATCTAGGGAGTAGCTTCAGTATTTCTGTGTATGAGCTACAGTAAGAGGATTCACAGGAATTCACAGAGGAGGCTTTGAAGCCTTGTGTTCCAGGTGACATTCCCTCAGGGGACTGCCAGCTCCTGCTGGAGAAGTGAGGATGATGCCTTTTCCTGCTCTTAAAATTAAGAGAGCTGAACACAGTTGAGGGAAAAAGGGTTTTACCTCTGTATTTATTTAAGGATCCCCAGGTGCGCCGAAATGCACATCGCAATGCACCCTGAAATGCCCCCCGAAGAAATGGCCCCCCACAATGTGATGTGTGTGCAATTATAGGCCTTGCAAAAATTAGCACATCTATCAAAGATTCCCCAATGAGGGACTCCAGTGAGATCCCTCATCGAGGAACCTCCCCCTGGCTGGGCCTGGCTTTGTTTACAGAATGTGTTCTGGAGAGGCCCTCGGTGTCTGGGGTTTCCAGAATGTTTGGTCTCTTGGCTTAACGGAATATTGGGTCTGAGGGAAGTTATCAAACTTAAAGAATTCTAACTGTGTGGGCTAAAAGCACTAAGAATACATAGAAGCTATATAACAGAGTATATAAGAGGGGTATAAAAGAAAAAGTGAAAAAATCATCATGGCATCAAGGATATATGAGAACAAGCTCTACAATAACCTTAGTGGCTGTCTTAAGTTAGTTGTGTAACAGTGCCATTACAGTTTATATTTGGTAAACCAAATACAGAAATGAAAAGAAATAAGGGGAAAACAATTATTTCAGCAATTTGCTATATTAATATATTCTCATTTTTCTTCTGGTGTTTCTTCTAATTTCTGATCTACTGGGTAAACAGGCATCCATGGGGTTTAAAAAATAAAAACCTAAAATAAGGCAAATAAAAGGAAAAATAAAATGGTTCTGTACTTTGGACAAGCAGCGGTTTCAGTACTCCTAGGCTAAGGAAGCTGCTTGATTTTAAAGCCAGAAATTCTCAGGAGTTCATCTCTCAGAGGAAAACATGTAAAGGGTTTTCACAAGGCAAAGATTGAACATCCAGGACATGAAAGGGGGTCTGTCAACATACAGGAGACCCACTGTCCCTCACTCCCTGTGCCTGCTGTTTCGAAGGCTGGTCCAGGCACACACATCCGCCGATTTTCTTGTTTCAGGAGATTCCTTCTGTGAAAGTCCTGGTGTTCTCTGATAACCAGAGCCAGGTCACTCAGCTTCAGGCAAGTCAGGGAGACAGTGCTTGCTGTCCAGCTGGACCACGTCCCCAGCACCACACAGCTCCAGTGAGGGAAGCTGCTGGGAGCATGAGGACATCACGCTATGCAACGACCTCATTGTCTCAAAACACGAGAGCAGAAGATGTCAGGAGAAATAAGGTTTTGTTAAAGGTTATGTATCCTCTTCTGGGTGTCAGCAAAAAATTGTCTGCCTATAGTAGCTCATGAATTTTCAGCAAGTGCAACTATTCTGCACAGCTCTGACATGTATACTACAGATTCATAAGATGATTTAAGGCCAGAGGGATTAGGCCTTTCTGGATTTGCCAGTGTTTTAACCTAACCCCATTGCTCTGCCTAAAGGAAGTGTTAAGACAGTGTTAAGACACTCTATTTTCTTAGAAGGGGTATAGAGTTGGATAGCTCAGAAATAGAAAAGAATAATTTCTCCATTACTTCAGGATTTCTAGGTGCCACATGTCCCTGTTGCAGCCGAGTTGCCAGATGAATGGAATCTTCCCTCTGCTGAGATGCAGAAGTCTTAGACATAAGACCTCTGCCTTCTGTGTTCTGTATCCATCCATCTATCTATCTATCCATCCATCTATCTATCCATCCATCCAATTATCTGAATTTTCAAAGATAGAAGTACAAAATCCCAAACTTTGACCATATTACAGGAAGTTAGAATATTACAAGGATTTTCCTAATTGCGTATCTGGTATAAAAGATGAAGTGGAGGGGTGGTAATGGATTTTCTTGTCTCTAGGAATTGTATTAGGAAAGAGTGAGGTTTCTGGTATCTCCCTTGGGATTGTCCCAGCTTTGTAGCACGTTCACGGCATTGTGATGAGCATGTGTTTTGTGGATCATCTGGAGAATTATGACAGAAAGAGTGGCTGAGATGTTTAGGAACTTATTTGCAATTTAAAATGTTAACACAAGTTTGTTATGCAGAGATTTAACCATTTCACTTATTTTTCTGCCATTTTCCTCCTTTTTCTCTCTGTCTCTCTGAAAGCATTGTCTTATAAAAATGGAAGTGTAGGTTCAGCTGCTTTTCATGGTTTTGCTTGGATTTTACTGACAGATAAGCGTGTGTTGTGCTCTGGTCTGGCTCAGTGCCAGAGCAACAGTGATTTCTGTTGCCAAATTGCAGCAGAAGCCTATTTTGAATGACAGACTAAAGCGTGTGTGGGGATGTGAAAACAGGTGGTCTGAGCTGTCTGGTATCAACAGAGCATCTGGTCACTGGAGTGTGACTGCATCGTACTTTGTACTCCTAATCTAGACTGGTACCCGCAGTGAGTGAAGAAACTGGCGCCTTTTCCAAACCTGTCCTGACAACCCAAATACATACAAGTGTTTGTTTCAGGGCTAAAAATAACTCCAGTCAGTCTTTAATTTTTTTACATAATCTGTATTTCTTAAACAGCTAGAAATCAGATTATCTTCAAGTATGCCAGAATATTTGTACAACAGGGCTTTGCTTTCTTTTGTAAAGACACAAAGCTGGTGCAAAACGCTTCAATAATTTTTAATCTCTTCGTTTGGTTACAACTGACTAGATAAATATACTTCTATCTCTGTCTAATGTTGCCAGCTCTATTAATATTACGCATATTAAATCCATAAAATTATTAAAATATACTTTGAGGGTGAATATCCTTTCTCTCTTTGCTTGTTAATAACAATTTATCAGCAGTTTTAAGTGGGTAAAGAAGTAAAGATTTGAAAACACAAGAGTTTACCACACACTGAAAGATGAAATGTAGGCCATGGCTTAATCTAGCAATATTTTCCAGTCAGCGTTTCATTAATAATGTTTTCCTTCAGAGCCTGGCTCTTCCACCAGTATCTGTATAAGAGAGATTTTTGGCTAATTATAAAGGTAAGAAGGATGGATGAGGAAGTCTATCATGTCCTCTGTGTATAAAATCCGAGAGTATCCCTACCCACATCAAACACAGACGTAAAAAGATTAAAAAACACCCCAAAAATAACAAGTCTCAAATAACTGAGGAGGCAAACTCTATTTTACATTCTTACATCTCCTCTGCTACTCTGAGGACAAAGATAATTTTGTTGTTTCTAATTGTGATGTGCACCCCTGAGGATTGTCCAGAAAGGAATAATGGTGCTGGCATTATTCATTTGCCCTTGTAAACAAATGAGAGTAATATCAGGGTGATACCTGATGAATTTGTCTCTTGTAAAAAACCCCCTCAACATAGACACACCATTATCAGGAACTCTGCTCTCTTCATGGAAAGGAAAATTATTCTGTAAAATATAGCCATTGATTGCAGGGATCATTCCTTTTCATTGTGCAAAGCTGAAGAACTTCCCCTTAAATTTCAGAGATTGTTAAAGGAGATCCTGTACAGCTGTTTGGCTATAACCGTATAACCTCTACAACCGGTGGACTGAATTCTCCTGCCTAGCACACATTGTAATTCCCAAGTCACTGGTCCAAGGTGTTTATTAAAAAAAAGAAACCCTCAAAAAAAGTCAACAAACCCCCAAACCCCAAAAAACCACAGCCCCCAAACCAGCCAACCAAAAAAAATCGCAAATAATTTTTGGTATCTGTTTACAGTACTGCAAGTTTATATTTGTTAGGTGTTTTAAATACCTAAGTGGAAAGAGGAGAAGACAGATGCTAACATCTCTTCAATAATGGACTGGATAGAGATGAGAGCTCAGCTCCAGTCAGCTTAAAATATTACAAAGAAATAACCAACATTTAATTTCTGTTACATTTTGTGTTGCTATGAACACTGAAGCAAAGCAGAATGTGAGAAACTGGGGGTTCCCCAGCAGACAGAAACCACATTTCTGTGTTTTATCCCAAAATGCTCTTTGGCTGGATTTTAAAATGCCATGTCTTGTTTTGTGAGATCTCACCAAGGAATACCTGTCAGCATTAAGAATTCAGCCTTTTAAGATGGTACAGCATGTAGGTGTGTGCTCTCCCTCCATCAAATAGCTTTGAAATACCAAAGGTCATTACCTGCTCTAGTACCAGAACTCCTGTAACATGCTGGGGTGTCTCAGGTACCTCTGTGTGCTCATGTTAACTTTTTAATGGTGACAGCTTCATGGAGAAATGACTGCTGGGCTGGGGTGTTTCAGGCATTGTCCCTCCTCTCTTTGACTGAGAAAGATTTTTGGGCTTTTTACTTGGAAATTTCAGTTATTTTTAAAATGAAGGATGTCTTCTTACCAGTGCAGTGCTATTAAGATGATAATTATAAAGCATGCAGGAAGGGCACCATCAAGACAGGGTAGCAATGGTGAAAATAAAGACAAATGTGAGTCAATTTACAAAACACATCTCCATTTCTGAAAGCCCACTGAAATCCAATAACACACTGGATTCATAATTAACCTGTTCTGATAGAACTCTAAAAAAGTTGTTATTTTAGGTCAGCTTTTACTATTTTTTTTCCCCCTTTGCTCTGTCTTAATGACAGAAGGAAGCAAGAAATGTGAGTCGGGTGGAGAACCATGTGAAAACTGGTCTGGAGTGCTCCTTGCCATGGCTCATTTTCAAGCTGGTAGTAGTAACAATAATTTTAAAATAAAAACAATTACTCACTATGTTTTCTCCAAAATTTAATCTAAAGTTTATTTTCTCTGCTTTAAGATAAAAAGTTAGGTTACTTGCAATACCTAACGAACTAGAAACAGCATTTCATAGAAGGAATGAGAGAACCAAATTGTGAGCAGTTACTATAACAATTAACTGAAACATCAGGATGCTTTGAAAGGCTGATGAGAAGAGACCAGTGATGAGCAGCATTTCTCAGGGGTCAGTACTGGGCCTTCAGCTGTTTAACTTCTTTATCAAAGCTCTGCGGGCAGCAGCGTGAGGGAGGTGATGCTGCCCTTCGACTCTGCTCTTTTGAGACCCCACTTGGAATGCTGCATCCAGCCCTGGGACCCCCAACATAAAACATGGACCTATTAGAACACGTCCAGGGGAGCCAAACCATTCCAAGATTCTATCAAAAAAAAAGGCCTGATAGCTGGCATGTTTTAAATATCTGAATTCTTCTGTATTTTTTGTGTATAAATATATTTCCTTGCCTTTTTAAACAAGGATATCATCTCTAATATGCTTCAGTGCTCAAGCCAAGATCTTACATTATTTTAAGATATTCTTCATTAATTTTTCTGGAGCTGTATTATGAATTGCATCTTGCATAGAAATGTAAGAGCCAGAATAATAAGACTGGAACCAGAATTCATTTTACCTTCTAAATTAGACTTTTATAACAAATGGTAAATTGAAATGCCATTACAAAAAGGTTACCATCTTTTATTACATGAAGTTAAGAACTTAAATTTTACTAATGGTGCAATTTTCTCTGTAATTCATCTTTTACTTAATAGCATATAATTGTTTAAATAACGTTTTAGTCCCTGTGAAAAGAAGGTATTGTTAGCAAGGAAAGTCTGACTATTAGGTAGCTCAGGAAAAGCTCAGTCCTCTTTTTCAGATATTTAGATGTATTAATTTTTATTTCACTAAGCCACAAGAGCATATCATTTTCTATACCAACAATTGATTTTTATTCTGGCTGATGACCTCAGTTCCTTCCCCCCTTTTTTTTTTTTCCTGGCAAAACACTTGGGGTGGGGGCTTGTTTAAGATTCATTTTCAGCGTGGTGTGTGGGGCTTTTTTGACTAATCTTAATAAGGTGCTATGAATGCAATTTACTGGCATGGATTTGTAAGTGAAAGAAAAATGTGCTCAGAATTGCAATTAAGCCTGGTAAGTGCCTACACACAAGAAGGGGAAATTTTAAGCTCAAAACTTCCAAACCCTCAGGTCTACTCTGTCCTCAGGGGATACGGTCTCTCAGTATGCATAAACGTATTAAGCCTAGATGCTTTTAAAAATGCCAGTAGGAAGATCTTACCTAAATGCTAATCCACTTTAGATCCACAAAATACATCTGGGCAGCTGCATTTCTCTCAGTGTGCACAGTCAAAGGCATACCTTGCAGTCTAAAACTGTCTGGGGACCCATAACATGCATGTTGCATTTCTAACTCTCCTCAAGCATGGCTAGCCTGCCCCAACACAATAAAATTCCCCACAAACCCAATCCTTTCCCTTTAAATTTGAGGACGGTGATGCTGCCCACCTGTTGTATAGAGGTTCAGTGGTTGGGGTTAGGAGGTGGGGGGCAAGGAGAGCAACTCCTGCTTAGCTTGATTGTTTATCTCATCCTCGTGAGTGAACTCCCATCTGGCAGCGAGCAGGGGCTGTGTCCTGAGCTGGGGTGCTCCCACCACCCATCATGGCAAAACTCTGCTCCCCTCGGTGTCAGCTTGGGGACCTCTGCACAGGAGAGACTGCAAATGTCACAGGGACTTGAAGAAAACCAGAAGGACCCTCTCCTGCAAGCAGAAAAGCTGTGCTTTTCTGCGCTGCATGCCCTTATGTATCATATCCAAAGACTTAATGCAAATGCATAAGCTGTCCCTGGAGCTGGAAAAAAATCTATAATATTTCTATTGCTGTAATATCTATGCACCAAGTGCAGACATTTGTTTGATTTGGCCTCTGGCATTTTTTATCTGGCATGCTCTCCATTTCGTTTCTCCCACACTGTATCACTCTCAAAGCTCCTTTGGTTAGGGAAAAAAAAAAAAAGAAAAGGAAAAAGAAAAGCCCCAGCAACCCCCTCTGTATTGCTTTTTGGTTGAGATGCAAATTTTAAAAAAGCCTTCTCTTCTGAAATATTAGTACCAGTATGGTGGCAATGCTGCTGAAAAGCTGGAGGAGGGGTTTGGCCTGCTGTGACTGCCTGTGAAATACCCCCTCCCAAGCTTGCTGTCATTCACCTCCTAAATAGCGGGTGTTCCAGCTGACACATGCTTCACTGAGCAGCGCAGCTTGGTGGCATCCCAACCCTGCCACGTCATGTCAGCTGAAATTGCTATGTTAGAATGCAAATTAACCCCAGAAATTACAGGTACATATTTGATAACTGCACATACGTTCCTTCTCATCTAGGGGAGGGGTCCTGGAGGAGATGGTGTTGGACAGCAGAGGTGAAGCTAACTAGCATCTCAGTTTACCACTCTATGAGCTTGTGTTTGGACATTTTAAATGGAAAGCAAAAAGCTTGTTGGGCTTTTGGGTAGCAGCTACATGGTGCTTAAGTTATATGAGCAAAAAGGCCCTAGTTTGTGTTTAGGCTAAATTACTAATATATTTTTCGGGCAATGTTTCAGTCAAGATCTTACCACAAGTAGCCACAAAATGATGCAAAAGTGTCCTAACCAAGTGTGGGGACTAGAGAAGTTCTCATGGTATAAGAAAAGAGAATTATTGCTGGTTGTCACTGTATCAGCAGTCAAAAGATTTATGGCAAGGTTATAAAATAGTTTTAAATATTGGCTCAAATTAATTCAGTCCAAAGAGTCACCCCCGTTATTCCCTGAGTGCCGGTTTGGCCACAAGACAGACTTGGCACAGACACAAGATTCTCCACAGATTCCTGTCCATTAAAGTGGCAGAAACCCTGAAATTAACACTTACACTACAGTGAAGAAAGAAGTGGGTTTATTGGTCTTGGTTTAATATTTTTCTCTCTTAGTAAACTCCCCCTCACATTAGGTAAATCTAAAACATTGTTTCAGGATCATTTTTCTCCACTTCATATATTTTCTCATATTACCAGCTTTATATTTTATGGCAAGCATCTGAGAGTCATTAATTTCAAATGGCTGAATAAACATTGCTTACTTGATAGGCACTTATTTAAATGCATTATTTTTGGCATAAGATCTGAAGTTATGTTTCCAAGGGATGGCAACATTTTTTGGCTCCTTTTTCCCCCTCATCTCATCACAATCTGGCATAATTCTCCCAGTCTCTCATTTTACCTTACCATAGATTAATAGCCAAACTTTAAAGGATCAAAATTACCAATGCCTAGAAATACGAGGTAACTATTTTCCTAGAGCTCTTTGTTAGGTATCCTCTGCCATTTAGCTGTGTCCCCTCATATGCAGTCTCCACCGAGTAGACTGAGCCAGTAAGAGAACATTTTTAAGCTCCTCCATATCATCAATCCAAATAGTGAAGAATGGTAATTTCAGCAATGGAGACCTGCACATTTCAATTTTCAGTAATAGATGTTAAATGAGCAGTAGAAAACTGTTTGAATGAATCTGCAGTTATCTCATGCAGCTGTTCATTGCTCCTTAGTTTAAGTTTCTGATTATGTTCCTTTGTAGAGGTATTTCTGCAGATCTGCCGGCTCTCTTTCCCTGCTATTGTCTGAGATCTAATTACAAATCTCCCCAATATAGTTAGCCTGTGCTGAGGATTTGAAAAAATATTATCTGTGGGTAGAGTGTATTCTGAAGAGGGGAAAAAAATATTATAAAGCACTGTTTTCTGGTATTCCTTGTGTCAGCTCTGAAAGACATAAGAAAGTGGTCTAAAAGGAGGAGTAAAAGGAAGAAAATACCCTGCACTCACTTTCCCTTACAGTTGCCAGATCCATGTTAGCACTTGCTGACAGATGTACTTACAGACTGCCTGCTGTCCTCTGCCAGTACCTGTGAGCAGACAGTGATCACAGGCAGGGGTTCATAGGATATTTTATATATCAATTGAATTCATTATTTTAAATATTTAAATGAAAAGATAATGATTGTGATATTAAATGTATGATTTCTATTTAAAGTCTTGATTAATTACATTTAAAGACATGGAATTATGGGGAACTTGGTATCAGGATGTGCAGCTAATGCCTCCAGTCTGATACCCTTAAAAAAAAAAATTATTCCACCCATGGTCATGAATCATCATCATTAGGCTGCTTTATAAGCAATTAGAAAGGTCAAGCTGACAAACTGCGCTGGATACGAGACAGTTCAAGGATTACAAAACACTGGGAGGTGTATTGAGATGGATTTTTCTGGTGGAATGAATGGGTGCTGGAACAGTGGACCACACCTCATGGGGCATGCCACGTTAGACAGCTTCACACTGAGGGCACTCCTGTCTTAGGCACCTTGATTTAAAGCCTAAAGATCAGTCAGATGGGTTTGGGGCATATTTCAGTCAGCAGAGAGGTCTAGTCAGGACACAAAGACACCGAACTTCGCTTGTCACCTTCTTGGCTTTATTACTTCAGGGTCTTCCACTTCAGTGGGTGAACCCAGTTGTCCTGCTGTTGCCCTGAATGTTATGTCATGATTTGTACCACAACAAAGTGAGTAAACGACCTGCTTAATTCAAATCTTCAGAGATATTCCCTGATTTTGGACCTATCCATTTTTCTTGACTAAGTAGAACTCAGCATGAGGCACGTAAGACAAAAAGGAACAAATGAGCACAGGAGAGCTGTCAGAAGCAGGTGATCTTTCTGCTTCCAGCCTGGGAGTCCACCAGCCCTTGCCTTCTCTCACATCCTCTTACATCCAAACACAACACAGGGCTGCCAAAGAAGCTCTGCAGAAGAAGAGCAGGCACTGCACCCATGATGGTGCCAGGACAAGGACATGAAGACTGCATCTTCCATAGCAACTTCAAGGACATGCACAGATGATAAAATATTTGTCAGTCCCCCCACTGTGTCTTCCAGGGGGTTTGTTCTCCAGAGGAGGATTGCAGTGACACCCATGAGATGTTCAAATTGCACTTTATTTGTGCTGGTTGAACATGCACATAGATTATTTTTAAATTGAAAAAGAGACCAGAAACAGAGAAATTCCAGCAATGGGTGTTTTGGGACCATGATTTCTTGTCACATCTGAGAAACTTGAAGTGCTAGTAACTGATCTGCTTTATGTGTACGAGCACAAATCTCCTAGTTTTTATTGTAGCAGAGTTCTTTCAATTTAGAAAAAAATCAATCAACAGAAACAGTAAATGGCACTGAGCTTCACATTTCTCTTTGGGAGCAGCATTATAACATTTAGTCTTGCTCAACAAGAAGTTTTATAGTGCTTTTGTTTATATATAAGATAATGTAATGGGGATACAGGGCTTCCTTTTAGAAAGGTTATTGGCACTCTTGGTGCTGTGTTGGCATTTGTTCTTTGGATTTTATTGCTTCTGATCTGTGGTATTTATGTCTCTGAGGTGAGGACTTTAATCTGTGATACATGCTCATAATTTACAGGCTGCATGGTGCCCTGATGTTGTCTGCAGAAACAGGAAATTAAACAATTAAACAGGAGGCAGATGTGAAGAGTAAAACAAGATACTCCCCTCAGTACATTTATTTTTCAATACTGTCTGTTGGTCAGAGGAGGCTGAAAACCACTGGTGTACCCAATGACTTTGGGGGAACTAAAATGGTTTTCCAAAGATGGACATGAGAAAATGGCAAAACACTCCAGGAGGGGAATAAAACAGGTAGAATATGAATTCAGACTTTAATGGAAGTTTGAGCTTCCATGTTTTTTTCCTGTATCCAGCTCTCCTGAATCTGTGTGACAGGGCTGAAGCCTTTTGTCACAGATGTTCACTCCCCGCTCCCCAAGCTGTCTGAAGTGACCATTGCCAAGCTCCCTAGTGATTACTTTAACTGTAATAGCAATGACAGATCACTTTATTAATTGCAAATTGCTCTATCTGAAGATGGTGACAACAGATATGGAGAAAGGAACAGAATATCCTAATTTTTCATAGCATAATCAGCCTGTTTGGAGCCCCAGATAAAAACAAATTACCTCAACCTTACAATACACTTGACACGTATTTATTGCAGCATTCTCTATCAGCAAGTGCCATACCTACGAGCTGGCTTCCCTCACATTGCCCTAAAGCTTGGAGGGGGGTGTTAATGAGAAAGAGCAACCAAAGCAGGGCTGCCCTGGGATCTGGGTCTGGATTCCCGTTGTTGCATGCCACCACCTGAGGACACTGCCTTCCCCGAGTGCAACCTGCCCACCCAGGCCCAGGGAGAAGTTTGTGTTGAACACCCTGAGGGGAAATGCAGGACAGGAAAGGACTTTGCCATCCCTTCAGTGGTAGAAGTTAACTCAGTGGATAATATTATCTGAGAATACCAAACAGTGAGGAAGGAATTTCTTTTGACTTGCAGAAAGAGGGAGAGCAACTCCAGTGACTTGAGAGGGAAAGTTGTCAACATTCACTCGATTTGGAAAAATTGAAGGACGTGCCTATAGACCCACCCTTTATCCGTTCTCAGAGCCAATGTTTACGAGACTTTCTAATGCAGGCAGACAATTCTTCAGTTCCTGTTTGCTGCAGCTGTTTTCACCATGCCCTGAATTGTTTGATACAAAGTCTAAATTAGTCTTGAGAAACAGGATTAACCTTTCCAATCACATTTAAGGTGAAATTGCTTAACTACAGCACACAGTGTCATGCTACAGATAATCCATGTGCTTGATTAATGCTTTTATAATCAATTGCTGTCTGGAAGTGACTCCTTCCCATCACACTCTTCACAAAAAGAGCAGATGGTATTTAAAAGGTTATGGCAAGAGGGCATTCCAGAGGTCAAATAGAACATCGATCAAGTGGGCAGAAAAATTGCTTTTTTCCTTCCCCTTCTTATCCTCACAATCCATGAGGGAATGCGGACTATGAATTATAGTTTGATCTATAGTTCAAGCACTAAAATGTTTTCTTGTTTCAAATTTCTGTGTTGTTTTGGGTAATGAACCTGGAAATTGGATTCCCTTTGTGCCAATAAAAAATTGTGCCCAATACATGTATCTCAGCAACATAATTCTTAGACCCACAGAGATTTGCCTGCTACTACCTTGAACACAGCCCTAACTTAATACTGCTGCTTACTAAAGGCTGTAAGAATATCCACAATGTCTTAGAACAATTTTTAGCAATGATAAGGATTCTGTGAAAAAAAAGATACTCTCCATTTCCATGCTCTTTTACAGAAACCAATTAAAAAATGATATTGTGTGACTTATTCTCACTACTTTCCATGTACATAGTTGGTTGCCGTTCTGCATCAGAGTCCAAGGAGAGGTGTTCTCAGTTGGAGTGAAGGGGACGTGGAGACTCCACTTTTCAATGAGGTCTCCAAAACCAGAAATCAGGGGTTTGCCATTGTGCAATACATAAAATATATTAGCACCCTTCTTCCTCCCCTTTCCATCTCCAGTTATGCTAACCACACAGAATGACAGTAATAGAAACAGAAGAGCAAAATTGTTTATGTTTTCCAGTAATTTTTGAATTTTTACTCATGAAAATGTAATTTTTTTCCTATTGGTTTGGACATGAATATTGTCACCTTTGTTGCCTAATAAAAGTGTACTTTTATTAATTGCCTCTGGCAGTCTTTAGCAGGAATTCAGAGATGCAGCAGCATGTGAGTCCAGTGAGAGAATGAATTATTTATTAATTTTCCAATATCATTTATATATCCTAGTTCCAAAAATCCGTTGGACAGTGTCCACACCTCTCCTGAGGTGATTGGCTGAAGCATCAGACACCCATTTAAAAATATTATGTTACTGTACCAAAAACATAAGTGTAAAAGCAGCAAGTGTGAGAGTTATTTACAAAAACTTATCTTACTGTTTACATAGGTTGCATAGCAAAGGAAAATTCTCACAGAATTAGTGCAAAGAGATGGAAAATTTCTCTGCTTAGCAGCTTTTCAGTATCTGCAATTGCCATATTTTTCCGACCATTCATTTTTTATGATTTTTTTTGTTGCATAGGTTACTGTGACAAGTGAAGTGTTTACCCTGAGTAGGTCTCTGAAGCACATTTTCATTTGGGAAGTGAAAATGCTATAATCCTGCTCTGTGATCAAACCCAGGATGGACTGACTAAGATGTTTTTCAGGATTCTAACATATTTAAGGGCCTGAGCTCCTCAAATCTTTCTTATCTGCAAAATTCTCACTCACTTCATGTAAGTAACCTTAGGAGCTATTAATGAGACAGGGGTTTTTCTTTATTTGAGAGCAATTAATACCTACCATATATTGCATAAATAAAGCTGCTAAGCATGAATTTTCAAAAGGTGAGCAGAAGCAGAACCTGATGAAAACATACTAATTCTGGTAAAGTGGCATCTGGGTGTCTTCCCACCCAGAAGTCCTTTCACTGGAACTGTCAGTGCATTCTAAATAGTCCTAATACACACAGCCATCTAAAACATGCTGACAGACCTTTCAATATCAGTCTTGTAGTTTAATTTCCTTATTTCAAGAGTGAATGTACATTTTTTAAACAGATGAAGTCTATGACACACTTCAACTAAGTAATGTCTGTCAGCACTGTATATGAAAAACAACACAGGTACAAATGTATATATTGCATGATTTTTTCCACGATTTACTGTCCAACAGAGAGGAGAAAAATCTTCCATATGGGTGAGGTATTTCTGCTTCACCATTTAACTTGAGGTTCTTAAACGGTAACATACAAAAAAAAGATGTCAACGTGAACAACTTCATAGGTATAAATGAGGAGTTAGGAGAGGTTTATTTCTAGCATTAACTTAAAACACATAGATTTCCCAGAAAAAAATTACTCCTGGGGGCTGGCTGCACTTCAGGCATTCTTCATGGGGATTCTGAGTGGGAAGAGAGTATTGGCCCTTAGCAGAGGGGTTGTGTCAATTGCCCTGCTATGACTGGGACCCAAGTGATCAGAACTGCCATATTAAATGCAAATTGATAGATTAAAGTCTTTTACTACCAGTCCAAAGGCAAAAAACAGCTGTGAAAATAATGCCAGATATATTGACAGCATCGTAGCATTTTTCATGGAGTTTAATATGTGTATTTTATCACTAATCCTTTAGAAACTTCTGAAGTAAATCTTTTATCTTCTATTGTGTGTCCATATTGATCTGCTGTTGAAGTGTTGCTTGCAACTGAGAGGTATTATTCATTAGGTTTGGAAGCTGTTTGATCAGAGAAGAAAAGAATACAGCATGGTTTCAAGAGAGTGAGAAAATCAAATGAACTTATAGAGATGAAAAATAAATACTGAGATGTGCTTCAACTCTCTGTTATTTATTTTTCAGAGCTTTTTTTCCCTGAAGAGACCAGTGAACCTCCAGATAAATTGACTACGTCTTAAGTAACCTAATAAAAAGCCAAAGCCATCTACCTTTTAACAATAGAGTTGTCCTTAAATATAAATGTGCAATTTCAGCCCTTTTCTCCCATGTTTAATTTCACACCTCAGTCTTCTGATTTTACAGAGACTTAAATGATGTTCAGAATGAAGTAATATAATCATATGTATGATTGAGACCTGATTTTTTAAAATTTATTGTAGGTGAATAGTCAATATTCCTTTGAGTATGGTACAAGAACTTCATGTATACAATCAGTCATAAAAAGGGGAACATATAGAAACCATTAGAAGAATTTTTCTGAGCTGTCTTTCCTCTAACTAAACCTATTATACCTACACAGGCTTCTCATCGCTCTCCCTGCTCTATCACTTTCCAAGCTGTAACTCCCTCTTACCTTTGGTAACCATCCACAATCAATCCAAAATGTATCTCTTTTCTTTGCAATATGACAGCACCCAAAAGTTTTCTTTTCTGATGTCTCCTATTCCTGATTTCAGACACGGTATCAATCATCAGGGCCGTCGCACATACCTGCCGAGCGATCGCTCTCCCGCGCCCTCCGAGTATTTCCTGGGCCCCATTATATTCCTGCCTGGGTCGCTTGTTCCCTTCTCAGAAATCCATAATACACTATCCATTGGAGGGGGGAGGGAGGGAATGCCCTAGGCTTTCTAGCAGTTGTTGTAGGGATTGCACAGTTTACTCAGTCCATAAATGTAACACTGAAATGAACATGCAGTGCCTGTGTTTGGACGACTATTAAGTGACAAAGCCGTGCAGCATTCTTGTGCGATCAATATCTTACATGCGAAACCAAAGACAGCACTTTAAATTACAAAAAGAAGAGGATACTACAGTAATAACAAAGTGATGTCTACATCTGCTTTTGCTTGTGTATTGCTGCCTTTTCATGCCAAAGTTCTTATTTCAGATCCTTTCTGCAGCCACCAGCACATGCTAAAGAGCGACACCGATAAAGCACGTGCTGTACGCTCCCCACATTTGTCAGATATGCTTCCTTGTGCCCACCTGACAGAAGTGTTCTACTGTTCCTTTGTTTCTTTGAAAGTCTTTCAATGTCTTCTCATTTTTAGGTGTTGCAATCATAAGCGCTTTTGCTCTTTGGGCTTGTCGTGGTTTGACGCTGGCCCAACGCCAGGCAGCCACGAGAGTCGCTGGCTCACCCTCCCCTACCCCAGCTGGGCAAACGGAGGGAACAGAGGGGAAAGGTTTAATGGAGGCTTCATGAGTGAGATAAGGAGAGCGGGAGAAAATATTTCAAGGGCAAAACAGGCTCAATCTTAATTACTGAGTGAAATTTATTACTAACAGAATCAGAGGAGGGTAATGAGAAGTAAAACAAGCCCTTAAACACCTTCTGCCCCCCAGGCCCTCCCTCCTTCCCACCGACAGCACAGGGAGGCAGGGCAGGAAGTTTTGGTCAGTCCATCACCAAGATTTTCTCCCCCTGCTCCAGGAGAAGAGTCCTTCACTCTGAGGCCGTGGGGTCCCTCCCACGGGAGACAGTTCTCCGTGAACTTCCC